>CM073514.1:14882500-15482500 GCA_037074495.1 Acacia confusa
TAGTCGTCTAAGGGGTCTGGAAATATGCGTAGGACCTCTTTTTTGTAGTTATAAACTTTCAACGACACTTTTATACACGACCCCTAAAACTAGTCGTCTAAGGGTATTAAAAACAGATGTTAAAAGTTTTTGTTTTTGTAAAACAATCGTTGAAAATAAGTTTCTAACTTACAACGACTGTTTTTTCAAAAACAGTCGTTAAAAATTATTTTTCAACGACACTTTTATACACGACCCCTAAAAACAGTTGTTAAAAATTATTTTTCAACGACACTTTTATACACGACCCCTAAAAACAGTCGTCTAAGGGTCTTAAAAACAGTCGTTAAAAGTGTTTTTTGTAGTAGTTGGACTAGAAAGAGTAATTTACAAACTTGGACAAGTAGCCTTTAATCCTATACCTAAAGTTGTGCTTGAGTGAATGTTAGATTTTGTTTTTTGCACATATGGATTATGGGCAACATTTAAATATTAGAGATTGAATTTAACTTGATTTACCACAATCCAATCCTATCCCTTTATACTAACACCTCACATATCATGATACTTTCTCATGAAAAAGAAAATAGGAAAATAAAAGGCTGAAGTAGGAGAATGTAGTGAGAGAAGCTCTTCCTTCTCGCTAGTTTTCCAATCTCCTTCGCCATGCTTCATCTTGTCCCTATCGAAGGTAACCTCAAAGGTGATCCTCCTCCTCATCTAGGAGAAGATCAGTAAGCTAAGTGTGCTACAATATGAAAGTCCCGACTGAACCCAAGAGGGGGTGAATTGGGTGAAGATAAAAACTTGCAACCTTTGAAAATCTTTTCGCAATTCGGTAAAATCAGTTTGAAGGATAGTAAAGAGTTATAAAGTTATAGATAATCATTCAAACATATATGCTAGAAATAAAAGAGATTAAGGAAAAGAATTGCAAACTCATATTTATACTGGTTCGGTCCAATCCTTGACCTACATCCAGTCCTCAAGCTCCACTTGAGATTTCCACTATCTCCTTGTTTAACCAGGCATAAGAGAAAAGCCTTTACAACCTCACAAGTTTAGCCAGACACTTGTGCAGCCTTTACAATCTCTCACTGAGACTCTCCCTTACAACCCGTAAGGATACATTCAATTTCTCACTCAAGGTCACCTGACCTTGAGTATCTCTCATAAAAATAGAATGTTTTACAATGTATCTTATCTCTAAGAAGTGAATAGATGATCACTGAAGTGCATTACAAATCATTTCACTTTATAAATGATAAACTAAGAAAGCACCGAAAAACAGAGAGTGTTGAGATTCAGAATTTGAACATTATGATAGTGCAATATTTGTCCACCATCCCTTTACGTTTTGAATCTGGCTCTATTTATAGATGAAGATCTTCTAAATGTTGAGAATCTAACCATTGTGAATAAAGACATTGAGAATATAAATGTTGCAAAAATATGGCCGTTAGTTTTACTTTTTGGACTTAACAACTCAACATTTTGATATTTATGTAATCCTTTGTTTGATCATCTGAAACATATCCAAAAATGATATAAATGATGTTAAGAAGTATCACAAATCATTTGGGTAATCATCTGGATGATCTAGATCAAAATCGTGATTTTCAAAATCTTGAATTTTCTGAAGTGACGATGTATACTCGAGTATTGACTTGAATACTGCAGTATTGAGCTTGTTTCATTACTTCAGATTTGTCTCTATCTGTCCGATACTCGAGTATTGACTTACATACTCGAGTATTGAAGATCCTCTAACGTTCATTGCTCTCTGTCTAAGCTATACTCAAGTATTCACTTGTATACTCGAGTATTCAAGTTATTCTGACCCTTGGTTGCTTTCTGACTTGATATAGCTTCATATTTGGTAAACCAAATATCCCCATATAGCTCTTTGAGTCTTCTTTCTAACTCAAAAAGATTCAGCTCCAAACTCATTGTGATTTGACCGTTATGATCGACGAAAGAAGATTTGTTCTTGACCAGCGTTTTTGCAACGTTTTAAATTGTTAGTCAACTTTTGAGGACCATATCTCTCTAGTATAATCTTCATTTTTGTTGAATCAAGTCTTGATGGAAAGTCTTATGAGTCTTCTTTCATATGCCACTGATTTCAGCTCATTTCGATTTGTAGATTGTGAGTTACATTCAAAACATTGAAGCTTGGTTTGATGTGTGACGTGAATATTTGATCTAACTTTAGAAATTCATAACTCTCTCATCTGGTCTTCTTTGAGGATGAAACTTTGTCAAGATGACGCATTGGATGTCTAGTTTCATATAAATTTGGTTTCACCTCAATCCGATCTCTGGTTTATGAGATATCATTGAATTACTAGAGCTCGCCCAAAGCTGAACGTGAAACAGAGGTGAACAGAGTTGCTGTAAGTGCTAGATACTCGAGTATTGTATTGGATACTTGAGTATTGTCGGGTCCAGACACGCCAGAGAAGCTGAAAACACCCAATACTTGAGTCATTAAGTTCCATACTCGAGTATTGACTCTCATACTCGAGTTTTGACTTGGAAACTCGAGTTTTAACTCCCAAACTTGAATTTCCCAAACTCCAGTTTTCTCATCCACAAGCAAATTACTGCAGTAAGCTTGTATACTCGAGTTTTGACCTGGATACTCGAGTTTTCTCTTTCAGAACCAGATTTTTGCTGTCTTTAACTCTGACTTGAACCTCTCTATCTTCCATTTAATTGTGAAGACTTATAATATCAATCTAAGATCTGGATATTGATTTTTCTCATTCTTTTTGACACGATCTTCTCTTTCTTTCTTCTCTTCACTTGCTCATTCTCCAAAACTCTATTCTTTCTCCCTTCTCTTCTCTTGAACATTATCCACATTTATATTTGAGCTGATATTGATATTCTCATTTTATTCATCAACTTCTTCCATCTTTCATCATCTCCCATCTTGATCATTCTTCGTCATGAACTCATTATTTTCTGCAAGTTCTTCAATATTTCCTCTTCTTCTTGAACTTGACATTTTCTTCAATTTCTTCTTTCTTCCAATTCTCTTGAACATTCTTCACAAATATATTTGAACTGATCTTGAATAAGAATGTTCCATTCAATAGACTCTTTCTTCTTCAATCTCTCCTCTTCTTCTTTTTCTTTTCTTCCTTTTCCTTATCCTCATCTACGTCTTCGTCCTCCTTGATCTTCTTCTTTTCCTTCTTTGTCGATTCTTCTTTTTGATCATTCTTCATGAATGAACTTTACATCTTTGACTCTACATTAAATTCAAGAATTAATCAATGAAGGAGATAAATATAGTATACAAACTTGTTGCTCTTTTCTAATGTCATCTATTTAAGACATAATCAAAACTAATCATATCTAACAAAATAGACGAAGGCCTTGTATCTGAAGATAATATGGAGGCCGATCTCTCTCCTCATTCTGGCTTCGCTGATTCTCCCTTATTGAAATTGTCCCTGAAACGCAATGGACCCTTGATCCTTCTCCCATGCAAGACGTCCAAATGGGAGGTGTTCCTTCAAAGGATGGTCCCAAGGTACCATCTTTTAAGGACAAACTCCTTAACTTGGACTCTTCATCTTATGATGAGGAGGAAGAAGATATAGTTCTTAATCAAGGAGATGTCTCCATTAGTCTGAGTGGTCAAATTCCAACTATTGACTTTGCTGCTTATATCATTAACACACTTAACAAGAAGATGGGCTTAGCAGTGGTTGTAAAGCTATTGGGCTGGAAGATAGGATACCGTCATCTAAGATCTCAACTTCAGTCGCTATGGAAACCTTCGAGTCAATTTAAAGTCATTGATCTTAACGATGATTGTTTCTTAGTTAAGTTCCAGGATGACCTTGATTATCAAAATGCCCTCCTGACAGGCCCTTGGATGATCTTCGGCTATTATTTGACAGTTCAGCCATGGACTCCCTCTTTTCGAACACAAGATCATGTGGTTACTTAAGTGACAGGCTGGATTCGACTTCCCAAGCTCCCAGCTCATTATTATCATAAAAGCATTATTTGCTCCATTGGAGCAACCTTCGAAAATGTCGTTAAAGTGGATTATAACAAGGATTTTGGTGAACGTGGGAAATTTGCAAGGATAGTTGTAGTCATTGATCTCACCAAACCCCTTATCTCTAAGATTCAGGTGGATGGTGAAATTATTTTTGTGGAGTATGAGGGACTTCCCTCCGTATGCTTTGATTGTGGGAAATATGGCCACCTCCAAAACGCATGCCCGGAGAAGATGGTGACAGTTGCTGGAGTCCAGTCCAAACCTCCTCGGATCCCATTGTGTTTTAAGTGATCAGGAGGCGCGTGTTCAGGAAGCGAGTGAGTCACCCCAATTTGGGGCCTGGATGCAAGTACAGAGACGGAGGCGTCCTCTTAATGGGAGAAACAAATCGCATATGGCGTCTGTGGCTTTTGGCAGTAAAAGCAAAGTCAATGGTTCAAGTTACGTGGTTCTTGGTGAAGCCTTGGGAGATGACAGAGACAGACCTTCTTCGCTCAGCTTAGTCCAAGACGGAAATCTCCTAATTGAAGATATGGGTATTCGAAAATCAAAAATCCAAGAGACAAAAAATTCTAAAAAGCCTGTCAAAGGGTCCAAGGCGAAAGTACCAGACCTGCAAAGCAAAAATCTTGATAGCCTTTTCGCCTCAAAGCTGTATGTTGAAAAACGTGCTAACACCTCCCTTGACCAGAGCACCAACTTGGCTGTTAGAGTTGAAGACCCAAGGTTGCCTAATACCACCCAAACCGCCAAGCTAAGAAATAATGGGCTTAACAATTATTAACCCAATAGAGGCATCGATCCTTCCTTAAAAGGTCGTGGGATTAAACTCTCATCTGGTGTTCACATTCCTCCTCTTGGTGCTAGGCCCAGTCGAGAAGAAGTTGGCCCATCCATTAACACCATGAAAGAAATAGCTAAGGAAATCCATTCTGAATTGCCAACGTTTGATGGAGATATGTACAAAGAGGGAGTGGCTTCTTCCCCTGTTCTAAAATTTTAATTATTTGTTTATGTCAATGATTACTTGAAATTGTCAAGGAGATTTTAATAAAAAGTTTCCCTCCATTTTCAAATCTATTGCTGCTAATTATAAAGCTGATATCTTTGTCTTATTGGAACCTAGGATCTCAGGTATCAAGGCTGATTTTGTTATTTAGAAGCTTGGTTTCCAAAATTCTCATAGGGTGGAAGCATCCGGTTTTTCGGGAGGGATCTGGATCCTATGGAATTCCAACGTAGAAATTAATATTTTGGCAAATCATGCCTAATTTGTTCATATGGAAGTCTCCAATAATTTCCTCAACATAAAATTCTTATTCACTGCGGCTTATGGAAGCCCTCTGCAACAATTTTGCAAATTTCTGTGGCAGGATCTTGTTCTCTTATCTGATAGTATATCATCTCCTTGGCTATTAGCAAGGGATTTCAATGATATCCTGCACCAGAATGAAAGACAGGGAGGTTCAATCCGAAGAGCCCATAGATGTGTCTTCTTCAATAAATTCATTCAATCTAATGGTCTTCTTGATTTGGGCTCGCAAGGCCCAAGATTTACTTGGCGAAGAGGGTCTCTTTTTATGCGGTTAGACCGAGCACTCTGCAACCTGGATTGGCTTCAATTTTTCCCTGGATGTGTCGTGAACCACTTGCCAAAGGTGCTCTCGGACCATCGGCCTATAGCCATCCGCTTGACGACAAATTCGCAAGTTCCTAATTCTCCTCCCCAATTCAAATTCCTAGCACCGTGGATTTCACACCCTAATTTTAGGGGAATTGTTTAGCGCATTTAGGACTTTGGGAGGGATCTTTTATCCAGTATTGAGGTATTCAAAGAGGAAATCTAGAGATGGAATTCGGATGTCTTCGATGGGATTGGGAAAAGAAAAAGGAGACTTCTCATTCGAATCAATGGAATTCAATCCAAGATGGAGAATCATCCTAATTCCCACTCTGCTTTCTTAACTGATCTGGATTCTTCTCTGCGTGAAGAGCTTGAAGAAGTATGTTTCCAAGAAGAACCATTGTGGCTTCAAAAATCCTCTTCTGATTGGATTTGTTTGGGGGATAGGAACACTAGCTATTACCACCTAAAAGCTCTAATCAAACGCAAGCGAAATCGCATCTCCCAAATCAAGCTTTTGGACGGATTCTGGTCGACGTTGGAAGCCCAATATGCAAACTATGCTCGGTAATATTTTGTGAGTAGTATTCTCTAGAAGACACATCCTTCACTCCCCTCTTACACCGTGGAGCTTTTCCGGTGCTTGTGAATCACCAGATCTCATGCTTAGAGCGCCAAGTAACCATTGAAGAAGTTCGGATGTGTCTATTTGACATGAAACCACTTAAAGCTCCAGGTAAGGACGGGCTTCATGCTCTTTTCTTCCAGTCTCAATGGTCTTTTATTGGTTCCAGTATTTTTGAATTGGTTCATCGATTTTGGTATGGTAATCCCCTTGATCCTTCCCTTAAACATATTGTATTGGCTTTGATTCCTAAAGTTAGCCTTCCTTCCCCAATCAGTGAATTCAAACCAATCAGTCTGTGCTCTGTGATATATAAAATTGTCTCTAAAACCATTGCCAATCGCCCCAGATCATTCCTACCAAACTTGATAGGCCAATATCAATCTAGTTTTGTTCAGGGCAAAAGTATTCTTGACAATATTATAATTGCCTAAGAAGTAATTCATTCTATGAGGGGGAAAAAGGGAAATATGGATGGATGGCTATCAAGATTGATTTGTATAAAGCATTTGATAGGTTCAGATGGGACTTTATTGATGACGCTCTCAGAGACGCTGGAATCCCTAGTAGCCTCACTCAGTTGATTATGAATTGCATTTCATCTACCTCTATGCAAGTTATATGGAATGGGAAACTCACCTGCCCCTTCACGCCTGAGCGTGGTGTGAGACAAGGGGATCCCCTCTCCCCTTATCTCTATGTATTATGCATGGAATGTTTATCCCATTTGATTGAGGCTAAGGTTAACTCAAGAGATTGGTAAACTATCAAACTTGGACAGAGAGGCGTTCATTTGTCTCATCTCTTTTTTGCAGGCGATTTGATTCTTTTTGGCCAAACAACCTCTCATCAAGCCTCCCTGATCCGCGATGTTCTGAATGAATTTTATCTTTCCTCTAGCCTCTCAGTGAGTGAGGCCAAAACCAAAGTTTATTTCTCTAAAAATGTGGATTCTCAGACCAGCAGGAATATTTGCAATGAGCTTGGTTACCAAAAATCAGACTTCTTAGGTAAATATTTAGGAGTTCCCCTTCTAAGTAGTCGGGTCTCTTCATCTACTTTCAAATACATTCTGGATTGTCTTTACTCCAAATTAGTGGGGTGGAAAAGTAAATCTCTCTCTTTGGCTGGCCGCATCACTTTGGCAAAATCGGTTTTGTCATCTTTACTGCTTTATACAATGTAAAGCTCTATCCTTCCTGGCTCTTGTTGTGCAAAAATTGAGAAAATTATTCAGAAATTTATATCTATACAAATGATCATAACGGGGTTCCTTTAATCAAATGGAATGATTTATGTCAACCTATCAAGCATGAGGGGTGTGGTCTCCTTAATCTTCACTCTCAGAATATTGCATTTATGTTGAAATTGATCTTCAAAATCTATTCCCAACCTTCATCCTTTTGGGTTAAAGTCTTGAAGCAAAAGTATGATGTTCGTGATTTAAAGAAGGTTCCTCTTCGTGCCAACATGTCTTATTTTTGGAAGAATCTAACCAAGTACTGGGAGGAGGCTTCTCTGTATATTAAATGGACCCCTAGTGATGGATGTGTGGTTAAATTTTGGGATGATTATTGGGTGGGAAATCATGGACCTCTAAAGCATTTATCCTTTTCCCCTATATCATCACATGATCTTTCTAGACCTATTTTAGGCTTTGTGACTGAAGTTGGTTCTTGGAATTGGCAAGTGTTTCATCATCTCCTCCCATCTGATGTTTTGAAAGACATCTCCTCCATTGCTATTTGTGGAGTCACTACAACACCCTCTTACTCTTGGAGCCTTGACAACAGTGGTAGGTTTTCAACCAAATCTGCATATAAGGCCATTGAATCTTTGAATTGGAATCAGATCAATCCTATTTGGTCCCATCTGTGGAAGCTACCAATGGCGCAAAGGGTTAAAACATTCACTTGGCTATTCCTTAAAGGGAAACTGCTGACTAACTTGGAACGCTATAGAAGAAAAATGACCACGGATCACTCATGTGTTGTTTGTCATTCAAATACCAAAAGCATCGACCATATTTTCAAAGGCAGCTGCATGGCTTCCCAAGTCTGGAGGAAAATCATACCCTCAGATATGTCTCGTGATTTTTTCAGACTGAGCATTTCAAGATTGGTTAACCATGATCATTCAATCCCCCTCTTGGGATACTTCTTGGAAAATTGGAGTTTGTATTACTTGTTGGAAGCTTTGGGAGGTTCATAATAAGTCTCTCTTTGCTCATGAAATCTTTACTATAGATGGTGTCTTAGTCCAGATTAAAACTTCTGTAGCTCATACGCAGAAATGCTTTTCCAAGTTTAATCTCATTTTGAAGTTTATGTTATTCTCATTTGTACATCCTCATTTTTATCAATGAAAGTTCATTTCCAAAAAAAGAAAAAAGAAAATAGAAGCTCTGACTTTGGTGGATCAACCTAACCATACAAAATTACATATACAGGATTTTGTATTTGTAAATCAAAATTTAAATCCTATTGAATTAACATTAGATGGCATTTCTCTCATTCAAAGATACAAACACACATCTCAAAGTGGCTTAATTACCTAGTAACACTATGCATGGCACCAAGACATGGTTTTAACCTTATGTTGTCGCTTGTATTGCACAAAAAAAAAAACAAAAACAAAACAAAAACGAAAGAAACAGTACACTAACACATGACACAAATATTTAGCCTCATTCTTCTGTGTCGCCTCCTTGTCCGAGCCATCCCTCGTCTTCATCTTGTCCTCCTCCCTTAGATGTCCCACGTTGTGAGCTACCATTTTCTGTTGGAAATTGTGCCCCAGGGGCTAATCATTTAGACTAATTGAGATATCGTATATCAGATTTGATTTATGAAGATAGATATCATATCTTATATTTGATTTATGAAGATAAATATCATATCTTAGATTTGATTTATGAAGATAAATCAAATTAGTTGGCTTTTAATTCGTATTAAATAAATAGATTGAATTGAATCAGTTAGACAGATTTAATTTCTAATTCAATTTCAAAATTAATAAGATTGATTTTGAATATTTAATGCTGCCCATTAAAGTTATAAATACCCTTAGGTTGTGAGTAATTTGATAACACACGAGAGAATTGAAGAGCCACAAAAGAACCCTAGAAAAGAGACGTGAAACAAAAGCTTGAAGGCGCTAGCATGCTGCCGTTGGTGTTGGTATGTTGTTCGGTGTGGATACCGGTATAGGGAGTGGATTCGTAGAGCCGGCTCCTAGAGATAGATCGACCAAGAAGGTGTTAGTCCATGAGTTCACAAAGCACGCATATGAGTTCGCATAGGTACCGTTCTTAATTATTAACCTGATTTAAACGTTGTTGATAGATCCTCTTCTTGGAATTTGTAATTTATTTGATAAATTTCATTCCACTGCGTGTATGAATCCCAACATTTTCTGCACCACCACTGCCATCTAGTTGTTTGTTATCTCATTCCTCTTAGTCACCTTCATATCCACCACTCGTATCGCCACCACATCACTCTACTCCACTGGCTTGTCACTATGCGTCGTTGCTTCTAGCTGGAGTATGGTTAGCTTTAGGAAAAATTTCATTTAACCTCTAAGGATGTGACTTAATTTCAATCAACCCCAAAACATTTTGAAACTTCTCTCTTGGGATCAAAATGAAATTAAGTTTTATGAGTGATAAATATAATGATGCCTTTTGTATTTTTGTAAGAAGAGAATTTGCAAGACAAATAGGGGTGTTTATAAAACAAAAAGAGATATTTATGAGATAAATAAATATAGGGTTAAGGTGCTAAAATACACATAAGCTTTTTCCCCAGGAGCGCCTAGCACCATGTGCTTTTTTTTTTTTGAGCAAAAATACACATATGGTTACCATTTTGGAGCACAAGTCACATCCCACCGTTATGTTACTGTTCACCGTGATGAGAAAAAAAAAAGATGAAGTGAATAGTATCATAATAGTAGGATGTGACTTTTGCTCCAAAATGATAACCACATGTGTATTTTTGCTAAAAAAAAAAGCACATGGTGCTGGGCATTCCGGGGGGAAAAGCTCATGTGTATTTTTGCACCTTAACCCATAAATATATTCAAAAGGATGTAGGGAATTAAAAAAAAAAATCATTTACAAGACAACCATCAAAATATACAAGATAAATATGAGCATTTAGAAGGGAAAAAAACGAATTTAAAAGAATCTAGATAGTCAAAAACATTTTAGCCATTTAAAAGATAAATATAAATATTTATAAGACAAATAAATTAAAGACATAGTTCTTTTTTTTACCTATGAAGTTCAATTTCATTTTAATCAAGGAGGTACGGTAAAGTTTCAAAATCTTTCCAGGCTAATTAAAATTAAGTCACATCCCTGAGGTCTTAATAAATACCCCTAGCTTTATGTGTGTGTCTCGAAGATTGTGTTTCTTTCTCTAGGGTTTTTAACTGAACGTATTTGTTTTTTAGGGATTTCTTAACGGTATTGAATAGCTATAATAAGAAAGGATGAAACTTGGCAAATATGTGGGTTAGAGGGGGACAAGTGGAAATGACGATCTTTTACAAGTTTCATCCGTTAGCATTGGGTGGTTATATCCCAAGTGTACATAATAAGGCAAAGCCTACTTAAGGCTCTCTCGAAGGGAAATAACACTTGTGATACTTTCTCTATGGCAAGCATGGTTAGAATTGTTAGATTCATGTTCATATTTGAAACAAATAGGTTTTCTTCTCTAAATCTTTCTATCTACTATGAAAATGAGATGGGTCCAAAAAGATCTATTTTTCTCCCTACTTTTCTTTGACTTTTTCTTTCCTCTGATGTTCAAATTACAGAAAACCTCAGTTTATTTGATTTCTTGTTTTAATAACAGTTTTTTGTTTTAAAAAATAAAAAACATAAAATGTTTTTCAAAAATATGTTTTTGTTCATGTGTTCTGAAAAATAAAAATAAAATAAAATTTGTTTTTCAAAAAAGAATAGGATAGAACATCTTTTTAATATTTTGTGACTCTAGGTTATCCAAAATTAAAAGGGGAATGTTCATGGTTGACAATTTCGTTACCCAACAATAAATCTAAAGATATATCACATTGTAAAGAGATAACCACACTTCATTCTGAATACATATTAATGGTAATGGTTAGACTCTGATCCAATTATTTCTGTTATGGAACAATTTTTTTTTTCTATTTTATACATTTCCATGCAATGGCGGATCTGGCCACTGGCCAGTCCGATTGCCCGAGTTGATCTTCTAAAATTTGTTAATATGTATGTATTTATAATATGATATTTTATTTGGCCAATAATTTGGCCTCATCTCATTTTTTATCTTCTCTATAAAGATAATATTTGGTTCATTACTCATTGGGCTATAAAAGGAAAGTAAAATTCTTATTTGAGATAGCTACTGAAAAAGTTAGTATCATCTTATATTTTATTTTGATTTATAATTTTTGTTATTATTTATTTTTATTTTCAATATTATGTGATACTATTTAGTAAATGTTCCCTCTAGTCTTTATTATAAGACACAAACTAACAATTCCTACAAGCTAATAAAAACAATTAAAGTCATTAAATCTGTCTTAAAATTTAAGTAATTTTCAATATTATCCATACTAATTACACTAAACTCTAATATCATATTAATTATTACTCTCACTCACTACCCTTTTCAATTATGGGTATACATGAAAAAATATTTAATGTTTTTTGGAAACAAGAAAGTGCCTTATAAAAAAAGACCAAATACACTTGATAGTTGTTACCTTATAATAATAATCAAAGGGAGTAGTTCAATATGTTTGTTTTTTGGGCCTAGGCTAAAATTTTTTCAAAGTATTTTTTATTTCTGTTTGACAATTTTATTACTAATTACGTTAATAAAAAAATTATGTTTTCACCTTTCATTTCTTTGTTCTAGATATATTTTTTCAAAATAACATTTAAAAATTTAAAACCTGTTCTAAAAATCAATTTAAAGAAAACATAAAAATAAAAAATAAATAAATCAAACAGGCCTATACTTCCCACTATTTTTTCCCTTGATTTTATCTCCATCTAACCATTTAATGAGTTAATAATTAATAATTTTTTTTCAAACTTAAATATCAATAACATTAATAATAATTAAAATATTGAAATGTAATTTTTAAAATTTTATAAACTAATTAATACTCAATTAAAATTCCAAGCAATTAAACGATTTGCCACGTCAAATAGTTTAACTATGGAAAACATAAATAAGTTGCTCATGACAATCAGATACTAGGAGAAAAACGGCAAAATGGATTAATTGTATCATAGTGGTGAAAACATCAATCTTTGGATGGTTGTAATCAAAGTAGCTCTAGTAAGGTCACAGTGATTCGTGAACATGGCTTACACAGGTGAACAAGGTCAAATTTAGTAAGAACATGAACATGGATGCATATAATTAAAAAGATAAATATATTAATGATTAATGAATATTACCAGAAAAAAAAAGAGCAATGGTAAATATTGCAATGGAAATTCCATCGATCCATGTGGTTGATACCTTATTATGTGAAATTTAAAAAAACTGAACAGCAACCAAAATTTGATCGATGGTCAAGACAACATTTATATTATAGATGTAATGAAGTGTTTAAAATTATTAGAACAATAATTAGGAAGAAAGGAAACAATTTGGGAAATATATATATATATATATATTGATTAGCTTAAGGATGCCATGTGAATAATATTTAGTTAGGGCTGATTAAAACTGTTGATTTGAATTTAATTACTATATATCTTATTGAAGCAAATTGTATCGAGACAAAAATTGCTAGAATAAATTTTGGTATTGCCTATAATCGAATGCTAACTTATTTGTAACCAAATTTATAGTACTAATTATGGTGGAATTTTATAATTAGTTGCATAAAAATAAAGTTGAGAAGAAATCATTAAAAAAAAAAAAACACCACAACTAAAGTAGGATAGTAAAATAGTGGCTTAATTGATTAATCGGTATCATTTTTAAAGCTAATTAACACATCATAAAGGAATCAGCTTCAAGGCTCTTTCTTCATGTTCTTGGTTGGCTTAGTGGAGCTGAACTTAATTAGGGGTGCAAAATTGAGACAACTCAGTGTCGTCAGGAACAAGATTCTCTCATTAGATTCCTTTCCCCTCATCTCTCATCATTCAATCCAAACCGTTAATTTTCATGAGAGAGATTGTTGATGTGGGCAATTAATATCAAAGGTATGGTCTAGATTTGAGGCTAATGAGGAATAATAAGAAAAGGCCAATGAGAATATCCGGACCCGTGTCGTCACCTTCAATAGCATTCATATACTTTTCTTCCTCCTTGAGATGGAATCTTGAGGTGTGATCGTATGTGAAATTGGGAGGTTATCTTCATCAATTGGCTGAGATTCAAAAACCACATGAGAGGATGAGTGAGATGTAGTTGACTCGATTGTGTACTCCAAAAAAACGCAATCAAAATAAATTATCAAAGTATATAACAAAGACCTAAGAATGATATAACTAAATGAAGTGATACTTGTACAAATTATGAAAACATAAGTAGTAAAGGCACCAACTTTATTATATGAGTATGTGAAAAGCTTGAGGTCATTCTCATCCAAGCAGATCTAGCTTATTGCCATGCTGTCACTCCTATACTTGATGTTGTTCTCCTTTATTTTTAATTGTAGAATAATTTCCTTGCCAACACAATTGTGCAACTCGATCATCCCTTGGAAAATATTAAGGTTTCTTTGCCTACAACACGAAATAAGGGAACAATAATCATGTACATTTGAACATTTGAGATAAAAATAAGACAACCCTTTAGGAATAAAAGTTTTACATATTTATCCTTCAATTCAACAGCTGAGATGGCCATATATAATCTCATAGGCTTATCTGTTGAAGAAGACAACCGAGCAGTCACCAATTGAGTCATGCACCTTATAATGCACTTTAAACCTACAAATGAAAAGGCTAAAGTTGAAAACGTTGGATGACTAAAGGAAAAGGGCCATTGATCCACAGGTAAAGGTGGACTCAGTGCCCTAAATTATTTTTTGAAGTATATTTAGCACCATAAAGTATTGATTAGTGAAATTTTGGCCATAATGTAAATTAAAATAGAGCAATCTCTACCCGAACCTAATAAAACTAAGTATCTCTAAAAGCAAATTTGGGATAGTATCAAAATTGGCTCAAAGCCCTGGATGTTGAAAAAAGTCCAATGACGGTGAAAACAAGAAAAAAGTCTATTTAGGTGGACATCAAATGGTAATGGACTTTTAAAAAAAAAAAAAAAAGTGGCTTATGGATAAAGCCACTATTTAGAGCAATCTCTACCCGAACCTAAAAAAAAAAAAGTGGCTTATGGATAAAGCCACTATTTAGAGCTTTTAATCCATCACCATGTGTCTTCTTATTGACACACAACACACAAAGTCGATTATCTGGACAATTTCAACATACCAAGGCAAAAGCAACACATTATTAAACTCACTTTTTAGGATTTCCAAAATATATAAGAATAATTTTATTGGAATTTTTCCTAAAAACCATATGTTTTTTTAAAGAATATCCAAAACTTTTTATTTTATATTTCTAACATCTTTTTACCTTTTATTCTCTATTTTACTATGAAATACTGTAACAAATTAAAAATTTTAGAAATATCTATTTTCGATAAAAAAAATTAAATATAAAAATTATTTTTCAAGAGTTTTTAGAGAAGAAAAAAAAATAAAATATCCATATATACTCTTTTCATTTATTTTCTATCTTAACTAACTTTTCAAACACTATGCCAAACAAGAACACATCTGGAAAAAAGTTACCTCTACCGCTGATATTCCAAACACAAATTACATCAATAATCTAACTTTAAGAAAAAAAAATTCCAGCAAAAAAAAAGTCACTTTTACCACCGTTATCCCAAATAGACCCCAAGCACTCTTCTTCTTCTAACTCAGAGCCCCATCTCTTCTCCAATCAGTTTTTTTTTTTAAAGAAGACAATGAAGACCCACATCATCCTAACTCAAAAACCAACAAATACAAGGCTTGCATTTGGGTCTTGGGTTAAGTAGCAATTTTGCCCCGGAAGTACATGCTTAAGAGTAATGTTGCCCTGAAAGTTTTTTTAGTCTCAATGTTACCCTATAAGTTCTTAAACGTAATAATGTTGCCCTCGACAAACAACAAAACTAACAAACGTCTACCACATATGATAAGTTGACAAGTCCAACGTCATGTAAAATAGCCATGTTGGAGTTTACATGTGGACCCCATACCACCATCTCATAATCACACCTCGTCATCTTCTTCCTTCCCTTCCCTTCCCTTCTTCATCCTTCCTCGTCATTGAACCCCGCACCACCACCACCGGTACACCTCTACAAAGGCTGAGAGCGACGCCGTAAAGTTGAAAGTTCTAATGCGAAAGGCTAACTTGGAGGTGGAGGCCTCCATCTTTGATCCCTATGATGACTATGACAATGCCCTCCTTCAGTAAGGAGCATGGTGGTAACAACAACCTCCTTCATCTATCTCTTTGAGTTTCTAATATCTATCTTCATCGTTAAATTATTTTAACACAAATTGAATACGCAATGTATTTTGCAATTCAATAATCTGAATTATGAAATTTCATTTTAGCTTGTGAGATTATAGATCTCAACAAATCCAGTACCTGAAGATGATTGGAAGCACAAAAGCGAACGCTGGAACCAAGTTATCTACATAATTTTTTGTTCTTCCCATATCCCCTGTTCTATTAACTTGAAACAAAGCTAAATAGATGTGCATAATGTGTCACACACTCAAGTGAAATCATGCATATTCGAGTGCTAGAGGAAATTTGTAAGAAAAAAAATGCTTGAAATGTTGTCAATACTATATACACTCAAGTATGGAAATCTATAAGAAAAAAATGCTTGAAACATTACTTGATATGTACACTCAAGTATGATAATGTCATACTCAAGTGTAACTCGAGTATGAAGTTATCACACTCGAGTGAACACGGCATTGTGACTTATGACCCTCATCACGCCTTCATCATGTTACTACACTTGAGTGTGATAACGTCGCACTCGAGTGTTCTATTATCACACTCGAGTGTGATAACTGGCCACACATCCTGGGTCCAAAAAGTTATCACACTAGAGTGTATAACATCACACTCGTGTGATAATTGATGGATATATAAAATATAAAAATATTAAATATTAAATAAATAATATTATATTGTTATCCTTATTCTTATTACTAAAAGAATATTATAATTAAATATTCTAATAAATTGAAGAAATTGAAGAATGAAATAAAAATATTTATTAATATATTAGATATTATTAAAAAATTTAAATTTTTATAAAGTAATATTATTTAAAATTTTTAATAACATTTTTGTAATTTAAATTGAATTGGAAAGGAGAAAAACAATCACACTCGAGTGTGTAACATAGTATACACTCAAGTGGGAAGTCACAAAATACATTGCAGTGCACCTTACTTCTGGAATTCCTTCAAAAGGCCAAAGGCTGGGAAATTTACCTTTTTAAGAATTTTTTTTAAATACTAAAATAAAGCACTGTTCAAACATATTACCGCATTAATGTATTTGGTGGCGCAATCTGTCACGGCGCCACAAGTAGTGCCATGTCATTTGGCACCACTGTACAAGTGGCGTTAGAAGGACTGACACCACAAAGTGGCATCAGTCAAAAAAGCTGACACCCTTCCAATATTAAAAAAAAAGTTAAATACCAAGTGAAAATGAGAGAAGCTCAACACATTAGAAAAAAGCATTTCCATTACAACCAAACAAGAAAGAAAAACCCTTTCTTGGGACTCATAAACTTCTTTATCTGCACATCGTACCATCACTCTACATATTGCTCCCTCTCATCAATCATCTTCCACGTGAAATCAAGCTTACTTGTAGGAAAGCATTAAAAAAATAAAGAAACAAAGTAACAATTAAAACAAAAAAAAAAAAAAATAGTTGTCGAGACGTCCATTAACAAACTTCAATTCATATGTAATCCTCTAATCAAATTCTAATGTCTTTGCTTTCCATAGCCAATTACACCTCAAGTGCTAATAACTATGAACGATACAAGCACAAATCAAGAACAAAGGGCCTCTAATGCTTTCTGTAATTGCATCAATGTCCCAATCCTTTTTTTTATTTATCATGATGTTCTACATAAAATTTATTTTAGAATATTAAAAAAATATTTTAAGGTAATGATTGATTTTAAAAAAATATGTCAAAATAATGGTACTAAAAAATACTTAAAAATACTGACAAAATATTTTGTGATCTTGAAAATTTATTTTAAGATATTAAAAAAATATTTTAAGATAATAAGTTATTTTTAAAAATATTTTAAAATACTAAAAAGATACTGAAAAATATCAAAAGATACTAAAAATAATATTTCTTAATTTTCTAAAACTTTGAGGAACGAAAGAGGGAATAAGAAAAGAGATATCTTTGAGCAAGAAAAAAGCAAGAAAAGAGAGAGAAAAAAAAAGTAGTCTTCATGTGATCTCTGTTCTAGCCAGAAGAGACAACACGAAAGTTACTTTTTGTAAAACATGAAAGAAAGTTACTTTTTGGCCATAGTCCACGTGGTTTGCAATCTTCACGTGATCTCTGCTTTTAGAAAAGGGAGAATGTAACAACTATTTTTTTTTGTTTTTGTTTTAATTGTTACTTTGTTTCTTTATTTTTTTAATGCTTTCCTGCAGGTAAGCTTGATTTCACGTAGAAGATGATTGATGAGAGGGAGCAGTATGCAGAGTGATGGTACGACATGTAGAGAAAGGAGTTTATGAGTCCCAAGAAAGGGTTTTTCTTTCTTGTTTGTTTGCAATGGAAATGCTTTTTTCCAATGTGTTCAGGGTGTGGGCTTCTAGGACTTTCATTTGATATTTAAATTTTTTATATATATATAGAAAAGATGTCAGTTTTTTTGACTGACGCTACTTGTACAGTGACATCAGATGACATGGCACCACTTGTAGTGTCGTGTCAAATTGCATTAGTCCGATAATATGTTTGAACAGTGCCTTGTTTTGATATTTTTTTAAAAAAAAATTCTTAAAAAGGTAAATTTCCTGTCAAAGCCCCCACACACTCCCATGCTTAATTCTATTTTACCCTAAAACCCAAGAATGGAGGCACTAACAGCGATCTCGAGCATGGTAGGATGGCGGCGATCGAGGGAGACCGGTTCTTGACGATCTTAGGTGATACACTACCGAGAACTATGACGCTCCTTGATTTGTCGATCTTAGGCGATCTCCTCATGCAAAACATCTTAGGAGCAAAAATATCAGGTTGAGTAGTAAAAAAACATATATGCTTTACCCCGGGAGCGCTCAGCATTACGTGCTTTTTTCTGGACCAAAAATACACACGTGGTTACGTTTTAGGAGCAAAAATACCACAGCCGTTAGTTAACTGTTAACCATGGTGAAATTATCTTTTTGCCCTTAGTTTAAAATAATTTTTTTTAAAAAAACAAAAATACCCCACCCCACCCCCCGATAGGCCCCACCGCCAGACATCCACGCCGACAGCCTCCCCTTAAATTTTTAAAACTAATTTTTTTTTTTAAAAAAAAAACTCAAGGGAGGCCGGCCTCCCTACCGCCGGCCACCCCACGTAAGCGACCTACCGCCTCCGCCCCACCTCTAGCGACTTTTTTTTAATTTTTAAAACTAATTTTTTTTAAAAAAAAAAAAAAACTAAGGGGAGGCCAAGCTCCCCACTGCCGGCCTCCCTACCACCGGCCACCCCAGGTAGGCAACCTACCGCCGCCACCCGACCTCCAGCAACATTTTTTTTTTAAAACTAAATTTTTTAAAAAAAAACTAAGGGGAGGTCGGCCTCCCCACCACCGCTGCGGCCCCATCGCTGGAGAACACCTCCAGCTACTCTTTTTTTTTAGCTATTTTTTTTTAAAAAAAAAAAACTAAGGGGAGGACAGCTGCCCGACCTCCGGTGAATTTTTTTTTTTAAAACTAAGGAGAGGTGGTCGCTGGTGTGGGGTGGCTGGCGGTGGGGAGGCCGGCCTCCCCTTAGTATTTTTAAAAAATAATAGTTTTTTTAAAAAAAAAAAGTCGCCGGAGGGGGCCGCCGGCGGTGGGGTGGCGGTGGTAGGTCGTCGACGGGGTGGCTGGAGGTAGGGAGGCCGGCCTCCCCTTAGTTTTTTTTTAAAAAAAAATTGGTTCTTTAAAAAAAAAACAGTCACCGGTAGGGCAGCGACAGTAAGTCACCTACGTGGGGTGGCCGGCGGTAGGGAGGCCGGCGTCCCCTTAGTTTTTTTTTTTTAAAAAAAATTAGTTTTAAAAAATAAAAATAAAAAAGTTGCCGGCGACCGGACGCCGGCGGTGGGGGGCCTCTGGCATGGGGGGCCCACTAAGGGGTGGGGTTCGATATTTTTATTTTTTTAAAATTGTTTTAAACTAATTGCAAAATGGTAATTTCACTTTTATAACGGTCAACTAACGGCCGTGATATTTTTGCTCCTAAAACGTAACCACGTGTGTATTTTTGGTCTAGAAAAAAAGCACATAGTGCTAGGCGCTCCCATTGGTAAAGCACATGTGTATTTTTGCTACTTAACCCTTAAATATCTTAGCGATTATAAACAAAAGGCATCATGGACACAACTTAGCTGAGGTAATAACCTGAAAAATGTGTGGTTTTTAGCCTTAACATTATGTTTTTTTTTTTCTTTTGACAATTTCTGGGTAAGAAGAATTAAATGATCTTCTATCTGGATACAATTGGAAAGTTTGCGAAGTCATTGCTGCCCCTGATTAAATCCCCTGTTTTGATAATTTGAAAGCAATCAAGAGTCTTTGAAGTACTAAGCACTATGAACATCGAGAAGGGCACTATCCTAAAGAACCTCCCACCTGCCCGGTTTCTCTTCCCAGAGGATATAAACACCTTGTTCAATGGCCTAAAAGCAGAGAGAAGGTAGAAATAGATTGATAATGTTTTGAAATTGTCATTTGGCATTTGAAAATTAATTCTTCCATAAAATAATAATTTTTTGTCCTGTAGATACGGTATTACAATGCTCCTCATACTAAGCTTGCTGAAGTCAAAGGTCACCAAAATTGGGTGAAAGTTATCGCCGAGTATCTCACTTTTCAAGGTGGTGGAACCAATTTAAGCATGGGGCACTTCATTACATTGACTTTATACAAGAGGTAAGATATAGTTTTCTTTTGCCTCGTTGGCATTGACCTTAACGGTTGATTGATCTTGATGTTAATATATCTGTAAGTTTATATTTGGACGACGTTTTGCTTTAAATAAATAAGTTTATATTGTACTCCAGTACAATTTGCACTTGAAAGGGGAAATACAGAGGCTCCCCTTCCCTGGTAGAGTATTTGATATTGTCCCCTATGCTAGATGCATAGCTCCTTGGCATATAGAAGGTACTCACATGGCCAAACTTTTATGATGCTGATTAGGCTGTTCATGTTAATTGGTTTTTTATATGGAAAACAAATCATGTTTTTGTTTTGCATTTATGCTTTAAAAAATTCGTGGATATTTTTAGGCATTGAGATTTTAAGATAACTTGTATAGATAGTAATGACTCAAATTCAATGTAAAGGACAAAAGGGATTTGTTTGAGATGTTTATCAATTTGTACTGCTGCAGGTGGTAAACTTATATTATAGCTGAATCGACTATTACAGCCTGATGGTTTCTTTGTTTGGTCTGCTACTCCTATTTATCAGAAGAATCCTGAAGATGTTGAAATTTGGAGTGGTAGATAGAACAGAACTTGCATTTATCTCCTTTAACTTTTTAAATTTTGGTGTATATTAATTATTAAGTTGTGTGCATTCATTTGCAGCCATTTAGGCGCTAACAAATGCTATGTGCTAGGAATGTGTGTCAATCACCAAGGATAAAGTTAATGGTGTGGGTATTGCTCTCTACAGGAAGCCAATGACCAATGAGTGCTATGAGAAACGTTCAAAGAATGAGCTTCTTATATGTCCAGACTTAGATGATCCTAATGCAGCATGTTTGCTTTACTGATATATTAAATATTATTTTGAAGCAAGAAAAATGTTTAGGAGGCATACTGTGTTTACATATAAAAATCATGAAACATGAATAGACTTGGATTGATGTTTGTTATTTCTACTAGAAATAAAAACCTCGAGCTACAAGGTTTTATTCAATGACATGTAGGCTTGGAATATATTGCGAATGTCTAATTTCATTGTTGTGACATGAATATTCCCTTGCAAGCTTGCATGCACAAAGTGCCAATGGATTCATCTAAACGTGGATCACAATGGCCAAAGCAGTGTCCAGCAAGACTGGCCAAAGCACCATACTGGCTGTCGATCTCCCAAGTTGGAGTTTACAAGAAGTTTTACAACTTTAAGTTTTACAACTTTATGTTGGTTCAATCGATTGCCTCTCCAAGTTGCAGGTTTTAGCATTTTTTGCCTGAGCTCTGTTGGAGAATATGATAGTTGTTGTTTGTGCTAACTTGGTAAGCAGATGAATCTTCGTTCAATTGATTGCCTCTCAACTCGTGGGCGTCATTCTTTGCCCTTTTGGAGTTGTGTTGGTGGTGATGGTGCGGGTCCAAAGACGAGGAAGGAGGAAGAAGGGAAGGGAAGGGAAGGAAGAAGATGATGAGGTAGTGGTACAAGGTCCTCTAACGTGGCTCTCTTACATGGTGGCTCTCTTACATGGCATTGGACATGGCAACTTGTCCTATGTAACAAATGTCCCTTAGTCTTGCCATTAGCCAAGGGCAATATTGCTACATTTAAGAACTTCCAAGGCAACATTGAGACCAAAAAAATTACAGGGCAACATTGCTCTTGATATATTTCCAGGGCAAAATTGCTACTTAATCCTTTATTATTTTATTATATATTAATTTTTATATGTAGAATAATAAAGAGCAATAAATTAAAGCTCTTTTAAGAGGGGAGAGATTAGAGGGCATTTAAGTCATTTTACGCACATTTTGAAATCCTGAATTAGGTTAATGACTCAATTAATAATTTATTGAATTTATTAAGCTGATTTAAAATTTTTCTATTTTAGGTAGCTTTATAGGGGATTTTCCATTTCTCAAACGACTAGCCGAAAAACCATTACCTGAAAAATGTTAAATTAATGGGGTGAGATGAAAGCCTCAATATAATAACTAGCTATCCAATTTATTACACATGCTAATGTCATATACTTGTGAGGTATCAAGTGGAATAGTTTATATAAAAAAGTATTAGAGATATAATTAACAAAATTCCATATCATGCACTCCATATCACAATTTCCAAATCATAAATTCCATATCACAACTTTCATGCCACAATTTCTACATCACAATTTTCATGTCGAAATTTGTGTATCACAATTTTCATGTCAAAACAATTTCCATATCACAATTTCTGTGTCACAATTTTTAAGTTTCCTCCCATCAATCCAACTGAACCCCTTATTTCCACCGATTGAACCTATGGGCTAAGTTGCTACCCATGTCACTGGCCACTGAAAAGCTCACCAATCATGTGATGAAAACCGGCCACAATTTGCGGAGCACATGCTCAAACCATGGTTTTGTTTCTCTCGTTGAACTAATGGCGTGTCATAGCTCCTCATTCAATAAGCGGGGCAATCTCTCCTTAAACCAATAGAATAGTCCCTCATTGAATCAGAACAATAGAAACCTAATCACAATGCATCAATGAAGGTTATACCATGTGGTGAAACACATTACTCCATCTCCTCCCAATCCAACTATCACAATAATTATAAAAAAATAGTTCAACTAGAATTTCACAAGATTATCATATTTATATCATACTATTCAAATGGTTTTTTTTTTTTTTTATATGCATGTCATAGTATCTCAATTCTCAACTCTCACACACATATATATTTCACAATTCAAATCACTAGGTTTCACATATATCAAACTACTCATCAACATTATAATAATTTTCTCGATCTCAATAAACATTTCAAAGTATATATTGAAACATGTAATCAATATCAATATATCATTTTCATTCTCATAATTATTTGATAAAATACTTACAAACAACATATTAACACACATAATAAGTGTAAAGTGATTACCTTTCATCAAAGCTAAGTTTACTACAAAAATCCAAACTCCAAGCAACCAACATAGTCTGATTCTCTGACCGAAAAAAAAAAAAACCCACATAGTCTGATTTGGAAATATATTGTGAGATGATAAATCAGAATAAATTCCTAAAGGCTTATAATACGCGATAAATATTACATGATTTAGGGTTTAGGCTAACAACACGGTTTAATGCGTTTTGCTCCCAATCGATTCCATCTTTTAAAGAATAGGATTTATTCGTAATAATAAATATATTGAAATTCGCTTAAGGGAAACAAAAACAAAACATAATTTGACCACAACACGTTCATGATTGTAAAAAGGTGTGGGCTGAGTTGTTTTGAGTGTAGGTGTAGGCAAAAGAAAAACTAGGGTGGGTGGATTAAAAAAAAAAGTAAGAAAATCTTATATGTATAATTAAAAAAATGCTCTTGATCAACTCCTAACTAATGCAATGGTATTTGAACTTGTGTTCATCTCTTATATATGTAAGGCTAATTACCACTTCAACTAAATAGACTGCGGGTATATAAAAATATTTCTTAAGAAATTCTTCAAATTAGTTATTAAAAAATAGTATAATATCTGTATAACATAACAAGCATTACTCACTTTTAATGATAGCATTACAATAATTAATGTTATATTTAATTATTATTGAAGGAGTATTATTAAGTGAAATTAAAAAAATTGATAAATTTGAAAAAATATTTTATATTGAACAACAAAATTATTTTTTCAGTTTCAAATAGATCTTATATTAAAAATTTGGGCAAAAGTATGGAAAAAACCGTAATTAATTAATTAATTACCAAAATGCCACTGAGGCAAAAGTATTAACTCATCTGCCCCTTTGTAATCGATTACAGGGGGTTAGATATCTTTTTTTTTTTTTTTTGCAATATGTAATCGATTACGTTACTATTTAATAATCAATTACATAAAATTGACACTATGTAATCAATTACGATGAGTGGCATAATTGATTACATAAAATCAAAAGGGAAATTTTTGACAGTTACCACGCGATGTAATCGATTATAGCATAGGCCATAATCGATTATATTGTGCGGTTTCAGTTTTTTATAAGGCTCAAACCACCCGAAACCCTTCATTTTCATTTCACATAACTGATTAGCCTCCCCCACTCTTCTCCATTGACATTTTTGGCCACACAGCTTCAGAATCAAGGCGTGGGTTGAGGAAAAATCAAAGATTTGCTCTCATTTACGTTGATTTCGGTAGGCTTTTGGTTCCCATTGCGAATTTGTCTCTATTTTCTTCGTTTTTCTGAAGATATGGTTCATGTAATCGATTAGGGTTTGTTTTCTTTGGGTATGTAGTGTTTTGATCATTGATTTGAATTGTTTGTTGTTGCTTTTGAACAAGTAATAGATTAAATTGATGTTTTTGTGCGTTTCGGAAACAATATGTGTATATTTGCATGTGAAACTGATGTAAACAGTGGGATTGAAGCATAAATTACATGTTATTATGTGTATGGATGTTGAAGATTATTGATTACGTGGAGTTTGATTGTTGATTGTGCATTTTTCTTTCAATTACATTGTCTTTATTGACCGATATTGATCATGCATTGTGATTATGTCATTAATTGTGTTTGTTTCATGTTTGTTGATGGTTTATATTGTATATTTGTAGGTATTTGTTGTCATCATGCCTCCACGCAGATGAGTTGACCCTCAGAGCGAGAGATGTTCAAAGGCACGGATGGAGGGTGATACATCCGGCTCTCAGGCACAGCCGGCAGATCTCCAATATGGAATTTTTTTAGGCAATAATGCAGCATCCCATAGATCCTTCGTTCAGCACTTTGTGGGCAGACCCGTGATCAAGCCCAAGTCACTAGATATGGCGTTTTTTGCAGAGGAGGGATTTGATATAGTCCCATTGGTGGAGGCTTCACATCTACATGGCTTGGAAGAGTTCGTCAGTCCCTACTCAGAGGATATGGTTAGAGCCTTCTACCATAACCTCAATTACATCAATGGAGTACTGAAGTCGCGTGTCTGCGACATTGATATAGAGATGACTGCTCCCATATGGGCCCACATGCTGGGATATGATTTTGATGGGGCGGGCACCATTCTGTATGATGGGGATACCAATGTCAACCTTCTTGGATATGACCGAGCCGCTGCCGTCAATGATATCAGGAGCCCTTTGGGTTAGAGAGCCATTTTCACTGTGGGCCAGCTGACTGTGGATGCACGGATCCTTTTCTATATGTTGACCTATATTCTATTCCCTCGGGCCTACAATCACTCCAGGGTGTTAGAGGTTGATATCCCGATTATGTGGGTCATCCTTCACACTAGGCCGGTGAACTGGAGACACTATGTTTGCTGGATGATGTATAAGGTGAAGTAGAAGGAGAACGCCGCCCTCCCATTCACCTACCTAGTCCACTGTATATTGCTCCACTTTCGTGTGCCGATGCAAACGTTTGAGATGGTGGACTAGATGCATTGGAACGCTGTCTTCGGGAGGTACCTACTGGAGCAGTGCAAGATCGTTCAGAATGCACAGGGTGTCTGGGTATGCACTGCCGCTGACGAGGATGATGCACCGACTGCTCCCCCCTGGTTCAACCTGAGGTCCCTATGCCGGATGATGACGATGACGATGATGCGGACATGGTTGAGCCGGATGGTGGATTCTCGCTCCATGACGTCATGATGCAGATGAGGAAGATGGAGCTTAGATAGAAGAAGCGCTGGAGGAGCCACGTAGACAAGGAGAACGAGCGATGGCGGTGGATGCAGAGCCGGATGCACGGGCTGGAGGCCAGACTACGGCAGTTACAGGTCGAACATGACCAGGAGGCAGCCGGAGAGGACGACCAGGTGCCTGATGTCTTCGAGGAGGAGGAGGAGGAGGATTCAGAGGAGGATGTAGATTAGATACCTATGTTTTTTTTTTGTCGGACATGATGTTTGTATTTGGTTCTTGTAATTTTTTTCTTTTTGACTTGGTGAATTTGTACTGACTATGACATTTACTTTAGTTATAAATGTTTAAGATTTCAGTTCATATGATTTAAGGTGATGAATTTTGTAAATGATATGTCGTAGGTCCAAAAACGGATATAGGGACATCGATGGACTAGGCATAGGGTAGACGGTTAATTGTTGCGAAAAAGACCTTTCCTAAGTCGCATTTGTATGTAAAAAGAAGTTGGAAATCAGTTTGGACATACATCAATTCGAAATCTCTTCTTCATTGTGCTTCTGCAGCTGGTGTAATCGATTACATCATATTGGTGTAATTGATTACATAGTGCCAATTTTATGTAATTGATTACTAAACAGTGACATAATCGATTACATATTGCAAAAAATGAAAAAAAAAGAGATCTGACCCCCTGTAATCGATTACATAAAGCATGTAATTGATTACAGGGGGCAGATGGGTTAATACTTTTGCTTCAGTGACATTTTGGTAATTAATTAATTAATTAAGGTTTTTTCCGTACTTTTGCCAAAAATTTGACCGTATTCAATTTTGTTTGGGTACGAGGGAGGGAAGGGAAAGTCAGGGGAGGGGAAACTTTTTTAAGTTGGATTTGAAAAAATTAGAGAAGTAGAGTTATAAGCTTTTAATTAAGTTTTTTACTCTTTTATTTTACATCTTATCTTTACTAAAATTGTATAACCCCACTTTTCTAATTTTTGTAAATCCAACTCATAAATTATTCCCCCCCCCCTCCAAATCCCTTGTGCCAAACAACTCCTTATATTCCCATGGTTCCATTTTATAAGATATAATTAACTGAAATAAGTTATTCAAAAAGTTAGTTGAAATTAGTTAGGTTCATTCCATAAAAAGAAAAAGAAAAATTAGTTAGGTTCAATAAACATATAAAAAATGACTTTTTAAAAAAAAAAATGCACTCATTCATATGAAAGAGAGAGAATATGTTATATTAAGTGTCAAACATGATAATTAAATACAATAGTGATATAAGTAATTTTTGTAACCATGTGGGGATAAAATAAGAAGTTTACAAAAAAAAAAAATTTGAGACAACCCCTAAATCTATTTTTTATAAAAAGAAATTGGGCATACCCAACAATTCTATCTTATAAAAAGAAATGATTGAGTTATAAATTTAGAAGACTGAACATATATTTTAATTTGAACAAAATCAAATATTAAAATTGTGGTGAATGGGGGAGATTAAAAGACAGTAAGGCATATCACTAAATTTTTTATATAAATATATAACTTTATCATTCATTTATTATTATTATTTCTTTTTTTGAGGTATATCACATAATGAATAAAAAATTAAAAAATTTATAATTTAAGATCTTTTTATTGGTGTGACCCAGTTGGAAGTCAAAAATGAGAGAAGATAAGTAATACACTGCTGCTAAACAGCAACAGAGCTGGTCGTTTTGGTTCCAAAATGGTTTAAGAGTTAGCCATCCAAATCATGGTTGCCAAAAACACATTTTAATTTTAGCAAAACGCGTTTCGTTTGAATAAAAAACGTGTATCTTGTAAAAATTTTTGATATATATATATATATATTTTTTGATATATTGTATCCTGTAAAAATGATTCAACGTAAAAACGTAAACACGGTCCGTTTTTACAAAAAAACGCTGGACTAGACCCACCCATTCTCAAATCTAAACTCGCACAGGCAGGCCCGGCCTTAAGGAAAAAAAAAAAAAAAAAAACTCACACAGGCCCGCACCGTCTCTCACATTCTCTGATTTTCACTCGTAGGCCTCGCTCTCGCACGCACCGTCGCACACTCTCGCACAGTCGCACGTCTCGCCCAAACCTCAAACCTCAGATCTCACCACCTCGTCTCGTCGGATTCCTCCGTGCTCTCATCTCTCGATCTCGACCTCAGTCCTCTATCCTCCGGTAAGTTCTCTTACTGTTAATTCTGAACTCCTTTGTAAAGCTTCCAACAGCCTCATCATACCTCATTAAGTACTCCTAATCCATATATGAATCCTCCTTAGCACATTGTCTTTAAGCTCTGCAACTTTCCATATTTACATTTATTTTTCCCTTCAACTACCATTCCATTTCAATGTTTCCCTGTTTTTTTCTATGACCGTCCTTTTTAGAAAATGATACCATTTGATATAAAACCAAATGATTCGTGAAAACAAAAATTGGTGGTGAAAGATAAAGCATGTTGATCCTGCTTTAGTCTTAAATAATCAATTTTTGCGCTATTTTTGTACTTGCATCTTCACTCAGTTTGGTGCATGTAGTTAACTGCTGAACTCATTCTTGCAGGTTGGAGCTGTTGTGGTTGGAATAGATCCATACATTAACTACTACAAGCTTCAGTAAGAAAATCTTTCCCCTTTGTTCTTCACTAAAATTTCAGTATATTTTCTCGTAGACTTGTGCCTCCACTGATCAAGCTTAGGATCCTTAATTACTTGTCTGCATATGTAGTTCATAAAGAATATTGAGAAATGCTGTCACAACTATATTTTAGTAGCTGGCACTACCTGAAGTATACACAACACAAGGCACATTATTTTGAACAAGCTGGCTTATTTTGAACTTCTGGTGGTCTTGGTTTGGCTTTGTGGATTAATCTGCTCTCAAAGTTTTCGAAATGGCTTCTTTTATTACTGCACATGTAACCCGGTACCTACTGATTTCTTACAATGTTCAAACCAAGTATGAGAATAATTTCTGTTTCTATTTCAAGTTTTGTGTCTGTTGCTGTTTCTATTTATGTCTTTGGAATTGCCTTGAGTTGCTTGTTCTTAGGTGCTTTTAAAATATCAAGTCAATGCAAAGCTTTTATCTTCTGATTCTTTTTGTAGTTTTGAAAATGGCTTCTAGTGGGTGAATAATAGTTCTACGCCTTCTGTCCCAATTTTGAATGATATTTGATGACAATGTTGGATATTTTGATTGATATTGCGTTGATCAATATATGTATTGATGATGACAGGTGCCTTACTTTTCTTATTTTTTTTTTTATATATATACAAGTAAAAACTGCGTTCCGTATTACGATTTTATATTTTACGATTTTTCATTCTACTTCCGTTTTTACGTAAAAACTTGTTTTTAACAACCTTGGTCCAAACGTCTTCAGCACTCTCGCCCTCAAAGCTCAGATACTTAGAAGACGCAACTCACGAATGGAACCGCGAAAAACATAAACCCTTGGCCTCCCTGCTTCCATTTTCAAGAGATTTAGATCTGGTAAAAAAATTTCGGTGCACGCCACAGGGAGGAATGGCGTTTAGAGGGAAGGAGATGTTGAAAAAAGTTCTCCAGAAAGTGGGAGAGCACAATTTGGCACCTGGAGTGAAGGAATCATTGGAGAGATGCATGCCCAAAAGCAAGGTCGTAATGGGTCGCGCCAAACGTGGTATCTATGCCGGACGGCACATCCAATTCGGCAATCGCGTCAGTGAAGATGGTGGTAACAAGTTTGTAATCTATACCTTTATCCTATTTCATTTTGCCTTTGATGCTTGTGATTTTGAGCTGTTTTGGTTTCATTTTGGAAATCTTGATGCTTTAGCCTCATGTAATGTGGTAGATCTTACAGCTTCTAGAATATGTATTACTGACTTTGATGCTGTTTTATTTGTCAAATTATTGTTTGAAATGGGTTTGGCTAGAAAATAGTTGCCAATGCTCTGTGAATGTATAAGCTTGGACTTTTTCAACTGATTTTGGACTGATAGCTTCAAGCTCATAACTTTCCATTGTTTTCTTGAAATACCAAAATTCATTTGATGTCATGAGATATGCTGGGAATCTTGAAACTTTGAATTGAAAATCTATTCTATAATGCCAAATGGTGTCCTAGGTGGGATGTCTGTGCAGTTGTGTTAGTACAAGCGATTCCATTATGGTTCCATAGCGATTCCATTATGGTTCCATTGCTTTATCCTTTTTGAACTTTGATTATTTGTTTGTTTTTTATGACTTATTTGTAGCCATTACTATCTCTTTCTTAAATTATAAAGAGGTTCTATTGACTGTGGAGTGTGGAAATCAGAGGCTTGATGCATACATGTGCTAAGTAACAAGTGTTTGATAGCCAGCAATCACTTCTGTAATTGTGAACTGACACAAAGTCGATATGTTTTGTTATGAAATGGAAATAGTCTGTATAGGCTTCGCTTATGATTGTTGAAACTTAGGAGACAAAGCAAATTTCATACTCACTTATGAGTATATAACTTCCCGGTTCTCCCTTTCATAGCCAAAATATACTTTTACAGTTCTCCCATATGTATAGATTGTCCAGATTGGTTTTGTCTTGTGTTGTATTTTGGACAGCTGTTAGAGATGGTTCAGCCTTCAATTAATCAAGGATATTTTATGCGCTAATGATCAATCCTATTGAAATTCTGTTCATACGTTTCTGTTTTGGGCTGGTTTATCTCAATGGTGTGAGGTTCAGTTTTCCAAATAATAAACTATAAGTCTACATTTGGTATAAAATGGGAATGGAAATGAGAACGGGAATAGAAATGTTTGTTTTCTATGCATGGATAGGAAAGCTTGTACCTATTCCATTCTTTTGTTTGGCAGCAAGACAAAGGAGGAATAAATTCTGAAAATATCATGTTTACCTTGTGAAAAAACTAAAACCATGACTACAGATTTTGAATCTCACACTTTCATTATTACAAAGACTATGACTTTTTTAATAAACTAAGTTAATCAATTTATTTTAAGCCAAACAATATATTTAGTCATTTGATGGATAATTACTTATTGTAAATGATTTAGTAGAAACTCACACGCACATACGTGAGCGCACCACACACACGCACCCACATGTGCCTCACACCCACCCTGATAGTGATCCAAATCACTATGGATTAATTTATTCTCGAAAAAATAAACATATCAAGATCAATTAGGAATTAATCGAGTCTGTTTTTATCTTTTATTATTATTATTATTATTATCATCTTTTATTATCTTTTATCATTACTTTTTATTATCTTTAAAGATATTGATAGATTTATTGTTAGAATTAGGTAGTTATCTAAATCTTAGATTTAGATATATTCTAGATTTATTATTTATCTTTTTAGAGTCTTGCTCTCTGTAAACTATTATAAATAGGCATAATGCCTTATCAATAAAGCATGACAATTTTCAGAGAGTAATCATCGGAGTAAACTCCTGGGCTTTATTAATTAGTTAAGTTGCAGATTCTGGCTTTCCTAATTATTAGAGATAAGGCTGTTCTTATTGAAATAGCAAGATTCTTAATATTTCTATAAGATCAGAGGCTAGAAACATGTCACCTAAAACGTATTCCATCATTTGGCATCAGAGCCATTTTTGATTCAATGGTTTCTTCACAATCTGGAAACCAAGCTTCTCCACACTCGAAGGTGCCCAACGAATCCATGGCTTCCGCGTCTTTGGATCCTCTCGCCATCATTGCCGCACATCTTGATGCTATTGAAGAATTAAGAGACAAGGTCAATGCTTTGGAGGCTAGATCATATCGCCCCCACCATCGGAAAGGCAAGCACAGGAACCACTCAGACGACAACACAAGCGATACAGATTCACCACGGCGACACCCACGTTTGCCATACACAAAAATTGACTTTCCCAAATTTGAAGGGGGTGATCCGAGGGGTTGGATCATGAAGGCATAAAAATTCTTTGGCTACTATAAAACACCAAAAGACGACAAACTAGATGTAGCTGCATTGTACCTTGAAGGAGATGCTCTGGATCTTTTTTCTTGGTTGAATTCACAACACACACTACGATACTGGGAAGATTTAATCAAGGCATTCCAAGAACACTTTGGACCTCCGGAATATCTGAATCCCGATGAATATCTGTGTGCAATTCGGCAAACAAGCACAATCCAAGATTATCGACAGGAATGGGCAAAATGAGTTGCACGAATATCAAATTGGTCGGGACACTGTCTGCTCGGCGTCTTCCTATCTGGGCTTCATGAAGACTTGCGATCAGACGTCCGCATCCACAAACCAAGGACGGTGTATAGGGCCGCCAGCCTAGCCCTGGAATTCGAGCAGCAATGGGCTCTCACACATGGACCCAAACCTTCCTCTTCTGCTCCATCATATCGGTCTTCTTCACTTTATTCAACAGCATTCTCCAATTGCGACTATCGACGTCCAGAGAGTGCCTTCAACGCCGGAAAAACCTCGACCATTGCGCCCACCGCTCCTTCGGCCCTGACTGTTCCTAATCGCACAAGCCCCATAGACGTCGAATGCCAGTGATGCCGCGACAAGGGACTTTGCTTCTGCTTTGCTGAGCCTTTCCGCCCAGGACACTGTTGCTCGACGCCATCGTTCTCACTCCTGGAGATTGACGATGATGGCAACCCCGTGGAAGATGATTTTGAGCCCTCGACATGCGACCTTGAGGAGAATCTGGAGCCTACTAGGAGTTTTAATTCCAATTTGGGCCCAAATGCATCCACACGAAATATGGAGCCCAATGTAAGTTTTAATACATATTTGGGCCCATTGCATCCACCAAAAATCTAGAGTCCACCGTTAGTTTGAACGCTATTTTGGGAGGCCCATCTGCATCAACAATGAAACTAAGAGGAATGCTATAGGGCAAATCAGTATTATTATTAGTGGAAAATGGTTCCACTCATAATTTTATTTCCTCTAAATTAACACAACAATTGGCCCTACCCACACAAATAGCACCACACTTTGGTGTTTGGTGACAACAGTATTGTCCGGTGCAATCAGGTTTGTAAAAATTTAGAGGTTCAATTGAGTAGATTAATTATTAAACAAGATTTTTTCCCTTTTTCATTGGCGGGATCAGACTTGGTGTTGGGAATTAAATGGCTGGCTTCCCTCAACACCATACAAGCAAATTGGAATGATATGTTTTTTATTTTCTCGGTGGATGGCAAAAAATATAAGTTACAAGGGGAAACTCTGAAGACCACTCCTCAGATATGCCTCCACAGATATGAATTCCATCAAACAGAAACCGCAAAAAGGGCGGCACTTGACACATCCCAAATCTTTTATGATTTTGCCTCTGTATTTGAAGAACCAAGATCTTTATCCCCTTCTAGTGGACATTACCACAGGATTCCTTTACTACCGGGTTCCTCCCCACCGAATCTACGGCCCTACCGTTATCCTCACTATCGAAAGGAAGAAATTGAATCTCAAGTACAGGCACTATTGGTCTGCAGGTTTATTCAACCTAGTACTAGTCCTTTTGCTATTTTGAGATTATTGGAGAGCAAGAAAGATGGCACATGGAGATTGTGTGTGGACTATCGCCGACTCAACCAGATAACAGTACAAGATAAGTATCCTATACCAAACATTGATGAATTATTAGACGAATTACATGGGGCTCACTATTTCTCAAAAATTGACCTACGTTCTGGGTATCACCATATAGGAGTTCTCCCTGATGATGTTTCCAAAACTGCATTCCGGGCACACTCAGGCCACTATGAGTTTGTAGTTATGCCATTTGGTCTCACTAATGCACCAACAACGTTTCAGGCTATCATGAATGAGCTTTTTCGCCCTTACCTACGGAAGTTTGTGCTTGTATCTTTTGACGATATTTTGATATACAGTACTACAACTTTAGATCACTTCAAGCATCTCACCACTATTTTTCAAATCTTGCAACACAATTCATTTTTTACCAATGCTAAGAAGTGTTTTCTAGGCCAGACTCGGTTTGACTATTTGGGCCACATTGTTACAAGTAAGGGTGTGGAGGTGGTACCAGAGAAGATCATGGTTGTTGTTCATTGGCCTACACCATCTTCCGTACAAGACTTACGGGGGTTCTTGGGCCTTACGGGATATTATCGACGATTTGTGAAAGATTATGGAAAAATTGCTCGACCTTTAAGGACTTAACAAAGAAAGATGCTTTCAAATGGTCTGAGCAAGCTCAAACAGCTTTTGACTCACTAAAAATTGCCCTCACAACTACACCGGCTCTTCATCTTCCAAACTTCCAACAACCATTCACGGTCGAATGTGATGCCTCCATGGATGGGATTGGAGCCATGCTTATGCAAAACGGACATCCCATAGTGTATTTCAGCAAAGGGTTTTCATTATCCAACCGTTACAAATCAACCTATGACCAGGAATTACTTGCATTGGTCCTTTCACTCCAAAAATGGCGCCAGTATTCATTGGGACACCACTTTATTGTCCAAACTGACCATCAAAGCCTAAAGCACCTCTTAGATAAGAAGATTGTCAACAATTCACAGCAACGCCTTATGGTCAAACTACTTCCCTTTGACTTCACCATCATCTACAAGGCTGGTAAAGAGAATATCAGAGCTGACTCTCTTTCTCGAAGACCACAACAAGCAGATTTTTTTCACATGGTCATCCCTTTGGCAAGTGAGTTAGATCAGCTCCCTCAAGATCTAATGGGCGACCCAAAATCTAGTACCCTTATTGCGGAATTACAGGCTAACCCAGACCAACATCCCCACTACACCGTTGTGAACGGCATATTGTACTACAAAACCAGATTGGTCATACCAAACAAACCCCAATTACGTGAGAAATTATTGGCCGAAGCTCACGATACTCCAACTAGGGGACATAGGGGGTACCTCAAAACATTACGCTGATTATGTGATCAATTGTATTGGTGGGGAATGAGGAATGACGTCAAATGTTATATTCAACGTTGTCAAACATGTCAACAGAATAAGTATCATACCCTAGCCCCTGCTGGCCTTTTACAACCCCTCCTTATTCCTGACCGCATTTGGGAAGATATCTCTCTTGACTTCATCATTGGACTCCCCAAATCCTGATGCTTTAATGTGATTCTTGTGGTTGTCGATCGTCTTAACAAATACAGTCACTTTATCGCACTTGTGCACCCGTATGCAGTAAAGTCCGTCGTCACCACATTTTGCCAAGAGATTGTTTGCTTACATGGTATGCCTCGATTGATAGTATCTGATAGAGATCCTCTCATTCTGAGTCACTTTTGGCTGGAACTCTTCCGCTTAAGCAAGACTCGCTTAAACATGAGCACCGCATATCACCCCCAATCAAACAGACAAACCGAAGTAGTCAACTGCTGCCTCGAAGCATATTTGCGTTGTTTTACACACGAACAACCAAAACATTGAAGTGAATTTCTTTGCTGGGCAGAATTCTCCTTTAACACTAGGTATCATGTCTCCGCCAACACTACCCCATTCAAAATAGTCTACGGACGTGACCTGTCGACACTACTTCCTTATGTACGGGGTGAAACGTCGGTTGTTGAATTAGAAGACCAACTGGAAACCAAGGATGCCATGCTTCAGGTGTTGAAAAGTAACCTTCTCAAAGCTCAACATCGAAAGAAGTTACATGCTGATCAACTCCGGAGGGATCAACACCAAAGGGACCTTGAATTCACACCAGGTGATGCTGTATGGCTCAAAATTCACCCCTACCGTCAGCGATCCTTATCACACTTCAGGTTTGAAAAACTTTCCACACTTTTATGGACCATTCAAGGTACTACGACGCATTGGCCAAGTGGCATATGAGTTAGACCTACCATCCATCGTAAGGATCCACCCAGTCTTCCTTGTTTCTTTACTACGTCTTGCTCCAGGCCTCCACGCAGTCTCCTCCCCTCCACCACTCCCTATTTCAGCTGATATGGAACTTCTCCTCACACCTTGCAAGGTGCTTCACCACCGATGGATGTTAGCTAGGCAGTTAGAAATCCTCATCCAATGGGAGAACCACACTCCAGAGGATGAGACTTGGGAAGACTATGATTTGGTCGCTGCCCAATTTCCTGAATTCCGCCTTGAGGACAAGTCGTTTTTCCAAGGGGGAGAAATGATAGTGATCCAAATCATTATGTATTAATTTATTCTCGAAAAAATAAACGTATCAAGATCAATTAGGAATTAATCGAGTCTGTTTTTATCTTTTATTATTATTATTATCTTTTATTGTCTTTTATCATTATCTTTTATGATCTTTAAAGATATTGATAGATTTATTGTTAGTATTAGGTAGTTATCTAAATCTTAGATTTAGATATATTCTAGATTTATTATTTATCTTTTTAGAGTCTTGCACTCTGTAAACTATTATAAATTGGCATAATGCCTTATCAATAAAGCATAACAATTTTCAGAGAGTAATCATCGGAGTAAACTCCTGGGCTTTATTAATTAGTTAAGTTGCAGATTCTGGCTTTCCTAATTATTAGAGATAAGGCTGTTCTTATTGAAATAGCAAGATTCTTAATATTTCTATAAGATTAGAGGCTAGAAACGTGTCACCTAAAACATTCCATCACACCCACACACACACGCGCGCGCGCGCACCACACACAGACACACACACTCGCGCACACCACACACACACACAAACAACACCCTGATTTTGGTTTTGTTCCCTATAATTTGAAATCATAAGTTTTGGTTTTTCAAAATATCCTGCAAAATATCATAAGCAACATAACATATCTCTAGATGTATAAACGTACTTTCAAGATTGGAAATAAAAACACCTAAGCCAATTAAAATAATTCCAAAATATCATATGTAGCACTGCTGGGTAAACTTTTTCACCATATAGAACAAACCTAAGGTCATAGGCTAGAAACCAAGTTCAAGGCACTATATATATATATATATAAAACATCACTACATTCTTTCAACAATATCACTAACTGTAATACCAAAATATAAAATGTATGAAGTCCTAATGTCTTAGGCAAATAGCTGAAAAATAGTAGCTGTCTTTATCTTATTGGGTGTGGTCGAAAACTGAAGGAATAAGTTTTCATCCTTCACCATCTTCAAATATGCAGCATCGTGTTGGGGTAAGACCTCTAACCTTCATCAGCTCGCATTTGACTCTTTGAGCACATGTATCTTCTTTACACATCCAACATGGCTCTCACTAGCTGTTTTGAATTCTTTGAACTAGAGCCATCCTTTATTTTTCCAGCCCTGTCAGCATACTTCAACCCAATCATAGATGTTCTTTCTCCTTCTTGATGATGATGTTTCCTCTGATGCATTGTTCTAGGGGATGAAAAATTCGTTTCATTTCTAGTATCAATTTCTTCAAGTTTAGTTGTCCCTTTTCAATTTATGTGGGTGTCCATCTCTTTGACAACATCACAAGATGACTTGGGTGTGGTATTTTGGAGCTAATTTAATCGGGAATGTCTGATGTCCAATTTTCAAAGCAAGTTTATATGTCTAGAGGCATATTATTATGTTAATTATGGTATTTTGTAGTGTGTGTGTCTATATATATATATATTGAAAAAGAACCAGTGAAGAAATACAAGAGGCGTAGAATCGAACACAATAGTTAGGAAGAACTAGAGATAAAGAATCCAATACGTGGGGCTAGTTCTCCTATCCCTCAGCTGTAACCTCCACTCCTTTGATTGCAAGTGCTCCTATTCTCTCCCTAGTGCTTGCGCAACCAGGGCAAATTGAGATGTGAGAATTGAGTATGGATCTATTGAGGGCATTTGTGATAAAAAAAAAATTAAGCAAGGGTGTTCAGATCATTTACTTTTTCTTTCCTAGGGAGGGATTCCTTATATTTTATTGGGGCAATACAGCTTCCAAACAAAATTTTTATTTACCAAACACCACTCTAGGCTTTCCCCCCTCCCCCTTCTGTTTTTTAAAGGTAGGATATGTGGAGAGTAACAGTTGATCTGTTGGCGGCCCATTCATTCATCTAGAAATTGGAATCGGTTGCATGTTCAGACATGAAGAATCACACTTTATATGGGATTTGGAAAAAACCATTTTTATGAATTGATTTCTGGCCTTTCTCCAAGCATAGACGACACTAGTGAAATTTTCTTGAAATGATTCTTCCAGTGATTATTCTTAATTGTGTTTGAACTTTGAAGCAGCTAACTTTTTATCACCTATCCTACAACCATCATTTAGAACTGGTGCTCACAGTTCAATTAAGGATTGCCAGTGTATGCGATTTGTTGAAGGTCAACATTTACATTCATGGATATGCATCAGTCTTGGTTGTTTCATAACTTTTTGGTGGATACATGAAGTAAATATTACCTTTGAAGTTTCTCATCTTAGATTAGTTATGGATTCGGATTCCAATATTTTAGCATGCAGTAATTCGATTGATACTCTCTATAGGAACGCATGAATCTAGAGTAGATTTTATGTTCTAAACTGTGGTCAGATATATGTCATCCGCTTGAATGCTCAGATTTGTATTAGCAAGTGGTTTTACACTTAAATTTTGGGGGAATGAAATAAAAGGATATATTATTAAACAAAACTCATTCTTTTTCTGATGTTGATAGGACAAGGAGAACTTGGAAACCTAATGTCCAACAGAAACGGCTCTTCAGTTATATCCTAGATCGCCATATTCGCGTTAAGGTTACAACCCACGCCCTTCGTTGCATTGACAAGGCTGGTGGGGTTGATGAATATTTCTTGAAAACTCCATATCACAAGTTGGACACAGAACTCGGTCTCTTCTGGAAAGCCAAGATTGAGAAGCTGTATGAGGAACTTGGGAAGATGGAAGTTGTGTTCTTTTCACCAGAAGACGAACAGAAGTTTGAACAGGGCTTCAAAGAATTGAAACTCTCAGAGAGGGAAGCACGCAGGGAATTCCGAAGGAAAATGCATGCTGGGATGAAAGAACACAAGCAGATTGAGCTAGAACATAAAGATGAACAATCTACCGATAAAGGAAGCAGAGGAACTGAACATGAATCCGAAGAACAGTTGGCTGCAGTTTCATATGGACTAGCTGCTGACAATCTTGAAGCTGGAAGTTTAGTTGCTAATTACTAATGTTTTTAAGGAGATTTTGAAGCTTTTTAACTTTTTTCCTCCTTCATCTTCTTGATCATGATGGTTTCTCTGCTCATCTGTTCTGATTCTTTGAACTTCCTGTTTTGAGAAGTCCGATTCTAATGAGCAGAAATCATATAATTTTGTCATTTCACTCTGAGCGGAACTTCATGAAAGCCAGTCCGGTGAATAGTTTATAATGTAATAATATATTATTAAACATTTATGGGCTCTCCGAATTGACGGGGCAATGTTCTTCTGCATTGACATTTGCTCTAATTCGAGGTCCTAGATTCTTAGATTGGTCTGCTCTTCTTTAAAAGGCTTGAAAAGAAAACACTGGTTGTTGATCAAAGTGCACGTTTTTATCCAGCTTAATTTCATAATATATTACTTCCAAGATAAAGTTTTCAGGGTAGGCATAATCTTATTATAATATACACTTAAAAGGATATGTGAAATTATGATCAGTTTTTTTTTTCCTCCTATTAATTACATGTTATATCACTAAATATCTCGTACATTTATTTTTTCACCCATTTTCTCTCATTAACTTTGTTCGTAATTAGGGTATTTTTAGAAAATATGATATATAAGTCATGAATAGTTAGTTAGTAAGGGCACAATATTAAGTCTATGAGGCCTTAGGACTAATTAATCATAATAATAAGTAGGGAAGGGTAGAATTGGCATAATACTAATCCTATACGGCCATATTAGGGATAATTCAGCTATTGTGTGCGTCTGTTAGTGATTGTATTTGTTATGTTGCGTTCCTCTATATATATGTAGAAGGCTAGGCATTAGCCATGTATTGATTCAACATTGTTTATGAATGAAAGAGTGAACAACAATTCATCTCCCTCCTCTCTCTCTTGTTTCTCTTCTCAATCTCTCTGATTTCTATCTCTTAACCCTTTCATTTCTCTAAATCTTTACACTAATCCTATCAGTGGTATTAGAGCGAGTCATCCTCGGCTTCTCCGCTGTATAATCTTTGAATTCTGGGATAGTTTATGTTCCAGTTCTTCTCGGGTCCAGGCACTGTTTCAAGATTCACCTGAAACAAAAGAAAGATAGCTCCTTGGAAGGGATTCTAGTCCACCCTTCCCTAGACCCAGTTCTATTTCAAGAAACGAATAGATAGGTAGATAGCTTACCGGACTTAATAAAGGTCCAGTCCCCTTCTCAGCCCAGGCGTTTTTTTCAAGAAAGGCCAACCAGAAGCAAAAAACAAAGAGACGGAAAGAATAGTCAAGACAGTCAAAGAGACTTACATGGTGCTGATTCAGCCACCATAAACCACAGATCAGGTCGACTCAGCAAGGAGAAAAATCACGAGCAGAACACGTGTCGTCAAAGACCAAAATACATCTCAGACATAACGGCTATCGGCGACCATTATCGGTAGCGAACTTCTTTCCGCCGTTATATGGTTAATACTAGATCTTAGACAACAACCATGGCCGACGCTAATGAGACGCAAACTCGACTCCAAGCCATCGAAGCATCGCTGCAAGCATTGACTACTCAACTGGCGGCAGACTGAGAATCACGCCAGGGGGACGACGCCACACAAGAAACCAATGGACGACACCCACAGGATCGTCGAGGCCCCCACCGACCCAGAATAGGGGCCGATGACTATACCCCTCCGACAAGACTCACAAAAATTGATTTTCCTCGGTTTCAGCGACACAACATTAAGGTGTGGTTAGATCAATGTGAGAGGTTCTTTGAAATCGACGAGATCCCAGATGATTGGAAAGTCAGAATGGCTAGCATGAATTTAGATGAAAAGGGCTACATTTGGCATCTGGCGTATATGGAAGAAGAACAGGGCCGAAACGTTCCATGGTTGGAATACAAGCAGGCTCTTCGTCTGTGATTCGATACCCCTTTCGAGTCCCCAATGGCCGACTTTAAAAGGCTATATCAGACTGACTCATTGGAAGATTACAACGATGCATTTGATACGTTACATTGCAAATTACAACTTCGGGAGGATCATGCTGTTGATGCATACGTGGAAGGTTTGCGGAGCGACTACGCTCGCTAGGTCTGCTTGCAATGTCCGAATACGATAATGGAAGCAAGAAGAATTGCTAAAATCTATGGATACAATCTCCAAGGCATGGTGACACCCAAAACAGAGTCGCGACGCCAATATAATGAGTCGTCGGGGTCTGCTGGTCATTGGCAGAACACCAAGAATCAATCTTCTTATGGCGGGTACTCTAATTTCAGCAACAAAACCAGGTTTCAGAATAAGACGCTTAGTAATTCTGGAAGATCAATGTCAAGCGTCAATAATGGATCATCACTATCCTCAGCCATAACAAGGGGAACGACAAGGACCGGTGTGGCTTCCAACCGTGATGAATTAGATGAACTCTAGACTAAGAATCTCTATTTTTACTGTAGGAAGCCTTTCTCCCGTGATCATACACCCCCAGAGGCAGAAAATGCAACTTCAATTGATTGAAGTCGATGCAGACGAAACAGAGGACGATGGAGGCATATTACTAGATCCTAAAATAGACGAAAGGCTAGCAGACTCCCTAACAGAAGGCGATGAATGCCTACAAATCTCACTTCATGCTATGCAGGGTAGTGCCGATGTAGTCTCCATGAGAATTGAGGGCTATGTTGGGCGAAGGAGGGTTCAAATTTTGATTGATGACGATGCATCACATGGGTATTTGGATTATAAACTTGCTTGCAAGTTAGGTTGGAAGGAGCAGTCCAATTACGAAGAGGAAGTATAAGTTGCAAGGGGTGCTAAATTGAAACTCTTTGGAATTTGGAGGAATTTCATATGGAAGGTGAATGGCAGGGACTTTATATTTGATTTACGGGTCATCAAAATCAATACTTATGATATAGTTCTGGGACTGCATTGGCTTCAGGAAATTGTACACCATGTGTCTTGGAATTATGAGGAACTAGTTTGCCATGACATTCTTGTATCAAGGGTCCCTATACACCCTAAAACCCACCATTCCTTCTAATTGTAAACTAGTACAACGAGTGGATCATCGAATGGCTCAAGAAGGTCAGTTATTCTTGCCGCACAGTCTAACAGAAACATAATAGCATCCTTTTTCACTCACAAATAGTGTTGGGAAGACTACAAATGGCATCCAAAATGTGATCAATGAGTTCAGGGATGTGTTTGAAGAACCACATACCCTACCTCCCCTACAAAAGGACCACAATCATGTTGTAATCTTGAAAGAGGGGGCCAATCTGGTTAATTTACGCCCTTACCGTTACCCTTCTATCTAGAAAGATGAAATAGAACGCCAAGTTTTAGGTTCGTTAAAATCAGGAGTGATTCAAGATAGTGCATCTCCTTTTGCCTCACCTATTGTGTTAGTAAAGAAAAAAAGATGGGGCGTGGCGTATGTGCATCGATTATAAAGAGCTTAACAAGATAACAATAAAAAACAAATACCCTATTTTGTTGGTTGAAGAGCTGTTAGATGAATTAAAAGACGCTCGATGGTTCACTAAGCTAGATCTTAGAGCGGGATACCACCAGATTCGAATGAACCCTGAGGATTCTTACAAAACAACTTTTCGTACCCATTCGGGACACTATGAGTGGCTAGTCATGCCTTTTGGGCTTACTAATGCTCCAGCCACATTTCAAGGGGCAATGAATGCCATTTTCAGACCACATTTGAGAAGGTTTGTGCTTGTTTTCTTCTATGATATTCTGATATATAGCTCTAGTATGGTGCAACATATATAGCACCTTTGGACAGTCCTTGAAATATTGAGACAACACCATTACTTTGTGAAAGAAAGCAAGTGTACGTTTGCAGCCACTATGGTAGAGTACTTGGGTCATATTATTCAGCATGGTAGGGTCTCTACAGATCCTCAAAAGATAAAGTCAGTGGTAGAATGGCCTGAACCAACAAACCTTAAACAACTACGTTCATTCTTAGGGTTGGCTAGTTACTATAGGCATTTTATTAAGGGTTATGGAATGTTAGCAAAGCCTCTTACCAATTTATTGAAGAAGGATCAGTTCAAATGGACCTCAGAAGCAGCTACAACGTTTCAAAAATTGAAGGAAACTCTGAGTACAACACCTGTCCTTGCATTACTAGACTTCTCCAAGCCATTTGTGATCAAAACTGATGCATGTAGCACAGGTATTAGGGCTGTATTGATGCAAAATGGCCAACCTTTAGCCTTTTCCAGCAAGGGTTTAGCACCTAGACACCATTCTTTGTCTATCTATGAAAAGGAACTCCTAGCTGTAGTACATGCTATTGAGCATTGGCATCAATACCTCGAGGGCAGACATTTCATAATAAAAACAGATCAGCAAAGTCTCAAATATTTGCTAGATCAGAAGTTGAAGACTTCCTTTCAAATGTATTGGGTGTCTAAACTCATAGGATATGACTACGAAATTCAATACAAAAAGGGGATCAATAACAATGTGGTTGATGCTCTTTCAAGAGTAGGAAAAAAGGAGGTATTTCAGATTTCCCTCTCCACATGTTCTAAAAATCTGTTATTGGAAATCAAAAACAGTTGGCTGGCTGATTTAGATTTGATTATATTAATTGATACACTTAAGGCTAATGAGGGTATTGCTGGAAAATTCTCTTGGTCTGATGAATTATTAAGAAGAGGAAGCCGTTTAGTGGTAGGGAATGATACCACAGTGAAACACAAAATTTTAGAGTGGCTTCATGCTTCTTCCCAAGGGGGACATTCAGGGATACATGCAACATATCAAAGGGTCAAGACACTCTTTTGGTGGAAGCACTTATTTGATGATGTGAAAGACTTTATTAAGCATTGCAATGTGTGTGCTAGATGCAAGTACGAGACTATTGCTTATCCAGGACTCTTACAACCCCTACCGGTTCCTAGCAAGGTTTGAGAGAGCATTTCTATGGATTTTATTGAAGGTCTTCCTAAGTCCCATGGAAAAGACACTATTTGGGTGATTCTCGATCGTCTCAGTAAGTATGGGTATTTCATTAGCCTATCTCACCCATTTTCAGCATTAGCGTTAGCACAACATTTTATGGATCACATATATAGGTTGCATGGAGCTCCTATAGAAATTATTTTAGACCGTGATCTTATATCCGTCAGGAATTTTTGGCAAGAATTTCTTAAGGTGCTCAAAGTGGATCAGAAATTGTCCTCTTCCTACCACCCACAGACAGATGGCCAAACGAAGGTATTAAATCGTTGTTTAGAATCCTACTTATGTTGTATGACTTGGGAGCTTCCCCATGGAGTGGTCAAGATGGTTACCCATGGCTGAATGGTGGTATAACACCACTTATCATTCTTCAACCAAAACCACACCACATGAATTGCTTTATGGCTAGCAACCACCAGTGTATGTTCCCTATCTACCTAGATCAGCTATAGTGGAAGCAGTTGATAGATCATTTGTAGCAAGAGAAGAAGCTTTGTTAGTAGCTAAATATCATCTTTCTTGTGCCATCAATATGATGAAACAAAAAGCTGATAGTCACAGGACTGACCGTGAATTCAAAGAAGGGCAGTGGGTATTTATGAAACTACAACCATATAGACAAGTTTTAGCAGCTACTAGGTCCAGTCAAAAAATTAGCCCCAAGGTTCTTTGGACCATATAGGATCAAGCAACGTGTGGGAGCAGTTGCTTACAAGCTGGATTTACCGGAGGAGACACGCATTCATGATACATTCCACATTTCATTACTAAAATTGTGTCCTGATCCTTCGGTTAAAATTAGACATCCACCAGAGAATTGGCCAGAGTTACCAAATTGCAAAGTACCTGAACAGATATTACAACAAAGGATGGACACAAATAAAGGGAGAATTGTTACTGAAATATTAGTCAAGTGGAAGCAACTTCCAGAAGAGGAAGCATCTTGGGTCCTGTTGTATCAGTTCCAGAAGGAGTTTCCCAGATTTCCAATTACTGACCCTTGAGGTCAAGGGACTTTAAGGGGGTATTGATATATAAGTCATGAATAGTTAGTTAGTAAGGGCACAATATTAAGTCTATGAGGCCTTAGGACTAATTAATCATAATAATAAGTAGGGAAGAGTAGAATTGGCATAATACTAATCCTATAAGGCCATATTAGGGATAATTCAGCTACTGTGTGCGTCTGTTAGCGATTGTATCTGTTATGTTGCCTTCCTCTGTATATATGTAGATGGCTAGGCATTAGGCATGTATTAATTCAACATTGTGTATGAATGAAAGAGTGAACAACAGTTCATCTCCCTCCTCTCTCTCTTGTTTCTCTTCACAATCTCTCTAATTTCTATCTCTTCACCCTCTCATTTCTCTAAATCTTTACACTAATCCTATCAAAATAGAATACATTTTTACACATTTTTTGTCTCTTACCAATTGTACTTAACTTCTAATATTCATATTTCAGCTATTTATTTAGTATATATAGGACTTCGGGGCAAAAAAAAAAAAAACTACTTCTAGACTTAATTATAGGACCATGTTTATAAAAATGATCCTATAATTATTACCGAAGGAAGTAGTATATATGGGATTGAAGGGAGTATTATCTTTTCTAGTAGAAATCATTTGGTATTTGAAGCGACATTGGACTCTTATTAATCCAGATTTGAGTTGGGTTATGATTTAAATGGGGTTAGTTTTTCCAAAAACATTTTCTGCAATTACACAGAAATAAGACCTTAAACTGTATATCCTTTCTCGCTAGGATTAATGCGGGTTTGTCATAATATATTATTTTCTTAAAATAAATCCACAAGACAATAAAAAATATTTTATTTTCTCTACCTCAGCGACTGCAAATTGATCTGCATTTATTTGGAATAAAATAATTCAGAGTGAAAAATATCCTATTCGGTTGGTGATGAAAAATAACATGTGCTAAAAGTAAAGTGGTTATGCTAGAAGCAGATCCAGGTAAGGTCTCATGGAGAGTTGGAGACTGTAATGGAGAAGGAAATTTTGGGTTATGTTTTCAATTTTGTCCTTTTAATAACTAAGGTATATAGAGAAAATTTGACCCAAATTTTAAATCCTTAATTATGACGCATAAGCTGATATTTGATTTATTAAATTTAGTAACTTAAATTAGAATTGGCTTAATTCAACCATCTTTATATAATATTTTTCTTAAAAGAAACATGTAGTTAATTAGGGATAGAAATGAAAAAAGTGCATTAGATTTTTAAATAAATACGAATTGTTACTTATATTTAGGAACAGGATCAGACAAAAGGGAGAAACTCACAAACTTGGACAAGTATCATCATTAGTTCTAGACCTATGGTTGAGGTTATGACTGAGTGAAAGTCAAATTTTGTTTTTGCATATGGTTTAGGCGCAAAACTTAAATATCAGATGTTGAAATGAACTTGATTTGCTACCACAATCCAATTCTATCCCTCTATACTTACTCCTCACAGATCATGATACTTCGCTATAAAAGAGAAAATAGTGGATCAACGGAACCACACAAAATATACATACAGGGGAGCTTTTTTTGTAAACTAAGTTTAGTATTCATATGATATGACATAATTGTACAGTATATAGATTCAAGCACAGCAATCTTTTAAGATTCTTCCTTACTAGCAACCTCCAAACCATTACCTGCAAGTACGATGTAAACCTCAAGTTCAAATTAGGGCTTCTCAAAATCTCAACAACAAAAACATACAATGAGATTATATTGATTAGCAAAGTTTTAGGGAAGTTGTCAACCAAATCGGATTGCAGTAAAATTTAAACTATAATAATAACAATTATTACCATCTGGATCGAAAAAGAAGACTTGCTTTATCTTCCCATTAGGTAGGGATTTCTGAAAAGTTTCAACGCCCTTGTCCTGCACAAACAGATTCATGTAAACCCCCATATCTTTCGTTTTTGGTATTTATAACAAAGAAAATCAAAGTGAAATTGAACCGGATCTTCTTGATGTTAATAGGCATTCATATGCATAATATGGTTGACATGGGATGACAGAAGAGTCTATTTTGGTTTGTGTTTTACTATAACTACATAGCGCAAGTTTGAGGAAACATTTGCAATGTTCTTTGCAAACTTGATTTCAAAAATGCCCTTGGTCTCCTTCTCCTGACTCCTCCCTTTTTTTTCTCACCATAGAATGAAAAGCTTCTGACAAAAACGTAGAATTTTAGGTGTTTTTGTTGTGAGGTTCTCTCAATTGGATCATGATAATGGAAACATTCTTAAGAACATGTTAGGGAAGCACATGTCTATTGAAGAATCTCAGATACACAGTTAAGAAACTAAACCATATTTTCATAGGATTAAAAACACTAACAAAATTGTTAATGTTTGATCACTAATCGAGGCAGTGCTTAGTTGGAATGGTCTTTTTGGCAAATGATCCAAAAATAATGAAAGAAGTCAGTAAGTAATTATCCTGTAATGAATTTACTCGTTAATTTGCTATCTAGATCTAAATGACCAAATGATTAGTGTACCCACACAATCCTATTTGTTATTCACTCACTCATTTGCACACTCCAAAAGAAACATCCAGAAACAGACCCAGAATTGTTCATAAAACAACTTAAACCAACCAAGGAACAAACACACTATAATCAAACCATGGATTAAGCATGATATGGAAGAATAAATACCTTGAGAGTACGAAGAAATGAATCAAAATTGGCGACAGAGAGGCAAATATGGTGACCTCTGGGAAGATGCTTCGGATCAGCGATGGGTGAGACGGCACTCCAGGGACCTTCAGGGAGATTGGTGGAAGGGTTTCTCTCAATGAGGTGGAGAAATAGAGAAGACGAAGGATGACGCAGCCAAATCACCTTGAAATCTCCGAAATGAGGGCTTTCTACCTCCTCGAACCCAAATAGCTATAGAAATACAAAAGAATAATAAAACATCGCACCACTTTGTGCTAAGATTATAAGTCTTCAAGCCTAATAATGCACAAGTAGGGATTATGAAAACTGTTGATCGATGTTCGAAAGCTACGGGAAGCTAAAAGAAGGTATAAATTGGGAATAAGAAAATCGGAGAAACCTCCTGGTAGAACTTGGCGAGGCGATGGAGGTCGGTGGTCTCTCTGGAAATATGGTTGAGGCTCACTCCTTCTGCTGCCATCTCTTCCGTTCGTTCTCTCTCTGCCTTCGGTACTTCTGGAGAATGAAGAAGACGCTTGTAAGTTGGCGGCTAGGGGATCGGATTTTCTCTCTGATGCCGTTCCTTTTCCCCCACTCTTAGATTAAAATCTTAGTTAAGATTTAACATTTTACAAAAAATAAAATAACTAAATAAATATTTTGTATCTTGTATAAAAAATTTATTTTTGTATTTATCAAGTAAAATTACTTATAGTTAAATAAGGTTAACATTGTAAAGTTGTTAAAATTTAAATTAGAATTAATGCAGTGTAAGTTTTTTTTTTGTTTATATAAAATGTGTTGGAAGTGCTAGAACCGGGAAAATGGGTCAAACACATCGGGCCGGCTCGTTTAAGCCTTAGCCCTTTAAGGGTCTGGCTTGAAAAATGGACGATTTATTTGAAATTAGCCTTGGAGGCCGACCCTGCAAGCCTTTTTCACTGTAGTTTTTTTAAATTTATATATATATATATATATATATATATATATATATATATATATATATTGTATTTGTTATAGAGTTATTTATCCATTTAACTAAAAATATATAATAACTATACTCTAATTTTATGATTTGATTTATTATTTATTGCAAATAAAGATTATGGACATATTCATGATGCGGAAGAAGAATTTCATGATATTCTTACTCATGAGCTAGAAGCTAATATATATATATATATTATATATATATATATATATATATATATATATATATTGTATTTGTTATAGAGTTATTTATCCATTTAACTACAAATATATAATAACTATACTCTAATTTTATGATTTGATTTATTATTTATTGCAAATAAAGATTATGGACATGTTCATGATGCGAAAGAAGAATTTCATGACATTCACTAGAGGCTACTACTCAAAGTGAATAATAATCAAATGTTGTTAAAAGCGATGATAGTGACGAAGATGATGATAATAATAGTCATCGTATTAATGTCACTTAGTGATATATTTTTTATGTTTTATGTGAGTTATTTGTGAATATAGTTTGCTTTTGAGTATGAATTATTGACTGTGCTTTATTTATTGAATGATTCGTGTTATAATTTACTATTTATATTTTTTTAAAAAAAAGTGGAGGAAAAATAGTTAAAATTTGGAATAATAATTTTCAGGCCCTGTGGGCCAGCCTTGGCCCTGGTGCTCTCGGGCCGGGCTTTGAAAAACAAGTGTTTTTCTTACTCCGAGCCCTGGAGGGCCGGCCCTAATTCTCAGCTCTAGAAATGTCTTTTATTTTTTTCCCTAAAGGAGTACATACTTCAATAATCCACTTATTTTCATTTTCTCATTATTATTGTGTCTCATTTTTCTGCTACATAAAAATCCTCAGAGCATATTGAGCCCTATTTTCTGTGTGTCACTCTCTCCAATGCATCATTAAGATTTAGTTGATTCTAGAACACATTGGATTTTAACCATTCAAACAAATCTTGATAATCCATTAATCAACATTTTGACATTGTGCCAATGTCACTTGCGTTGGATAATGGACTCTAAGCATGTGGACCCCAACTAAGGCAAAGGCCTAGGGTTTTTGTTGCAAGGCATGAATCATGCACAAGGGCTTTTTATGGATGATTGATCAAGTAGCTAAAAAGCTTATACCAGTAATTAGTAACCCTAGAACAACCCTTGAAACCCTAACCTCACCCCAATTATATGGAGGCAACAACATAGTGTGGTATTGAATGTTAGATTGAAGTGATAGCCATGGTTTGTGTGTTTTATAAAAATGTAGTTTTGGAAGCAAATTGGCTTAAGATCCAAATGCCCAAACTTTGCTGAAAAATTATATTGATAGAAGAAAAAGAAATCAAAAGTTAAGAAAATTAAATGAATTAGGTTGTAGTGTTGTAAGAGTCATCTAACAATGCAAATCAAGGTAAGATGCATATAAAAGATATTAATATAAATACCAAAAATTTTAAGATGAAAGATAATCCAAATCTTATAAGTCGGCCGTTTAACTTGAAACTTGAGCTGAGCTTTGATTAATTTTGCGGGTCAGCCCATTTATCGAAGGATATGGGCTATGATTTTTTTTTTTTTTTTTTTATGGATTGTTTGAATGATATTTTTTATGGATTTAGAAACAAAACTTGGACATAGATTGCCAAGTTATTATTTGGTGGGCTGTTCAGTCATGACTGGTTTCTTGGCCTAACAAACTAGAACACTATAAGAACTAAAACAGTAAGGATGCGTCCCTTGGAGACGAAGAGACCGAAAAGCGAGGTATCAAGCGGCGGCTGGAGAGTGAGAAGGAACGTTGTCTTCAGCTGCAAACTCTTCCGACCACCGTCTAGTCACAGCTAATGACGGCGGAGCGCAGGCTTCCATCACCACCGCAACCACCAGCCACTGTACTATAGTTCACCCCCAGTAAGTAAATCTTTATTGGATTTTTCTCTTGGGCATGGTTGAATTGATAGGTGTCTGATTGTTTGATTTTATAGACAACACATGAATTCAGATATTGCTGTTCCAAAAATTGGAAACAGAGAGATATATATTTATTCAAATTATCGACCATTCGGGCCATTATCAATGAGAATTGTGGAGTTTAGGTATGAAGGTCTTTGTGAAATTGTAAAAGATCCCTAACTTGCCTCGAGGCTTATTTTCTGTGTGGGATAGACACAATTAGATACTAGCACAGAATCATGTGGTGAATCGAAGGATGATTAGTTTAGATGATGGCATTGGCGACGGTTATAATAATGGCATCATTAGTCTTGATGAATCGGAGGATAATTAGTTTTGGGCTCGCTTACTTATGAAATTTTCTGTTTTTAGCTCGTGTTTGTGTTTGAATTAGTATTTGCAAAAATGAAGTTTCCACAAAACAAAGTTTGCAAACAGAAATTTGGGCAAAGTCTGATCCAAGTTGCTTCTGATTATAGTTTTAAACGTGGTTGAGTGAAAAAGTAATCCAAACATAGAGAAAATTTCTCGACCAGCTTTTGACTCTCAAGCCTTGGAACATGGCCTATGGCAAAAAGTAATCCAAACGTCATTTATAAAGTATATTTCAATTTATTCTTCGATGTGTCTTTGACCCATGCTATTTAACATGATTTATGATTAACACTTAAAGAATAAGCCTCCTGATTCATGTTTTGAATTGTGATTTGACAACTATGACTACTACCAATGAGGATGAAAGTTCAAGACAACCATTACGTTAAATGGTAGCATTTGGTGTAAGAACAGGGATATCAAATCAATCTTATGGAGATGACAATAGGTATCAATTAGGACCAGTGGTTGGTGTTGAAGGGAGGCTGTATTTTGATCCTAATCCTGGAATAATGCTTTCTCTATTTGAAATTTCTGGTGTTGAAGATCCTCGAGTCAGCAAAATTTCCATTTTCATACTCTTGATTATTGCCGAGTTGTAATAAGTGGAATTTTTTTGAATAATTATTTAAAATGGCTGCAAATTCATTGAATTGCAGACTAGTCCATTTAGCCCCCTAACATGCAAGAGTGGATATGTATGGCCCGTTTGACAGTGCTGCTCATTGAGGACTGTCATTGATCTACATTTGTCTTCTTTCATCTGCAAAGTGTTACCTGACTAATTCATCTCATTTTATGTCTGGTAAATCAAAAAATTTCTTGTGAGAACATGAATTTTATCCCTTGCACATGAATTTGAATTTGGTCTTGTAAAATGTAAAATATTGCTGTTAAATTTGATCCTTCTTTGGCAGCAGTAACTCCAACATTTGATGGAGATGGATGCTGAGAACAATGGTTGTCCAACTGGTATGAATCCGTCAGCCTTGATACCTGTGGTAGGAGAAACATCTGGCAAAGGGTTACCTTATGCACCTGAGAATTGGCCTGAACCTGGTGATGTTTGGGGTTGGAGAACTGGTAAGAGAGTTGCTCAGAACGGCCATTTCTTGGATAGGTACCTGTATCTTCCTATGCGTCTTTCTCGTTCCGAGAACCCAGGCTCAAGTCGCAAATATAGGGTCTGTTTTCCTAGCAAGCTTGCGGTTGAACGCTACATCAAATTGAATTTTCCAGAAACTGATATTGATGCATTCTTTGCTATGTTTAGCTGGAAGATTCCATCCATATCATCTATAGCAACCGAAGGTTAGTTACAATTTTTTCATGTACCTCCCCCCCCACCCCCAAAAAGAAAATTTTTCCAGTTTATGTTTTTCAAATTTCCCATTTGTGCAGTCTGCATCACCAAGCCATCAGATTTTCAATTTATTATTGATTGCAAATTAGCTGAATGAAAGCGAGTTGAATAATCTTCTATAACTACATGTTGTGATGGAATTGTCTGTTCAAGGAATCTTGTCAGTTGACGAGGGACATGTTTGTGTTAAGAATCCTTCATGTCTTTTCATATTCTTAGTAATTTTGTCCTTCTTACGATACCTTTCTGATATATCTTGAAAGTACTTCTCCTTAGTCCTATGTTGTTTTGTTTGGGTGTGGTGTTACACTGATTCTAGTTTCTAGTACGATCTCAGAGCTATATAACCAAGAATGTTGCTCTGCATTGTAGGATACTCAGAACCTATACTTGCTGTTCCTCTCCAACAAATTTCACCTAATTCATTTACAGAATTGTCAGCACATGAGTTACAGCCCGACTCTTGTGGGTGTAAAGTTAAAAATGAGGAGTGTAGCAATCAGAAGCTGAACAAACCAGAAGATGGTTTACCAGCCATGCCTTGTGATATTTGCTGTGCTGAGCCTGGATTTTGCCGCGATTGTTGTTGCATTCTTTGTTCCAAAACTGTCGATTCAGCTTATGGAGGCTATAATTACATCAAGTGTCAGGAAAAGACTGGCAATAATACTTGTGGGCATATTTCACATCTGGAATGCGCTCTTCGATGTCGTATGGCTGGAACCGTTGGTGGAAGTATTGGATTGGATGCTGAGTATTATTGCCGGCGTTGTGACGGGAGGACTGATCTGATTCTTCATGTCAACAAGCTTCCACAGATCTGTGAAACTATTGATTCCAGGGATGACATCGAAAACATTTTAAATCTCAGTGCTTGTCTCTTGCGTGGTTCAAAGAAAGATATTGCAAAGGCACTGCTGAATCGTATCGAATTGGCTAATTTAAAGGTATGAACATTTGACTTTATTGCATGCATGTGTACATGCCTGCTCTTTTTTTCCTCATAAAGGCTGCAGTATGACCAATTTTATTTTTTTTACATCAGCTTAAATGTGGGACACATGTTGAAGATATCTGGGAGGACGAGGAAAATCTTACAGCTTATTCTGCAGGTAAATATCCTCACTGAATAACCTATTCATCAGAGTATATTCTAACTGCTTTCCACTCGGAACAGGATGGATGATTATGAAGGTTCTGATGTTATTTTGGCTTCAAGTTATCAATATATGGAATATACAATATAAAACAAAAGCGGCACTTTTCATAAATTATTAAGGGTTAAACCCACTCCCGATTCCTTTACATCTTTTTTTCTCCCCTGTTGTTTTTCATCCTTATAATTTATGCTGTCCAAAACATTGGTTCTTTTATTTTCATAAAAATTAGGATATAAACTTAACAGTGTTAACATCACTGAATCCTGATGTAGCTCTAACATTGATAAGTAAGCTTGCTAACTTGGACTTATGTGGCTTACATATAAGACCAAAATCAAAACTCGTAAAAAGTATAAGAACTTAGAGTGAGTTTGTTCCCTATAAAAAAGGCAACTGAAATGTATGACAGTAGACAAAAAGTAATTTTGACCGACAAAATTGATCTTGAGGGTGATCGCTAATATTTATGATATAGAATACTCTTCATTAATATCAGTCTATTTAATCTCCACGCTATAAATCTATAGAAGTTGAACTCTTAACTTGGTGTATTTCCAACGTAATGTTCACAAATGATGAGTTTAGATTCATATCTAAAGAAGTTTGAGTAATTCATCTTTATCTTGCTTAATTCATTTTAAATTGATGAAATCATATTTGAAAGTAACTACATAGAGCATAAATTCAAATGTTGAGAATTAGATTTTATCTTCACTCAAACAAAGTCATTTTCTATGTCCTCTGCAACGCTTTTAAGTTAAACACACTCTAAATTCCTCTATTTTTAAGGAGTTTTGGTTTTAGTCTCTGCATGTGAGTCACATCAATCCTAGTTAGTAGCCCTTGTTAACTTACCTAACATGTTAACACCATTAAGCTCAGATCCAAGTCCTCAAAAAACTGTAGGGACCAACATTTTGAAAGACAAAATATAGGGACGAAAAACAACAAAAGAAAAGTATAAGGGCCATAATTAAATTTCGTTAAAAATATATGGACCTGGGGTTGGTTTAATCCAGTTTTTAATATTATGATTTATCTTAGACTCGTGGCAAACACATTCTAATTTTGCATAAAACTGATACTGTTTCTATAAACAGGCTTGGAAGAGAATGGCCATGCAGCAATGGATATAGAACCACAAGAGAGCCCTTTAAATGTTAGAGAATCAGAATCCTATAGTGATCTTGACGTGACGGTAAAACATGAGATGGACATTGATCAGGTTCTTCAGAATCTTAGAAAGTCACAGGAATATGAGTATAAATTAGCAGAAGAAAGACTCTATGCCCAGAAGAACTATCTGAGCAATTTGCATCAGCAACTGAAAAGTGAGAGGTATGAACTGGCTCGTCCAAGATCATCTTCTTCTTCTTTGGTTGTGTCTGATCAGGCTATCAGAAAAAGAGAGGAACAGATAAGACTTGAAACTCAGAAACTTGAAGTCATGATGAAGGTAGGAAATGGCTTTGGCAGAACCAGCCATGATTTGTTAATGGAACACTTTGGCTTAGAAATTGAAGATTAAAGATTGTAAATGTATTTGTAGTTGCTCCTTTGAATTTTCTTGTACATTTTTTAAAAATGTCTTCGGCATAAAGGTTTGCTTAATGTCAAAAATTGTTCAAAGATAGTGGAAATTTTAGTCTAGACCTATCTTTTAACTTAGTCTAATCTTGATCACATTCAAAAAGAAAATTATATGTTTAATATATAGTATAAAAAAATCTGGTAATAATCCAAGTCATGGTGACCATAAAGGCATATGTTGGGGATAACGGTGGTAAAAGTGATTTTTTTTAGATGAATTTTTACAAACAGAATATAAGATTAAAGTCATATTATATATGTTATTTGTGTTTAAGATGACGGTGACAGAAGTGATTTTCTCTTTTTTTTTTCAGATGAATTTTTGTTTGAAATAACATTTGAAAAGTCAATTGGAATGGAAAATGATTGAAATTTGCATAACTTTTAATATTGAATACTATATGTGTGTGTGTGTTAGTTGTAGATATTGTGATAGTTAAAGATAAAAATTTAAATTTGATTTAAAAAATAAATTATTATTAAATATTAAAAAAATCTAAAGTATTTAATTAAATATTTTCTAATGGATAAGTTAAAATGCATACAAATATATATTTAATAGTATTGTTACGGATATGATAAAAGCAGGCCCGGCCCAATGACAAAAGAGCCCAGTCAAATGGTTTCAGTCATAATCCTAACCACCCCCTTGATTTAAGGAGCAATTATCAAGATAGTGGTCAAGATCGTAACCGTCCAGAGGATAAGGAGATATTATCCAATGGGATATCTTAAGATCTTCTTGATAACAAAGATAACGAAGCCCATCAAAATAGGGCCCTAAGTAAGTCTATAAATAGGTGGAAGCTCTCACAAGATACACACTTTCGGAATCCTAACTTTTCAATTCACACAGAGCACACACCCCACTCCCTCTGGCTATCATAAGCTTATTATCTTCATTCGAACTACGTGGACTTTGATCCCTAGTTGTGGTACATAGGACCCTGGGATTTCACTCCAGGCCAAGTCCAACACTTGTGTTCTATTCTAGAACATTGGCGCCCACCGTGGGGCCTATAAAGTCCTATTCCCGTGATCAACGATGACTAACACTAGGAGAAAAAGTCATGCGCTCACGTATGAGCAGAATCAAGAACGAGGTACTAACGAAAACCAGCAGCGGGAAAACTTCCGAGGAGAAAATCAGGGACGAGTTGAGGAGCCACCAAATACAAATCCTCCGCCATTTGAGGATGGACAAGCAAGTCAAATGCCGGAAAATGCTAACCAAGCTAATTCCTCATCAGAATTCCAGATTGGCAACTCGGATATACAACTGCTACATAACATCGCTGGATCAATGCTCAAACGAATTGAGAATGTGGAAGAACGCGGCAATCTCCAAAATCAAAAGATTGATTGCATGACCGAGGTGATGAACCAGATCCTCCAGCAGTTGCAAGACCCTCTTCAGAGGGAACGCCGGAATGATCAACAGAACGAGGATGAAGAAACCAATCAACAAACTATTGATCCGCCGCAAATCAACAAGCCCAAGCAAGGCAGAGTAGTATCAACGAAGAATTCTGAACAAAGTAATCACCGAGATATGAACCGGGAGAATCAAGCTCGGACGGTCAGGAAAAACAGCCATGCCTTGGACAATCAGGAAATTCGGTCAGAAGAGCCCGGAAAGCACAAGATGTGGTATGGGGACAGAGGACAAAATAACAACCCGTTCTCAGATGAAATTATGGAAGCTGAGTATCCAAAGAAATTCAATACGTTCGACCTCCCTAGATATGACGGAAGTCAAGATCCCCAAACGCACTTGAATACCTTTGATACTGAAATGCTGGTTCGAGGATTCAAGGGACCGATCATATCTAGGCTGTTCACCTCAACGTTGCGAGGGACTGCACAAGTTTGGTTCCGGACTCTACCTCCAAAATCCATTACCGACTTCAACGACCTGAGTGAGAAGTTCCTGCTAAATTTTGCAACAAGCAAAAAGCAACCCAGGTCGGTCTACACGTTAGACAGAATCAAGCAGCAACTCGGCGAAACTCTTCAGAAGTACTTGGATTGTTTCAAGGCAGTAGCCTTGCAAATCCAAGGATTAATGGAAAGTGTCTACGTACACTTGCTCATCTCAGGTTTGGATAGCGAATCCAGAATGGGGAGGTCAGTATTATCCAGGGAGATCAAGACTTTGGAAGAATTCCATCGACGAGCCAAAAAATATCTGGACATCGAGCAGATACAGTTAGCCAACGCGCCGGGAAAAGAAAGACAGAAAAGCCCACCTCCGAAAGGAAAGGACCAGGCATCGAGAGATCGATCCAGGAACTCGGACCAAAAGACACGAGGAGGAAGGCATGAGGGGAAATATGAAAAATATACTCCTTTAAATATCCCGCGTTCTCAACTGTGGAGAGAAGTGGCCCTGACCGAGATGAGAAAGGTGGAGTAACCACGACCGCTATATAATAGAGGCAAATTGGACTGATTTCAGTTTTGTGATTTCCATAATGGACCCGGGCACACGACAGATGAATGCTGGGACCTTAGAGATGAGGTAGAGAAATTTGTCTGAGATGGAAAATTGCGTCAATATGTCATCAAAATGCAAAGGTAAAAAGGTAGCAAACGCAAGAAGACAGAACGGAGTAAGAGTCCAGTCCTTCAAAGAAGAAAGCCAGATGAGGACCGGAGAAAGAATGACAATGATGACGAGTTCCCAGAAGCCGAGTTCGATTGCAACGTCATTAGTGGAGGTTACGGAGGAGGTGGCAACACAGCGAGTCAGCGGAAGAAATATCTCCGAGAAGTCCTAACCATCAGGGGACGACCTTCCTTCAAACCGGAACCTCTGCAAGCAGAACCCCCGAAGTTATTCTTCACCCAGGAAGACTTAAGGGACGTGATCCCAGGTCATCAAGACGGGCTGGTTATAACCGGCCTCCTGGGCAAATGCCGAGTAAAGAAGATATTTATCGACCCCGGCAGTGCGGTTGACATCATCCTGTAGGACGCTTTCAAGCAGATAGACCTTGATCCAGAAAATCTAAAGCCGTGCAAAACAACCCTAATCGGGTTCAACGGAGAAGATACAAACCCCAAAGGATATATAGAGCTGAAAATGACGTTGGGATCTAAGGAAGCTTTCAAGACCAAACGGGTCAAATTCATTGTTACGGATTTCCCCTCGTCCTATAACATAATTTTAGGCAGACCAACTATTCATAGTTGGGACATGCTAATATCAACTAAGCATCAAAAGCTAAAAATGGTAAGCAGAAAGAATGAAGTTGTCACCATTAAAGGGGATCAGAAGGAGTCTCGACAATGCTACTTTTCTATAGTAAAAAATAATGAACCCGAGCCATCATCATCACGGCAAAAGAGAACTCAAAACCCGGCGATATGCACACCAAGTCCGGTGAACGTGGTAGAATTGGATGTAAGAGAGGAAGCGAAGCTAATGAAAATAGAGCCTGATGGAGAGCTCATGGATTACCAGCTGGGAGATGAGCCCGGGCAAATAACTAAGATCGACAGTATGCTCACCGAGCAAGAGAAAACCGAGCTTGAAAAACTGTTATTAAAGAATAAAGATGTGTTCGCCTAGAAACCTTCAGAGTTACCAGGCGTCGACCCCACCTTCTGCTGCCACAAACTAACGATAAACCCACGTTGTACGCCGGTTGCACAAAAGAAAAGGAAAATAGCTCTGGATAGGCAAATAGCCCTCACCGAGCATGTAAGGGAGTTATTGGACGCAGGATTCATCAGGGAAATCCAGTACACTACTTGGCTATCAAATGTGATAATGGTCAAAAAACCTAATGGCAAATGGAGGGTGTACACAGATTACACCGATCTCAACAAAGTGTGCCCCAAGGATGCTTATCTCATGCCAAACATAGACCAATTGGTAGACAATTCCTCCGAGTTCCAGCTGCTCTCGTTTATGGATGCTTATTCTGGTTACAACCAAATAGCCATGCATCCCGAGGACCAGGAAAAGATAGCTTTTATCACAGATAAGGCCAACTATTGTTATAACGTCATACCCTTTAGGCTAAAAAATGCTGGAGCCACTTATCAAAGAATGATGAATCAAGTATTTGAAGCGCAACTCGGCAGAAACGTAGAATTTTACATCGACGACATGATCATGAAATCAATTAGGCGACCTGATCATATCCAAGATTTACAAGAAACGTTTGACAAACTCCGGGCTCACTGTATCCGACTCAACCCGACAAAATGTGCATTCGAGGTTCCCACGGGTAAGTTTCTCGGATTCCTCTTAACTAACAGAGGAATTAAGGCCAACCCAGATAAATGTCAGGCCGTCCACAACATGGCTGCCCCAAGAAACAAGAAAGAAGTACAATAATTGACGGGCAAACTGGCCACTCTAACGAGGTTTTTGCCGAAATCAGCAGAAAGTGCACTATGATTTTTCAAGTTATTGAAGAAGGAAGTACAACATGGAGAATGGAGCCTGGAGTGTGAGGCCGCATTTGATAAGATCAAGAAGTGTCTATCATCAACCCCTGTGCTATCAAAACCCAAACCCGGAGAAGATTTAGTGTTATACTTATCAGTGGCTCCAGAAGAGGTAAGTGCCGTGTTAATAAGGGAAGAATCGACAGAACAAAAGCCGGTCTACTTCACGAGCCGGGCTTTGCAAAGTTCAGAGCTGAGATATCAAAGGTTGGAGAAGGTGGTATTTGCACTCCTGACTGCGGCACGAAGGTTGTACCCTTACTTCCAAGGACATCAAATAATTGTCCAAACAAGTCAGCCGATACACTAGGTATTGCATAAGCCTGATTTGGCAGGGTGAATGATTAGTTGGGCCATCGAGCTGTCTGAGTTCGACATTGTGTATAAAGCCCGGCATGCGATTAAATCTTAGGCCCTGGCCGACTTCATTTCAGAATTGGTATCGACCGAGATAATCCCGGAGGCCAATCTCAATATTTAGAAAGTGTTCATCGACGGATCATCAAACGCCAAAGGGAGTGGAGCAGGAGTCATAATAGAAAGCCCGGAAGGAGTTTCTATGGAGCACTCCCTACAGCTACATTTCAAAACCTCCAACAACCAGGCCGAATACGAGGCAGTGTTGGCAGGGTTGTCCCAAGCAAAAGATAACGGAGCTAAGAGGATTCACTTGTCAACTGATTCTCAGTTGGTCGCAGCCCAAATCAACGGGTCATATATGGCTAAGGGACCTTTGCTAATTAAGTACCTCGGGAAAGTGAAGGAGGCCATGGCGGACTTTGACGAGGTCATAGTCACCCACATCCCTAGGGGAGAAAATTCGAGGGCGGACATCATATCAAAGCTAGCCAGCACCAAGAACCCAGGAAATTATCGAACGGTAATACAACAAAGTTTGAATGAGCCCACTTGTATTATGGTCATCGCAACGGCAGAGGATTGGCGGAAGCCTATCCTAAATTACTTGGAGAAAGGAATCATCCCAGAGGATCCCACGGAGGCAAAGCAGATGGCGAGAACCGTGTCGATGTACACGGTGGTTGATGACCAGCTGTATCGTAAAGGCCTTCACTCTCCAATGATGAGGTGTTTGAACCCGGCAAAGGCCGAGTATGTGTTGTCAAAGATACATGAAGGGATCAACGGGCAACATATGGGAGCTAAGGCGCTAGCCCAAAAAGCCCTCCGAGCTGAGTATTATTGGCCGACAATGGTTGCCGACTCCAGAGAACACGTAAGAAAATGCGAAAGTTGCCAAAAACATGCTCGGATAATTTGGCCACCTCTGGCCGAATTGAAATTCATCACGGCCCCATGGCCATTCTTCAAATGAAGCATAGACCTCTTAGGACCATTCAAGCCAACTACAGGACAAATGAAGTGGCTGGTTGTAGCAGTGGACTACTTCACTAAGTGGATCGAGGCCGAACCCTTGACAACCACTCGACCGCTTGCATACAAATTTTTTTTGAAAGAAACATCGTGGCAAGATTTGGAATTCCCGCCGAGATCGTCACTGACAACGGAACTCAATTCATCGACCGAGGCTTCCAGAGGTTGATGTCCGAACTCAAAATCAAGCACTATTTTGCCTCGGTAGAGCACCCCCACTCCAATGGGCAAGCTGAGGCAGCGAACAAAATCATTGTAGACGGGCTTAAAAAACGGATGACAAGTGCAGAAAATGACTGGGTTGAGCAGTTGTATCCAATACTCTGGGGATACTGAACTAGTGTCCAAACCTCGACCCAGGAAACACCTTTCAAATTGACATACGATTGTGAGGCCATGATCCCGGTTGAAATTGGGCAAACATCATGGAGAAAGGCATAGGTCATGAAGGAAGGAGAGCACAATAACAACGAACAATTAGCTGTGGAATTAGACCTCGTTGACGAAGTCAGAATCACGGCACATTGCTGAGATCTTGCAACAAAGCAGCTAGTTACGGCTAAGTATAATCGCAAAGTTAGGCCACGAGTGTTTAGCAAAGGTGATCTGGTACTTCACAAAGCGGATATTGGAAACAAAAATGCTCGGGATGGAAAACTTGCAGCAAATTGGGAGGGTCCTTACCGCATTTTAACAAAAATGGGGCCCAGAACCTATGTCCTTGAGGCATTGGATGGCACAGCCGTTAAGCGGACTTGGAATGCGGACAAATTAAGGATCTACTACAGTTAAAAACCGAGATCAACTCGGAACTCGGATGCAGCGGATGACAGCGGTGGCTGAGAACCGTTTTTCTTTTTAAGGATTATTTTGCTTTCACGCATTATTTTCCATTTATGTTAAATTTCTTTGTAATTGCAACTATTTCAATCAATAAAGAAGGCGGCCTACTTTATAGGCCGACCAGATGATTGTTTATGAAGTTCAATACAAAAATAGCCGAGTGAAGGCAACTGATTCAATGAAACCAAGGTTTCGCGAGCCCGGTTATCGTAGGGTTTGTTAACAAATCTTATGAATGTTACGATGCATCGGAACAATATTCTGGTATGGTGTTGTCGTTATCACGCTGATCCTAATCAAGTCGAAATGTTTAGGCTCTTACATTCAAATACTAAGTCCTGAACATGTGATAATTGGCTACCATCTCGGATTAGTGCTTTACACGTTAAAGTACTTGGGTGATTAAGCGAGATCATCTGTTTATTTAAAATGCCCGATTATTAGTAAACAAGCCCGTTTATGAACGTTGGTGGAATATCTTGTAGACTCTGGGCAATATATCTTGACTTTGGCCAAGTCATATAAAAAGAACCGAGCTTCGTGCTTGGATTACGTTTCCCTTTACTCATTAACGAGCGAATTAAACGCGAGTTTGGTTTAAAGGATGAAAATAAAACTGACAAGTTAGACAAGACAAAAATGCTAGAAATACCTGGAAATACAGGGATGAAATTGTCATTGTATCAATTTTGGGGCATAGGCCCGAATTACAAAAAGCAAAACAAAAATAAAAACTGAAGCTATTAAACGTGAAACAAAAACTCCTAATGGAGACAGCATCAGGGTTGGGCTTGGTCAGGCACGGAGGATTCAGGAAAGTTTGAGATCGGAGCATCTTCCTCAATAATTTGAGCTCTGTCACCCTTCGTGTGGTGCTCAGACTTTCGGTCGAAGAAAGCGACACAGGGATAAATTGCCTGTTCACTACCGAAGCTCTGAAATCCACAGCGTCAAGGTTCATTGTAATATCAAGATTCAGAGCTCGAACTTAGGCCAGGCATTCCTTGAAAGCTTTGGCTGCCGTCTCGACAACCATCACCTCCAGCTTTTCCACCTCAGCAGTGGACACCGATAACTCGCCCTTAGACGCGTTGAGGTTGGAGTAAGCCAGGTTCAAGTCCTTCACCACGCTCGCATATTGGCCCTGTAGGGCGTGTAGAGAGGCGTTCAGCGTGTCCTCCCGGGCCTGACAAGCACTAAGTTCGATGGAGATCAGATCCTTGTCAGCAAGAGCCTTCGATAACTCCTCCACCACCTTAATCTGCACCTCCTCCGCCTCTGCCTGCCGAGCTGCAACGTCTTTCCTCTCAGTACGAGCCTTGGCAAGCTCAGCAATAGCCTTGGCATACTTATGCTTCACGGCAACATAAGCATCGAGTACGCCAGCCATTTCCATCAGGTGATCCTGCAGGGCCTGCAAATGATCAAGGTCGGCGTCGGCGAAAGCGTCAGCACTAAAATATTTACTGGGGGGTTTCACAGTGTGTTTGATCTCGTCCGAGACCCTATCAGTCCACACTTTGCCCCGCGTATGAAGACGTGTTTTGCGAGGGGGTGGAGGAGGAGGAGGAGGAATGCCTGTTGGAACATCAATTTCAGGAGCGGAGGCCGGACCCACTTCCGCATCCGAAGTCGAAGAGGTAGTCGCCAATTTCGACAGTTTGCGGGGGACAAGATCCGAGGAGGCCGGAGGGGAGGCAGCTCTCTTCTCGGGTGCTGTCCTCTTCAGCGAACGAACAACCACGGCCTTCTTCTATGAAGGGGACCCCCCTTCTTCTTGGCCTTGGCGCGGAGCTTCTCAGCCAGCTCTTGATAGGAGACTTTTCCCATCTCAGGATCTATCAAAGGAAAGTAAAAAAGAAAAGATCAGAAAGGTTCACAGGACATAATTAAAAGAGTCAAATATCAAACATCGGCAAACATCTAAGGAAAAACCATACGTGGTGGGAATAACTCCTCCATTGACTGCTGGATAAAAATCCGGGCGTCAATGACGTCCTTCTCAGCCACATGATCTACCAAAGCTATCACGGTCGCAATCTCAGCCGGCTCCAATTTATCATCGGAGGTTAGAAAAACTTTCGGATCTTAATCATAATGAACTTTAGACCAATACAAAGGAAATGCCAACTCCACCGAGATGGAGTCGACATCTTGGAGAAACTATGGTTTATGACCGGGTTCAGCGGTGATTTTGAAAAAGGAGGTCTTGAAGCCTTTCCAGGTGTCGGTGGCCACGTGAAAAAGTTTCTTATCTGGTTTCCCTCGGGAAGAAACCCAACCCTTTTTCTCCACAGGCTCATCGGGTTGGCGAGCCCTTTGGATATTGAAGAAATAGAAAAACGCCCTAGTAGTAGGGGTATGGTTTAAGAATCGACAAAGCCGCTCAAAAGTGACAATGAAACCCTAAGAATTCGGATGAACTTGGGTGGGGACCAGATGCAGAATGTTCAAAAGATCTATTTGAAACTTGGTCAATGGAAAATGAAGGCCAAGTTTCTTGACAAAATCTCGGTAAAAGAAGAAGTAGGAACGTTCATTCCCTTCCCGGATAGCACACACAGGTTCATCAGGAGCAAGAGGAGAAAGGGAGCAATGACTCCGGTCCCCTAATGGGAGCTTGGCAAGTTGGTCGGAGGTTATAGAGGAAAGCCTGGATAGTACCCTGGTTGCAACCCAGTCATACTTCTCTATCAGATGATGAGGAACACGGGTTGATGCCGACTCCACAGATCCGGAATCCTCAACGGGATGGGGAGAAACCGACATACTGCCTAAAAAAGCAAAAACAGAAAGGAATCAGAAAGAAAGAAGGCGATACCTGAAGCTAGTATATCAGAATGGATGGGTACGACTGGGACATTTGGCGGGGGAACATGTTGGCATCGTGAAGCCATTTCATTAGCTTCCCATGACCGGCCCACCATCATAGATTTTGAAACGAGCCAGGAACAGTCCTCGCAAGGGCCACTAGGTAGAAATGGAGTAGCAGGTGATCCGACCCGCAAAGCCAAGGAAGCGGTAGGCACCGGAGGGTTTCCCCCGTTATGACCTCCGAAGGGTGGTCTAAAGATGAAGCTCTAACCTGGCCGGTCCCACGACCTCGGCCTACGGGTTCTAACGATTGAGACCGACCTCGTCCTACAAGTCCTAACGAGGAAGGCCGACCCCTAAAACTACCTCTAGAATGAACGGGTCGATTTGACCCTCTCCTACCGACTCCACCATAACCACGGAGCACACTCTCCAGTTTTTGCTCCCTAGTTAAGGGTTTCCCGTACAACCACCAAGCTGTCCGGGGTGGCATGCACTAAAGAAGCACTTCCTGCTCTGGGGAAAGAGCGTCTGGTTTGAAAGACGAAGGAGAGCTTTGGTGGCTCATTTGGAGAAGGTAGAAAAGAAAGAAGGGGCAGAGTTAGGTACAAACAAGGAACCAAAACCTAGGGGTGAAGAAGAAGAATTAAAAAGACCGAAACTCAAAGAAGTCCAAGAACAGTGTAGCCAGATCAAATGAAAACAACGAAAAAAACCCAGAAAGAAGGAAAACTCAATAACTTACAGGAACCTACCCAAAAAACCAAGAAAGAAAGAAGGAACAATCGTAAAAACCAAATAGGAAACGAGGAAATACCTGATTTCAAATAAGTTAGAGGGAGAGGAAATGCATGAGCCAGAACAAATGCGAAGATGCAGAGAGAGCAAAAACGTAGAAAAGCTCTAAGATTTCTGAGTTTTCAAAAAATGTGAGAAGAGGGAAGGTAAGGTGTGTGTGTGTGTGTGTGTGTGTGCGCGCGCGCGTAATGGGAAAAAGACGGTTAAATATTCAGGAAATTCAACCGTCGAAGGCCCAAAGGGCCCTGATGAAGCCGATGACGTGGCCATAAAAAGACGTGCATATTTAATTTTGGTATTCAATGCACACGAAAACCAAGGACAATAGAGCAGTTGTTCCACTCAGAAACCGGCTTGTAAACGTCAGCTGGCAGGGAGCAATGATAACACTCATTGTCTCGAAAATAAGCAAAATGCTGAATCGACAGGGGAGCTCGAAGAAGAGACCCGACCTACAGGGTTCAAGCGGTCGGGCACAAAGGTGGATCCCGGCCATCAGGACCAATGTCGATTCCCCATGCAGCCCCAAGGGAGAGGCAGCAATTTCATCTCGGTATTTCCGGTATGATAATCCGAGAAGAAGGATTAAGACTATGATGGGCATAGTAACTCAAACCGAGAATTGCCCGGCCTCAATAAAACAGGTGAACTCGGAGTTACACGAATAGAGTACAACCTAAAATCAAGAACTTAGGGATTGGGCGGTTTGGACTAACAGATAAGTCTCAACTCGGCAAATACATCCCGGCAGCTCAGAGTCCTGAACTACCGGGCTAGGGGGCAACTGTTACGGATATGATAAAAGCAAGCCCGACCCAATGACAGAAGAGCCCAGTCAAATGGTTCCAGTCATAATCTTAACCACCCCCTTGATTTAAGGAATAGTTATCAAGATAGTGGTCAAGATCGTAACCGCCCAGAGGATAAGGAGATATTATCCAATGGGATATCTTAATATCTTATGGATAATAAAGATAACGAAGCCCATCAAAATAGGGCCCCAAGTAAGTCTATAAATACGTGGAAGCTCTCACAAGGTACACACTTTCAGAACCCTAACTTTTCAATTCACACAGAGCACATACCCCACTCCCTCTGGCTATCATAAGCCTATTATCTTCATTCAAACTACGTGGACTTTGATCCTTAATTGTGATACGTAGGACTCTGGGATTTCACCCCAGGCCAAGTCCAACACTTGTGTTCTATATCAGAACAAGTATATTGCTTATTAAATTGCTTATCTCTAATATTTTTTTCAGAAGCTAAAAAAAAGTGACTTTCATCAGTAGTGAACGTTTTTAACAAAAGCCCATCAACCCTTGAAGTTATCCTTCATATTAGCTTTTTTTTTCCCCCTTTTTTCCCGGCTAGGCTTCTCCGCGGCACACAGGTGTTTTGACGGTGTTTTTGTTTTAGTGCTATGCCAAATGACACCTTTCATAGTGTCCCACCAAATTGGTAAGGCGGTTGCCAAGAATAGCAGTAGGCATGTTAAGTGATTCGTCTTGGCTTAGACACGTGAATACAAGCTTGCAATTTTAGCAGCAAAAAATGCCGTGTACCCTCGTAAAATAAAAGCAATCTCCATGTGGCAAATTCGATCTTAACTGCAAAATTCTCCCAATAAATAGTGGTTCCATGTAGAGTTCTATCTTTAAAAAATGAATCTACCACTTTTCATTTTCAAGATCCTATTTTTTATTCATACCATTCCTTTTTTTAAAAAAAAAAATACTAACCCAGTTCATCCGCTACCCAAGATATTAAAAAAAAAACAAAAATTGGGTTAAGGTGAAATTTTATTCAAAAATTTTTTATTGATAAGCAATGTTACTTTAAAAGTCTTTTTAAGTTCCATATTGTCCCGAAGTGTGAAAATAGAGCAATATTCCTATTTTTTGTTAAAAAGTTAATTATCAACGTCAATTTTTAAATAATTAATGTTAGTTTTTTTTTTTTTTTAACTGTATGAAGCAACATTGCTATGTTTTAAAACTTCTGGAGTGAAATTGAATCTGAAAAAACTTCTAGAATAGTAAGAATAAAAGGAAATACTCCTTAACAAGACAAGCTTCAGCATGATGTTCTGTGTCTGCCATATTCTCTGATAAAATGTCCCAAAACTTGATGCAAATAATATGCTTTCCAACAAAATGAAGCAACAAAGATTTATGGTTTCTCTACAGCATTCAATTTCCAGATGTGTCCCAAGTTCAATCACTGCAGGATGTCTTGAAACACAACACAGCTTGATTAAGGAACCGCCAGGTTCATTATTTGTTAGGTCTTAGGTGTCTTAAAATACAACAAAGTACTTGAGATTGCCTGCACTCTTACTTTATTCTCAGGACATTCTCACCTGGAAGTAAGCATACTGATTATCTCTGTAGCTTTGCGTAAATTGGTAGATCATGACCAAGGGATTGACAGAATTTTGAAACTAAAGATGAAACTGAAACAAATACAAATTATGGGATGCAATCCAACTTAACATTCTAGGCTACATGCTACTTATGCTGCAAACATTCAAATCTCAATAAAAGAACAGGCTGTAAAATTAAGGGATGTCAAGTAAACATTAAATCCAAGGGCTTGTCTCAGTATTACAACATTCAAAAACTTTCCTAGCTACCAAAGGACAGTTTCTATTGCGAGGAGAGACAGGAAATGAAATTGATTCGCCAATGAGAAGACGGGCTCAATCTTCAAGATTGAGGACTTGTTGTAGAGGGTGTAATCCTACGCATTCCACCTTTTCCCCTAGCCCCTTCTAATGCTTAGGCCACACTTGTCACGAAAAGGAAAAAAGAAATGCAATTGATTGAGCACTAACAACAAATGTAAAGAGGAAAATGAAGTTTCATTTTCTAGTACATACTCAAATGATGGAGCAGTTGGTCAATGATGGGGAACTCGAATGAGCAGAAACAAAGGAGGTAATGATATAACTGCCTTGAAATTCATGTGTTGCTCTTCCTAACCACAGGAAAATGTTGCACAGAACAGATAATAAAAAAATATGATATTTAGATTAGGAAGACCTGGATCAAGGCTTCCCACTAAAACTAACTATATGGCCTAAAAGGAAAATGAACAAATTCAATTGAAAAAAGTCTGAAAAGAAATAGACAAATTTATAACCACCCTCCTCTTCCCTGTCATCTAACTTATTCTTCTATTCTTAGGGATCATGCACTGAAGTTCAGCTCAATCAAATGCAAAATAACTGTGTTAGAAGGCAAAACCATTAAGCAAATGCTGTTCAAACTCAGAATTGAAGAGCAACTTCCTATCTTCACCAGGAAGTAGAGTTACTACTAATCAAGGAGGACATTCTCCAAAGACACATAGAATGAGTAAAGGGAAGGCGTTACGCATCTGTCACAGAATGTATAAAACTGCCATTGGCTGGACATGACATCATTGCAATGTGAAAGGAACATGTTTTGATTCAAAGGCACCAAGAAAATACAGTGACTAGTTCTAATAACAACCTGAAAACTAACTCGCATACTAAAGGAACATTGAACAAGAACAAGGTTAAAAAACGAATATTACTGTACAAGCACAAGTCTTCCTCCGAAATTCCCATTACCATCATTCCACATCCCTCCATTTTCATCCGCAGAATTCTCCAATTCTTCTCTCTTTGGCACTGTCACAATGAGCTCTCCGTCTACAAAAACTGCGCTGGCGAGTTCCGGCCGTGTCGACTCCGGCAGCCGAAACCTCCACATGTCAAGCTCCATTTCATCCAACGATAACTCTAAAGACCCACTATCCCTCACCACAACCTTGGTAACCCCAGGATGAATTTCCACCATATGAGCTTCCACATCGCCGATTCTATCGGTTACAGCCACGAATCGGAAGAAGTCAGGGCTTTCTTCCACCGCTACATCGGCATCGGAGCGAAAGGGAAGCTCCAGGACACGACTGAAAACATGTGGGAGCCTCCGTAGCTTCTTGTTCGTGAAACCCAGAAGTTCATGAGCTTCAGAAATAGGGTTTCTTGCATTCATGTCGTAATGAAGGGTGATGTTGCGGTTTCGGGGCACGGGATGAATCTTCATGGTTTGGGAATCGCCGCGAATGCTTCTTGCGGAGAAAACAGAACAAGATTGCAATAAGGTTAATATCGAAATCAAAGACAAAGCGTCTGGAAGGAAAGTTGCAGAATAAAGGATGAGAATCAAGAACTGGGTCTGATTGCGAGGTCGAAATGAAAGAATCATATAAGGACAGTTTGATTTGTCGGGCAGATTTCTTTAGGTGAAAGTGAAAGCTATGGAGAACGGAATCCCTAAACCTCACTCAGCGAGGATGGAAGATTAAGAAGGTAGGTTCACGAGAATCCATGAGAGAGCTTGAAGAAAATCTGTGCGCGCAAACGCAACTGCTATGTCTGGAACCGGGGCATAAGCGAGAAGCGAATCACTCACTGTGCAGAAAAATTATAGAAGACAATTGTTATTATTACCCTCTTGCTTCTCCGAAATTACCAAAGAGCCATAGCGCAATTCTTTTATTTTGGCCAACAATTATTATAAACACATTTTTAAAGACTGACTTTTTTCTATGTATTTCATAAATCTGACATGTGTCTTCCTAGTTGTGATGTTTTTTAGCTGGCAAAAGCAAAACTAAAGTTATGATAGTTTTAATTATTTTTATATTTCAAAATTTTTTGATAACTTTTATCTTTTATATTAACAATATATGAAATATTAATATTTCATCCATAAATATAATTAATATTTTGGTTCAACTCCAATTAGCTTCTCTTTTTTGGTTCTGGCCAGCAACACACCAATTGGCTTCAGTTAATTAAAATGAATTTACAAAATATGTAAAATAAGAATTGATATTCATAAAATTAGTCCACAAATTCGTTAAATAAATTTTTCAAAAAAATACTGATCCATTTAAATGACACGTGGAAGCTTTTATGACGACCACGTGATTGCTCACGCCCATTATGTCCCTTGTACTTCTTAACTCTGGTCCACAATGCCCACATCTCATACGTGATTGTGGTCCTGCTCCTCGATGAATGAATAAAATTTTCGAAAGCAATTTTTACCCAAAAAAAATATTCGAAATCATTTCACGACAATAAGAATAATCAAATAAATATAAGTAGTAAGCGGTTTGTGTCGTTTAAATAAAGTTTCAAGTTTAAATCTTATAAATATAGAAAAATCTCGTTAGAAAACTCACCTACCATAATCATGTTCACGATGCAAATTGAATTAGGATTAGTTAAGACGAAACTCTAAATACCAGATAGACAATTAAGAGAAAACAAAAGAATAATCAAAGGGATTGATTCCTTTTTTTTTTTCTTAATAGTATCCTGAACTTACAATCCCTGCTAGTTGACCAAATAGGTATTGATTCCTTTAATTTAGAAGTAAGAATAATTAAAGGTATTGAATTTTTTTTTTTTTTTTCCTCAATGAGCATCCAGTATTCTGAACTTACAAGTCATACAAATTGGTCAAGTGCTTAGTGATAGGTATTGATTCCTTTAATTTTGGATTTAGAATAAATATATGGGAACATCCTTTAACAATACCATTAAAATGCCAAAATCCAAAAATATGCATTCAAATTTCAATAATCCCAAGTTAATCTTTAAATTTTTTAAAATGTTGTAGAAAAAATATCGCTCCACCTCCTTATTTTTTTTAAATGCCCGTAAGCACCCCTTTTTGAGGGTCAAAGTTTTGGCACCAGCGGCTAGTCCACGAAGCTCCAATGATTTTGTCAGTGTTAAGTGACCCCTTGCCAGTCACTAGCTAAATTCACACTATTTTTTATTATCTATTTTGCTATTTATTTTTTGTTTTTAAAAATTTGAAAAATATATTGGGAACTCCATCACTTAAATAAATTCATGAAGCAAGCCCTTGTTACTGACTATTTACTACTCCTATTTCAAAAATTCGAAAAATGTATGTGCTAATTATTTATTACATTTACTTTGCTATATAAAATAGTGCAAAACCATGGAGAATGCCTATTTTAATCGCAACTACTTTTGGACGGAAAGGCCCTTAATATAAGTAATTATTAAGAATATTTTGGAGGAAGAAATTTAAATTTGAGAAATAAAGTGGATTGAAATATTATATTTTGAGTTAAATCTTATTTTCTAACTATAATAGAAATAGGTGATACCATGATACTCCCTCTAGTTGTTTTTATAATAGTCTAAAATGTGAATTGTATGGACCTTTTTTATAAGAGTATGACAAAAATTATTTTAACATTTAATGAGTTTTTTTAAAAAAAAAATTCTAACTCTTATTAATTATATATATTGTATTAATTAAAGAGTTGGTGATACTTATATTTACTATATCATAAATAAAGACAAATTTAACAAAAAAAAATTCTTTTAAAACATATTTGTTATTTTTAAATAATTTTAATCATTTTCTTAAATCATACAGTTCAGTTATTAGACTTTCATAGATATTACTCGAGGAAGTAGTATAAAATGTTGCCTTGTCATGCGTTGCCATATAAAATGCTTATATTGATATGAAAATTGCTTGACAACCGCCTCCCCGATGGGAAGTTTAAAGAGGTCATCATTTGAGCAATAATAATCTCAGTCCTTTTGGTTGCAAATTAAAGTAGAAGACTCATTATTGGATCATATATTAATCAGCTGTTCTTAGTCAGAGCAATCTGATATGGATGTTTCTCAATCAAGTTCATAAATTATAATTTCTAGTCCTTTAAATAGTGGCTACAATCGGTCCTTACGTCATTGTCTTCAATACATGAGAGAAGACATTATTATTTTAAGGGATAAATTATATAATGGACCCAATAAAAAAAACTAATGTCATAAAAGCCACATAGATAACAAGTGAAAGAACGATTCTTGATAAGTGAAAGAATTACCATTGACAAGTTATAAGACTTGCCAATATTATCTTCAATCCTAATTATAAAACCATGTTTATACTACAATTAGAATCGAAGGGAGTACTATTTTTCTTAATAATGACATTCATGTTATTTTCCCTATATCATCTGGCATAAGAGGAAATTTTTCAAAATATGATAGGAAAATACTACCAGGTGGCTATTAAAGAAATCTAGAGGCCCCAATTATACTCATTGCCCAGAGGCCTAATCATAAAGACATTACTATGCCTCGGGATTCAATCAAGTTGTAAGATTGGTCAATGATAGTGTCTAAAAGGAAGATAAATAGAAGCACATCGTGTATGATTACAATCTGTCTAAATGGTTTGATTTTATTCAGGCTTGTTTGCAGTTGAAAATATGCAGAACCAAAAATGTTCACTGCACTTTACCTTAAGGAGTATTGACTTTAATCAAAGCTTTTGTATCGTCTGTCTGTTTGGATTAGTAGTAAAAATTGCTTTTCCATTGTGATTTACAATGTATGAGGTAAATATGTGAGAGAAATTTTACCTTAATTGCATAAATATATTTTTATAGCGCCAACTCGAATAAACACTAACATGCTTCATTAATATCCTTGTAAATAACTTGTGCGCTGGGGGGGATTTTTTGCAGGGGATCAATCTTAATGCCCTTACTATTCAGAGGGAAGGAATTATACAGTGTCAAATTGTCCTTCTTATACCAGTTTACAAATTTATGTACTAGCTCTACTTTGCATTGTGTCATTTGTAAAACCCTTATTTACTTTTTTAAATAAAGGCACTACAAAAAAAATTGTCAATTTGTTGCGGTTAACATAAGCAGCTACAAATATTAGAATTTGTAGTGATTTATATTTAAACTACTATAAATTTGCAACGATATGACTTGCACCAAATAGCACGTTGGTTAGGGAATAACCTTTGTAGCAATTATCATGAAATAACAACTACAAATTATGGCGCCAAATTTGTGGTAGTTAATTCACACAAACCGCTACAAATGTGGCGGACTTGAAATTTGTTGTATTTTATTTGTAGCGGTTTATATGAAAAGAACAGCTACATAATACAAAGAGTCCTGCAAATTTGTAATGATTACGTAAAACAGTTACAAAGTTTCAAGTTGCATGAGTTATAGTTTCTTAATTTGTAGCAGTTTTTTAAAACTGTTACAAATATCAACACTTTGTAGTGGGTTTTTTTTTCTTTTTGGTGAAACCGCTACATAGTTTAAGTCTTTAAACACGTCATCACTTCACAGTTTACCACTTTCACAAATTCATTTCTCACTCGCCCTCTAGAAGATTTTCCTACATCTTTGAGATTCTGGTCAAGCATTTACGAAGTTAGGTACTTTAGGTTAGTAAAGTTAACCCTTTTATTTCGTTTTTTCCCATATTATTCTAATTTTGTTAGAAATATTATTATTTTTAATGATTTTAGGATAACTGTAGTGATTACGACGTCAAAAAGAGATAAGGGCAAGGGGAAGGAGGTTGAGCATCTTAAACATATTCTATAAGGGAGTAGTAGTAGAGGGGTGTAACATCCCACCTTAAAAACAACGGATTTTTTTTTTAAACTTTGATCAGAGTAGAGCAATTTAGCAAAACGAGTAACTGAACCTTCATATTACATAACCACAGTGTAATTGTTCTTATACAATCATCTACTAATTCAAAAAGAAAACAGCGCCTAACTTCACATGTAGACTAAGGTATAAAACTCCTTCTGCCAACCTACGCCGATCACCTGCCCCTATTGTCAACCCGCGGATCACCCGAACCTGAAGCTACAGCTGAGATCCAATTACCATTTGGATCTCAAGTAACGGTTAACCTTATGCTCAAATAAACAGTATATGGATAACAACTATTTAACAACCCATAACAGCAGTAAATCACTACATAAGCACACAGCAGATGTATGATCACAATAATGACAGAACATAAGCATAAAGCAGTATGTAAAGTCCCACAACATGTCTGCACATAACCAGTGCCACGACGGCCCATCGTGTCCTCAGCGCTAGGAAAACCCAACGGCGTTATCAAGACTATAACCCGTATAAAGCTGTATGTAAAACCGACAACCCTAAACAGAGCTTCGGTATATAAGCATGTCTATCACATATATGTATATGAGCAGCATAAGTGTTAAGGTTACAATATGCGTTCGTACCTCCGTTGATGATTCCGGACACTTCGGTAGAATTGTGGTACGCTTGACGACGGTATGACGGCGGTATGACAGCGGAGACAGCGGAAACAGCGATTCGTGATTTCGGGTATCCTATAAAGATAGTATCACCGGTGTGAGCATTTAAGATCATATCAGGCAAATTTCGGTACAAATTACCATTTTGCCCCTAGATTGACTATTTGGCGGAATTTTGCTAGAACTTCGCTATTTTGACTTTAAACTCTCAAAATTTTTGCTATAACTTTCCTCTAACATATTCCTAAGATAAATATCATATTTATTCCTAAAACATGATATCTAAGCTAACTTGAAAAATTAAAGACTACTCTAGCAGTTCTACTATAACTACCGAAAGAACTATCGAAACTAAAAACTAAGGACTGAGAAACTTACTCAAAGCTTTGCTATGAACTTCTTACTCCTCTTCCAGATCTTCTCTCTCTAACTTCTCTCTAAGATTGTAAGTGAATTGGTGAAGAATGAAGAGAAATGAGAGGCTATATATAGAAAAATCCAATGGCATTTTCGTAATTTCGCTGAACTTTGTCTGGTTGAATTTTAACCGTCGGATCGCACTTTTTTGAAGTGGCTTGATCTTGGCCATACACCTATAGGCCGACCTCCCCCTCCCACAAGAAGACAAAATTGATGACATCATCATGCTTATGTCATCTTGCTTTATCAGATGAAATTCCTGGTTCGGTGTCCTGATCGCGAAATTTTTTGTAAAATCTTAAGATTTCGAGAACAATACTCTGAAGGTCTTTTCTTCCTCTTCAAGAACACTGGATTTTCCTATCCTTGTAATCTCATTAAGGATATTCTGTTATCTGCCGAAAATCCTCGGTATTCGCGACCGGTTACCGAAATGACTTTGGTCGGTGCCAACTTCTGGACAAAAATTCACTGATCAATAATATACTCTGGTTTTTCCCAACTTATCCCCGGAATCTCGCATCCGAATTATTTTCTATCGGTTCTCATTTTGACTATCTGCTTTAATTCTACAGAACATCTTCTTAGCCTGATCTCCAAAACACTCCATCGATTACAGAAATGACTTCGGAGACAGCCTATTTCGAGACAAAAATTCAGTTGTTCCTAATATACTCTGACCCTAGCAACTTAGTTCAAGGTTTTCTGGATAGGATTTTATTTCTATCCGTGGTCAATTATCCTGTTCACTCCTTATTATTATAATATTACTTATTTAACACATGCTTTATCTCATATTATTATTATATTCAAATATCTAATTCATCCTTATCCCTCCCCCTAATTTCGGCCCACACACAGATATATATATATATATATATATATATATATATATATATATATATATATATATATATATTATTTTTTTTTCCATTTCCCATAATATTATATTATCTTGTATTTATTTCCCCAAAATTTCCTATTGGTCCATAAGCAATTACATGGATTTAGGCTTTTAAAATTCCTTGAAAAATTCTTAAGCCCTTGATCTTGTTTTTTCAAGATTACATCCTAACCCTTACTATTATTTAATTAGGCCAAAAATTTCAGCCCTTATTATTAATTATTTATATTTTTTATTTTTCATGTTTCCTAAATTTCTACAATCTTATAAAATTTCTCGAAAATTACTTAATTAATCCCTTAATAATTTCTAATAATTTTCTTAATTAAAACTAATCATTTTTTCACAACAATTTTATTGACATGAAAAATTTAAGCTCCATGCAAATTAACAAAAATCATAGAGTTCATTTTAGTCTTAGAATACTTTTCAATTTTCCTTTTTTTTATTTTTAAGGGAAGTAACTTATCAAATTGTCTAAATTAAGGATAATATGTTTTCTAAATTTTTAATAATTATTCCATGCCTTTTGGAATTTTTCATAATTCTCCTCAGGATGTTTTATGGTCCTAAAATGTATCTTTCACTTTTTTTTTTTAATTATTGCAACATAATATTCCAGATAATAATTATCCAGGTATTACAAGGGGTAGTGCTAGGGGTAGTCGAGGGCAGAATGGAGGTAGAAATATCTTTGTGCTATCGCAGGAGGTGACCTCCCCATAGTAGCTAATCCTAAAGCAACCACAACAAACGACCACATAGGAGGCGGCCCCATTAGAGCCGCTTACTCAGCCAAAGGGGGATCACATCAGTCTAAGTGATTATGATGAGAATGAGGAGTTTGACTTCAACATTCCCATTCTCAACGACATAGAGCGGTTCTTAGATGAAGAGGAGGCTCGGGACCAAAATAACCCCGGATGGTCGTCTTCACGGTCGGCCGAGTTTGAGGGTGCAAATCCAAGGTAAATTTAGTTATTGTTTTAATAAATTTAATATTTAAATTCCATAATTTAATTGTGGAATTTAATTAAAGTATGTGGTAAATTGTGCATATGAGCATGAGAACATCACTACCAAGAGGCTGGACGTGGCTGCTCTAAATAAGCTAGGCATAGGGCTACGTGTAGTAGTTTTGTGGAACAAGGCCATAGGCCAACCAATAAAGAATAGTGGTCACCTATTCAACTTCTATCTAAATGACTTGAGCTCAAATTGGTTACAGTTTCCCATCCACTTTAGGACTTGGAAGAATGTTCCCCGGATGCCGAAGAATAAAGGGTGGGATGAGGCTTTGAAAGTAATTAATTGTATTTAATTATATTATAAATGTAAATTGTTATAATTTATGTCATTTTTAATTAATTAATTATATTTAATTATTATTCATTCAATTGTGATATAGGATAAGTTTGTCATCCATGATAATAAGAAGAGGTACACAATGATCAAGATGAGGGATGATTGGCAGAATCGAAGGAATCGACTCTACCACATCATGAATAAGAATGAGACGATTCATTTAGAGCAGCTGATCGAGAACATGCCTGATAGTGTCCCATTTAATGGTTGGGCGAGTTTTGTCTAGTACAAGAGAAGTCAAGAGGGATAGACAAATTTTTAATAATAATAATTTTTTTAATAATTAATATTTTTTAAATAATTTTAGTGTTTCGTTTCTTCTACAGGCTCTTTCTTAGAGAAACACCAGGAGTTGAAGGCAGCAGAGGATTCATCACACGACATGATCAAAGACATTTGTTGTCACTTATAGTGAGCTGATATTTTTTTACAATTAAATTAATTTTAGCTTCACATTATAATTTTTTTATTGTTCATAATAATAATTTATTGTTTTAATTCTTTTAGGAGAGGAAGGTTTAGTAGGAGAACCACTAAATGGAGTATGGGGAATTATTCACATACACCTATAGACACCGAGACATGACGGTGACCTCTCAGCAAGCAAAGAAGACCATTGCAAGTTATACACATTTTTAATTTTAATATTTGTAATTTATTTAGATTAAATGAAATTGTTTTATAAAAATCATGAGCGAAGCTAGCGTGTTGTCGTTGCCGAAGATAGTGGTGAGCAAGGCAGAGGAAGTGATGGAAGGTTTAGTTGGAATTGATTTCTTTGTGGTTGATTGTAGGCAAAAGGATTTCTCGAGAGTATTCCGATTGGTAAATTTGAGCGGCAAACGAGGGGTTCTAGTGTGTAAGAAAACGTATTCGAGATCAACTTTGAGATTAAGCATTTTGAGGAGGGGAACTGAAGGCGAACGAGCAGAGGAGATTAGGGAAAATTTTTGAGGTTAGTGGGGAGCATGAACAAGGACTATATGGGACACTTTAGGTGTCCCTATTTATAATTGGAACGCTTAAAGGGAATATTAGGCGTTCCAATTTTAAATTGAAGATGCTGAAAGATTACTTTTAGCATCTCTTTTAGAGTTAGAACGTCAAAATCCTTGATTTTGGCGTTCCTTTTTTAAATTGGGATATCAAACTCCTCCACAAAATTACAAAAATACCACCGTCTTTATTTTTTATTTATTTTTTGAAAAACGAATGTGTTTTAGGAAAGTAAAATTCATTCTTTATAGTAGTTGTTACTTTTTTTAGAGTCAATAATGTTGAGGGACATATTATAGCCAAAAAAGAAAATGTTGAGGGACATATGATGCTATGTTGTTTCATGTCAGATTTGGCCTAACTTGTCTTACGAATATGATATGTCATGAGTTGTATTGTCTGTGGTCATGTGTGTTGCTTGATTATACATGTACTTTTTTTTTCAATGAAATGATCAATTATATAAAAGAGAAATTATATAGATAAAGTTGGTAAAATAGGATATGGATCTTGAAATAGCTCTATGAAGAAAGTAACTAGAAAAAGATTGAAATAACAAATTTATAACATTTTTTTATGGTGCCTTTGAAATTAGAATGGACGAGTTGAGCATATTATTTTGGGAGAATTACACTAAAGTCCTAAGGACCAGAAACATTTACAAAGAAGTCCCGCCCCAAATTCCCATTACAGAAAGGTCTCAAAAAGGCCACTGGGACTTTGTTGTAATTAAATGAAAGTGTGAAATGACTATCATGCCCACAGTTTGCAACGCCCTAGCACATATCTGAGTTACATTACAGTTTCTGTGATTTGCAATGTTACCCGAGCAGAGCGAGGTTGATGTGAGAGAGAGAACGAACGAGAAGTCGGAGGAGGGAGAGACGACACAAATGAACATCAGACGAGACAGAGTAAATCGTGAGACCAGACGAGTAGAGAACGACGTAGGAGGCGATTGCAATCGGGCATTTGCGTCAGAAAAAGTAAGTCGAACACGTTGAATTCACATATCATCGTTCTTCGATTGCTTAGTCCTCATTGTGTCTCCAAATCACATCCTCATCTTGGGAGGTGCATTTGGTGGAGTAGTGGAGCACAACAACATCCAATACTCGAGTAGACTTGTCCCATCTAACAACTCATAGCAAAATCTCCAATGTACTTGAGTAAGAAAAATGGTATATTCAAGTAACAACCAACTGTGATGTTGTGAACATCATTGTTATAAATATGGCATTTACATTGTAAATATGACGTCTCAAGTTGTAAAGGTGGTGTTTGGATTTAATACAACATTTTATATAGTTGTGGAAGTTTTAGGTGTAAATATGGCATTTTTTGTTGTAATTATGACATTTTAAGTTGTAATTATTACATTTGTTGTTGTAAATGTGGGGTTTGGAGTTGGTACTTCGTCTTCCCAAGTTGTGGAAGTTTCTGTTGTAAATATGACATCTTGAGATGTAATTTCACTATTAGTACTTGTAAATATATTATTTGGAGTTGTAAATGATGCATCTGGAATTGGTCATGTCATTTTTTCTTGTAATTGTGCCATTTTGAGTTGTAAATATAGCATTTGGAGTTGTAATTGATGCATCTAGAGTTCCTCTTATATTTTTCAAACTTCTGAAAGTTTCAGTTGTAAATATTGCATTTTATGTTCTAATTGAGCCATTTTGAGTTGTTAATGTCGCATTTTAAGTTGTAAATGATGCATTTGTAACTATGGCATTTTGAGTTGTAAATTATGGCATGTTTAGTTGTAACTATGGCAATTGGAATTGTAAATGATGGCATGTTTAGTTGTAACTGTGACAATTGGAGTTGTAAATATGACATGTTTAGTTGTAACTATAACATTTGGAGTTGTAAAAGATGGCATGTTTAGTTGTAACCGTGGCAATTGGAGTTGTAAATATGACATTTTTTGTTGTAATTGTTGAGTTTGGACTTAGTACATCATTTTGAGTTGTTACCGTTGTATCTGAAGTTGTGAATGATGCATCTGGAGTTGGTCCTACTTTTGGAGTTGGTTCATCGTCGTCATCTGTTATAGATGCATCATTTACAACTTCAGATGCAACGGTAACAACTCAAAATGATGTACCAAGTCCAAACTCAACAATTACAACAAAAAACGACATATTTACAACTCCAATTTCCACAGTTACAACTAAACATGCCATCATTTATAATTCCAATTGCCATAGTTATAACTAAACATGCCATAATTTACAACTCAAAATGCTATAGTTAGAGATGCATCATTTACAACTTGAAATGTCACATTAATGACTCAAAATGGCTCAATTAGAACAAAAAAAAATGCAATATTTACAACTGAAACTTCCTGAAGTTTGAAAAATGGAGGACGAACTCTAGATGCATCATTTATAACTCCCAATGCTATCTTTACAACTCAAAATGGCACAATTACAAGAAAAAAATGTCATGACCAATTCCAGATGCATCATTTACAACTCCAAATAATATATTTACAAGTACTAATAGCGAAATTACATCTCAAGATGTCATATTTACAACAGAAACTTCCACAACTTGGGAAGACGGAGTACCAACTCTAAACCCCACATTTACAACAACAAATGTAATAATTACAACTTAAAATGCCATAATTACAACAAAAACTGCCTATTTACACCTAAAACTTCCACAACTATATAAAATGTTGTATTAAATCCAAACACCACATTTACAACTTGAGATGCCATATTTACAATGTAAAATGTCATATTTACAACAATGATGTTCACAACATCACAGTTGGTTGTTACTTGAATATACCATTTTTCTTACTTGAGTACATTGGAGATTTTGCTATGAGTTGTTAGATGGGACAAGTCTATTCGAGTATTGGATGTTGTTGTGCTCCAATACTCCACCAAATGCACCTCCCAAGATGAGGTTGTGATTTGGAGACACAATGAGGACTAAGCAATCGAAGAACGACAATATGCGAATTCGACGTGTTTGACTTACCTTTTCTGACGCAAATGCCCGATTACAATCGCCTCTTACGTCGTTCTCTACTCGTCTGGTCTCACGGTTTACTCTGTCTCATCTGATGTTCGTTTGTGTCGTCTCCCCTTCCTCCGACTTCTCGCCCGTTCTCTCTCTCGCGTCGACCTCGCTCTGCTCAGGTAACATCGTGAATCACAGAAACTGTAATGTAACTCAGAGATGTGCTAGAGCGTTGCAAATTGTGGGCATGATAGTCATTTCACAATTTCATTTAATTATAACAAAGTCCCAAGGACCTTTTTGGGACCTTTCTGTAATGGGAATCTGGGGGGGACTTCTTTGTAAATATTTCTGATCCTTGGGACCTTAGTGTAATTCTCCCTATTATTTTTGTAAGTGATGAGAGATGTGGTGCAATGATGCAACAAATGTGGAGGCAACATGAATAACCCAATGTAGCATGTCTCATACAGGATAAGCAAAATAGACAAGAATCAATCCATTGCAATTTAACTCACTTTAAAAGTTTGGACTAAGACCAAGGAAAGAACCATGTTAAACTCTAAGGAGTCTGAGATCGATTAGCCTATACAATGTTATTTACATATAGAGGTTATTGGGGTGATTGTGAATAGATTGTCGTGAATCCTCTCTCTGATGATTCGTCCTACCAAACATGGTAGTGACAATATCAATATGGCTCAAGACGCCATGCATTTCATGCAAAATATGACCGGAAAAGGAAGATATATAGCCATTAAAATTGATTTAGAGAAAGATTATGATTGAGTCAACTGGCAGTTTCTCTTGAATTATCTTCATGAATTGAGTTTCATGGATATGATGATCAATGCTATCTCTAGTTGACTTCTTTCATTCACCCAAATGTGTGAGACAAGAGGATCCTATTTTAACATATCTTTTTGTTATTTTGTATTGAGAAACTTGCTCAATTGATTCAGGAAAATGTTGAGGATGGGACTTGGCACCCCATTTGACTTTACAAAGATTGGATTGCCTATCTCTCATCTATTTTTTAGGCATGATATTATTCTTTTTCCTAAAGCTTTGGTCTTCATTTTTTATTGAAGCTCCACCTGAGCTGATAAGGATTATTATGGGTGACAGGCCATAATGGTGCGAGGCTTTCCTATTGTTTAGATAAGGATTGACTAAATAATACTCTGCCCGATTCTAAATATATGACAGAGTTGATTTTTTTGGAGATATTAAGAAAACTAATTAAAATATTTATATTTCTTATTTTTTCTCCAAACTATTTTGCCTAACTTATAAATTGATATGTAGTCTAAAGGTACACAACATGTTATATGATTAAGTAACGTATTTAGCTTCTTTAATTTCTCCAAAAAAAAAAAATCAACTATATCATATATTTAGGATCGGAAGGAGAAGTAATTAGATGATTCAGTACCCCTTGTGATTCTTGTGATATTAATTGTATAAAATTGGGTTTATTATCATCAACATAATATCAATTCGTGGTCAAATGGTGCGCTTTCCTATTGTTTAGATAAGGATTGACTAAATAATACTCCATCTGATTCTAAATATATGACATAGTTGATTTTTTTTTTGGAGATATTAAGAAAACTAATTAAAATATTTATATTTCTCATTTTTTTTCTTTAAACTATTTTTCCTGGCTTATAAATTGATATATAGTCTAAATGTATAATTCATATGATATAATTAAGTAATGTATTTAACTTCCCTAATCTCTCAAAAAATAAAATCAATTATGTCATATATTTAAGATCGAAAGGAGAAGTAATTAGACGACTCAGTACCCTTGTGATTCTTGTGATATTAATTGTATAAAAACTCTAATTCTAAAAAGGAATGTCATGAGTTGATTATCTTTGTAACCTCAATCAGTTAACTCGTCCTTAATTCAAAATTTAACAATAATAATTAGTGATAAAATAATATCTAAATGCAAATTATAGATTTCTGGTGGAAAATTATACTCTAAAAAGTTGCAAATAGAAAAAGCTATTATAAATCTTTAATATAAGATCCAATTGACTTTTTGAAGTGATTAAGAAAGTTGAATAAATTACTTTAAAGTATTTATATTTATTATTTTTATATCAAACTAATTAGTCTAACTTATAAAATAATATGTAATATGATAATATAAAACATATATTATGATTAAGTTACTCATTAAGGTTGTTTAATCTTTGTAAAAAAAAATTAACTGACCTGAAAAAGTATTACTTAATTTAAAGAATATTAAAAAATTGCTTAGTTACGAGTGAGATTGCCATGGTCTTTTGTGTTTTTTTTTTTGGGGGGTGGTGTTATCATCAACATAACATCGATCCGTGGTTGATTAAAATTTCATAACAATCGGGGCTCACTATACTTTCCTAGAAATTAATTTTGGGCTGATAAAATTAATTTGGCTGGGCCAACTCATAGGCCCATACAATTTGCCCATGACCAAAGTAGTATGGGTACTTTAAAACCTATTGCCTCGGCCCATTGTCTTTATCTATCCCAGTTTAGGCCCAGATCATTTTCAAAATACATTAATCCTTCCTTTAGCCCATATCAGGTTAGGCAGTGTTCGTGTACTAAACGGATCATACTATTAAAAATGTGTTTGCCTTCGAATCCATATTCTTAGTAGGAACCTCTTGTTCTTGGGTTCAACTGACAAAGGGGTTAGACACTCTCATTAAAAGGAGAGAATTCGATCTGGAGTTAGTCAAGGCGCTGGGGGAGGCATCTTAACTCCTGGGTGTCTAGTTAAACGCCTGAGGGTAATAAATTACTCGTCTTGCCCAACATTGGCATCACCTAGGAGGAAGGGTGATTTCGCTCTGCCCTTAAATTATAGGTGAATCCAACCCATTTCCTAAAATTTATTAACCAACAAAAAAAAAAAAACTCTTGGCAAGAAATAAAAGTGTGATTGTAACGCAGGTAGGCCATTATTGTCGCTTTGGCAAAGGTAAATCAGATAAATAAGTTGGTAAAACAGGGGCAGGAGGAGGGATTTTAGCTAGTTATTTTAAATAAATATTTGTTGGTTTTATAAAATACTATATTTAATCATGTGCATTGGAACTATTTCTTAACACAAACTTCTTAATATATTCAATCAACAAAGAGAAAAGATTATAACTTTTAGGAAACAAAGTGAATATAGATTTTATATTCATTATTGAAGTAAAACTCATAACTATCTCATATATTTAGAACTGGAGTGAGTCATGATTTGTATTAATTTCAAATTCTACTCCCCTCTATGTTAAATATATAACTTCACATAATTTGTGAAGATTAAGAAAAGAAGTTAAGCTGGTTTCTCGTAATTAACATGTCAACAATTTATGATAGTTTTCTTGAAATATCCCTTTTATTTATTGCATTATTCAATTTAATTCTGTTAAAAATGGCACATAAAATAGGAATATTTCAAGAAAAGAATAATTAACATGATGAACAAAAGTAGATCAAACCAAAATTCTCAACAAATACTCTTATCGGGCGGGAGGGAGTATATTTTGATATTGTGACAATTCACATTGATACACGAAGTATTGAATGATGATGATACACGTTGAAGCCTACCCTATTTATCAAAGGCCGAGTGAGTATTGGCTGAAAACGAAAAAAGCAAAAGGCACAAAACAAGAATGACAGAGAAATAAAAATAAAGAGAAAACTAGCCTCGTCCTTGAGTTCAATTGGTAAAGGGGTGATTTTCTCACTAAAAGGAAGGGGTTCGATCTTAGAGTTGGTCAAGGCGTTGGGGAAAACATCCTAACTTCTAAGTGCCTAGGTAAATGCCTGAGAGTAATAGACGGCTTGTCCTGCTCAACATTGTTATCACCTAGAAGGAATGAAGATTTCGCTTTACTCTTGGATCGTGGGTGAACCTAACCCCTTTTCTAAAATTTTTATATATAAAAATAATAATAATAATAATAATAATAATAATAATAATAATAATAAAATAAAGAGAAAACTAAGAAAAATGTACTAAAAATTCAAAAGAGATGAAATGATCTAGATCCCAATAGGTCTTTTCTACCTTGTATCCTTAACACAAGGGCCAGTTAACCTTTTTGCTTTCTTTTTTTTATTTTTAAATCAACGAAACTAAATACGTTACATAAAATTATTTATATTTATCATTTTCTTCCAACCTAATTTGTTTGATTTATAAACTGACATATAATCTAATGGTATACAAAATATACTATAATTAAGTAATTTATTTATCTCCTTTATTTTCTAAAAAAAAAAAACAACTAACTCTTATATTAAATATAAGACATAGCAGTAGATATTTTGTGACCCAGACATCTCCAAACGTATGAGTTAAATAATAAATTTGTCCTCGAAGTACATGCTCGAGAGCAATGTTGCCCTAGAGGTTTTTTTTTTTACTCAATGTTGCATCGGAAGTCTAAAAATGTAGCAATATTGCTATTTTCTGTTAAAAAATTAACGGTGAACGTCAATATTTTAATCCCCAAACATACATAGCTCTGATGGAGAAGTGTTGATTGAGTTGAAGACTAGTGCCTCAGAATTTGAAGGGCACGTTGTCCTTTGTTTGAGTTCCCTTACTGTCCCACAAATCATTCTTTCAAGGAATGAGAGCTTTCAACAATTATTGATTCATATATTCACTACTCTGCATTTTTCCCCCGTCAGTGATCATATAAAGCTCCATGCTCAACATTCTTGTCCCTCCATCTTGATCTGATGGGTGCTTTAACTTCAAGTTATCCAATAAGTCCTAAACGTAGAAATTAGATCACTAATTTGTAAATAATAAATAAATCAATTACTTTTAACTAGCTAATTTACATGTAGCAGTAAAAATAATTAAAAACATTAAATTTGTTATTAATTACACTAAACTTTAGCATCATATTAATTTCTACTCTCTCACACTATCTTTATGAAATATGGATATATATATTATTTAATACTCTTTGAAACTAGAAAATGCCTTGTAAAAAGATTAAGAACACATTTTAAAAGGCACCTTATAATATTAGTATTTATTAATTTTAAAAGGCACCTTATAATATTAGTATTTATTAAAAATGTGTGTTGATTTTTTTGAAATGTCGCTTTTAATTATTTATATTGGACAGTATACTCTTGATAAAAAAAATCATGTTAATATATTCAATCAATATGAATAATTTTTAAGAAATTAAAAGTTAAATAGACAACGTGAATTAGGGTTTTATTTTTAAGATCTAAACAAACTTTCTACTAACTCTTACAATAAATGATGTGGTCCATGAACCATTAATAAATAATAAAACAGATGAACAGATAAGATTTCTTCATCTGAATTAGACTGAATTGCAACGTGGAAAGATTTTTTAAATTTTTGTGAAGATAATTGTTTGATTTCGATCGTTCGAAGAACAAGGAAAGTTTAGTTATGCAAGGATTCATGAAATGTTCGACCAAGACAATGAAAAGAAGGAAACTTCACTTCAGAGTTGTAAAGAGAGAAGAGAAAGAGTCCAAAAGGATCTAAATGGGAAGCAATTGCGATTGTTGCAAGTCTTCTCCAAATATAATTGCATGTCTTCCACATACAGGACATGCCAACAACATCTCCTCTGGCTAGGCTTTTTCAACAACTAGCTGGATACACTTGTGCATTTGTACAAGTTTGAAATAAATCCCCAGGACCAATATTCTTGTAAAAATGAGGATACGAGTTCAAATATCAAGACCGTATTTATTAAGAGAAGTGAAAACATTTTATGCTATATGTCTTGAAAGGAAAAATCCTTAATCGAATTAAAAATAAATAAATAAATCACTTAGTTCGGTTTTCAAGTTGAGAATTGGATAAACAATTTATAAATACTAAAGAAATTAATTATGTTAGTTGTTTATAATAAATGTACGTTGGTTTTTCTAAAATACTCTTTTTAATGTTGTTTCTATTAATAAAAATCGCCTTCCATAGTGTGATTAATAGAGGTAATTTAAAAGAAAAATTGGTAAATTTAAAAGGCAAAGCGGATTGAAGTGATGTATTTAGGATCAATACAAACTCATCAACTAACTCTTACATTTGGGATGGAAGTATATTCTTTACAATTTATAAATATTAAATAATGAACTTCCAATATGTTATAGGAAAAATTTCAGTAGCTCTTTTGTAGCAAATTAATTTCAGTCAACTTCAAGACTTTTTAAAACTTAATTGCACCACATGGTCAAAATGAAATTAATTTTTGTAGGTGCAAAGACAATGATGCCTTTCTTTTATTTTTTTAGAAGAGCATTTACAAGATAAATAAAGGCATTTACAAGACAAATATAAAAATTCACAAGACAAAATATACTCATTTACAAGATAAATAAAGATATTTACAAGACAAATAAAGGAATTCAAAAAATCTAAAGAGTTAAAAAAAATTTGGCCATTTACAAGACATACAAATAAAGATATTTAGAAAACAAATAAAGGGATTTAAAAGAATCTAGGGGCTTAAAAAGATTTTGACTATTTATAAGATAAATATAAAAATTTGCAAGATAAATATGAATATTTATAAGATAAATAAGACAATTTACAAAACAATTAAAGTAAGGGAATAATTGTCTTTTCACTCACAAAAAATAATTTCATTTTGACCATGGGATGCAATGAAGTTTAAGAAAGTTTTGGAAGTTGATTAAAATTAATTTGCTACATAGGGGACTAATTGAAATTTTCCCTATTATTGTCATATTAATATTTGATATTTATAACCTATTTATGATAGTTAGTGGTTAAAATAATATGCTCTAACAACTATTGAAGGATGGTCCAATTTATAAAGATAAGGCTTGTATCTTATGATGGATAATCCAGGGATGAATGTTTCTATTTGAGACCCTAATCTTGAAGAGTTCTTATGGTTCTAGATTTTTCTTTAAACCTCAGACAAGCACTCTTAAGCTTGAATATAATATAATTCAAAGAATTGCATCAATATACAATATTTTGGAGCATACATTTTTAATAAGGAACTAAAATGAATTAAGTTAGTTGAACTTATTGTATCCGGGTGCATTTAGCTATTTAATTTATTTATTTTTAACTGTAATAGCTCAAAAGTCACAATATTTTTAGGGTCATCTCATATATTATTATTCATTTATTATTACAAGTTTACAACATTGCTTTTTTTCCCCCTTCTTATTTTAAATTAATATATTTTTATCAATCCATTATATTAATCTATTATATATTATCAAAATTGGTCAAATTAACATTTATTGATATTTTTCCATAAAGAGCGATGTCTTAATTGAGAAGTAACTTTACAGTATACTTAAACTATGTGTCCATTATTAATTTGATTTTTTTTTTTGGGGTTCTTATTGGACGCCCCACTTGAAATTTCTTGTTTTGAATCTTTTTTAATTTGGAAGGTAATAATTGTTTGTGTCAACAAAACTATGATCAACTAACATAATTAAAAAAATAAAACTTGAAAACTATAATTCTTTTGGCCAAGTTGAGATGATGTCATCATCCATATAGCTGCTCAGTGATAAAAATAAAATTCACATTTCTGCTTTTGAAAATGGAATTTTAATGTTATGGCATAAAATATACCCATGTGGGAGTTGACATTTTTTTGTTACTTTATTAATTATTAATTATAAAATTCATATTCTGAGATATTTTATGAATGATTAATTTTATTATGGTTATGGAGTCTTGGTGCTCAATTTAACTTTCTGGCTATTTTATTAAAAGTTTGGCTTTAAAGAAAAGTTGAAATTAAGGTAGTCTATAATTAAATCCGTGACGTGCTTTTTTTTTTTAATTAAAAAAAATGCACGGTGATAATATCCTATCCATAAATTTTATTTAATTTTTTATTCCTTACAAATTAATATATCAATTATAAAATTGTCACACAAATTTTTCTCAATACTGTATTTTAAATTTTATTTTTTGTTAGTTGGATTACCAATTTTCAGTAATCCTTTTTCTTAAAATATATTTTTAATTCTTAACTAGACCAAAAGTAGTCAAACAATAATATGAATTTATGTTTCGCTATGTATTTGAAACTAGGATAATGGATGCAAAAATGTGTGTGTGTAAAGAAAATTTCTAAAAGGAAAATGGATGCAAGAGTTATGCCGAAAACATAAGATAGCTCAACAACATTAAAATCTTTTAGGTTCTATGTAGAATTATGTTTTGATTAATTGTTAAAGGGTTTAGAGAATTTGGCGACGACGATGACAACAATAGACCTTATTCTACTAGCTAAGGGTAAGCTACATGAATTGTTTGTTGTCACTATCCTCATTCAACAATCAAATACTTGAACAAATTATTGACTAAAAATTACTTTTTAATAACTTTATTGAGTGTGTTTTTCGATCTTTCTCTGGTTCTTATCCGAATACTCTGATAATTTCGAGAAAAATGGTTCAGTTTTTGGGATAAGAAGAACCAAGAAAGCCATCATCTTTCCTTTTGTTGAAAACAGAGAGAAGATTCCAGATCAAAAACCAGCTTGAGAAGAAAATCAAAAGAAGTAGTAGAAGAGAAAAGAGCCTTCATTTGAAATATCATCCCTGTACAAAAAAAAAAAGTCTACCCATCGATTCTTATTCCATTTCCATTTCCCAACAGAGAAAACTGAGTCCTCTGTATGCTCTGTTTCTATCATAATCTTCTTCTTCTACCTCTTCTCTCTCTCTTTCTGCGCTTTGTTTTCCATTAGGACCTAAGAAACACCGATACTGACGTGAACACATGTACTAAGCAACATATTAAGACATATAAATGCTTAATTGATTCTGAAAGCATCGGTGGTTCTTGACGAGGTTTATGTTTTAGTAGAATGAGAAGGTGGATGATGAACCAGCAACAGCGGAAGCATTAGTTGACCTGGAGGAATACTTGTTGGACGAAGAAGGGGACGTTGAAGCGTAGTCGCCAGATCTTCGTCGGAGCATCTGCTTCATGCCGTCGGCGACACGAACGGCAGGGTTGGATTTGAACTTGCGACAGAAGGATATGTGAGCTTTGACAGCTTCTTCCGTGGCAGAGAAGGGATTGTTGGCTCTGTTAACTTCATCTGTGACAGCTTCAGAACAGAGGCCACAGAGCCATTTGCCATCGAATTTGGCCTTAACTTGGGAGATGTAATCTTGGGTACAATCTTCTTTCAAGCCACAACACTCACACTTGGCTGATTCAATCTCCATGGATGGTCTTCTTGCTCTTGTTCAAAGGAAGGTAAAGAAGAAGAAGAAGCAGAGAAAATTGAAGTTTGTGAGATCAGAACAAGGATTCTCTCTTTTGGAAGAGGAGAGGTTCTGATTTTATTAACTTTTTATATTGCTCTGTGTTGTTTTTAGGAATTGGTGGGTTTTGGAGCTTCAAGAAGTAGGAAGCGTTTCATTATGTTGGATGGGTTTGGTTTTTATGCACAGCAAGGAATAAGGGAAGATAATTTTGGCTAATATTATAAAATATATATAATTTTGGATAATATTTCAGAACATGCCTTAACATGGTTGAAAAGGTGGTGAGACTTATTTACTGGGAATTTAATCATATAAAACTATAAAAAAAGGAAAACAAACAAGTATTCTCCTATGAGAAGTATAAAGACACGGTTGAATACTAAATATATATAAATATCCTCACCCAGTAAACCTTGATTTATCATATTATAAGGAACTAGTTTATTTCACAAGACTCGACTCGTGATTTACTTCTGTCTTTTAATTTTACCTAAAGTTAGAAAAAAAAATTCATATATTGTACAAAATTTTAAGTAAGTCATAACATTTATAATGTTGGGATAATTCAACTTATTTTTAATTTTTTTTAAAAAATATTATTTATTTTTATTTCAAATTTCTGCTATATTTTTGTTTTAACTAGGCAAGTTCTTGTATACATTGCACATGATATAAAAAATAAATAGGGTCGAGAATTCTACCCTTGCCATGGCATATGCATGAATGTGAGTTTGGGGATGTGTGTATAATATTTGTAGTTGTCCCTAGTTTAAAAAGAAAAATGATAAATAGCACTCTTCAAATATTGTGAAAACTACGAACTTTTATAAGACTTTACATTTTAAATTTTAACATTTTTCCCAATCCCTATACATCACACACACACATATCTTGATATTGATAACCTTTAGCAACTTGAACTTTAATTTAATAATGTTTCAGAAAAAGAAATATTATAGTAGTATCTAAAAGTTATAAAATAAAAGTATGGGTCAAATCAAAATGAAATGCGATGCAAAGTTAAAACATCAAACTTAATGTGTATATAATCTTTTGATGTTAAAAATAATAATATGCTATTTATGAGAAGCTTATTATTTGCATAAAATTAAATAATGCAGCTCACTTCATATTTGCCCGTTTTTGTTTTGCCACCATGGGCATAAAATCCAGTTAAATAAGATTGAGAGGGAGAGGAGAAATTTTAAATCAGACAAAGATATGGAAATAAAAAAGGGTCAAATTAAATTAAATCAATAGAATGATTTAATTTTTCGGCTAAAAGTGAAATTACGTTTATATTGTGATGAGAGTCAAAATTACATATATATATATATAGAGAGAGAGAGAGAGAGAGAGAGAGAATATGGAAGAGTGCCATAATTTCCTCCATGTTCTAAGGGACATAATGCAGTGGAAAATAAGACAAAGGTGGTCGGAGGGCCCTCACCTCTGGCCCCCCAATCTATTTTAAAAATATTTTTTATTTATTACAATATTCCTTTTCTTCTTTATAATTAGTTTTATTTGTTATGCATAGGTATTATCCTGACGGCATATCTAGGGCTCTAAGTCACGACCACTTGTTAAGCTGGAAAAACTCATCACAACAAATTGATATAAGCACTTCGTGGTACAAAATATTTTTTAATATCTCAAAGAATAGTGTTGTTAATTGCTTTAATTATCTTCAAATTATTGTGAGCTCTCATTTCATTGCAAGAAAAATTGATATTCACGAGCTCTTCATTCATAAAACCCCGCCTCTTAGGAAATTTAACTCCTAATTGTGGATGTTAATTATGCACAATCATAAAAATGGGTCAATCTAAAATTAAGTTAAACTTATATATACATATTCCATTACGTACGTACTCAGGTCAAAAAAAAAAAAAAAAAAATCCGTTACCATTTTGTCAAATTAAGACATAAGCACAAAAATATTTTTGGGTCAATTAATGGTTGTGATTATAGTGACTATAGCATATAAATATATATAAGGGATTACTGTTTCTCATGTTGTAGGAACAAAAATTATCTCATGTCACACACACATGAAATGTTGGGACCCACATATACATATATAACCACCCTTGAAAGAGTGCGTAATAGCTCACTGATCGAGCGCTCTTACGCCAAAGATGAACGGGGCTAAGCGATCTGCCGAAGCTGTGGGATGTAAAAATGCATCGGTAGGGGAGCGTTCCGCCTTAGAGGGAAGGACCCGCGCGAGCAGTGGTGGACAAAGCGGAAGTGAGAATGTCGGCTTGAGTAACGCAAACATTGGTGAGAATTCAATGCCAAAACTTTTCCCCTACGATCTGTTGTAAGAGAGGGATAATCTGGAACTTAAAGTTGTCAATTATATTCTTTATGGAAATGGAAAACCAATTCAGGGAATTTCTGACACCATTTCATGTTTGTGTAGGAAGTTTAGTTTTCTCATGCAATATGAGAAAACTAAAACCCTATATATAATTAATGTATTATTGACTTGACTAAGACCTTTTATTCCTCCATTAATTTTCCCACCCCCTTATTAAACAAGATTTTAAAAAAAACATAAATAGAATATATAATCTATGATATAATAAAAAGGGTGAAAATGAAAGAAACTCAAAGCACATGGCAAGGTAGACTTGGTTGGTTTGTTTGATTATCTTAGTTCCATGAATGTTGAGTGTTGACTTAGCACTAATGTCATAATGTCCCTCTAGTCTTAGTTCTTGTGCATTATTAGCTTTGCTTAATACAATCAAAATCATCGCTATAAAAATCTCAATTCTAACAAGAGAACAAGATTTGGATTTTTTTAATATTTCTGATTGAAATGTTTGATAAAAATATAATCTGTTTAATGTTTTAGTAACTAATTAATTCAGCTTCTGATCGTTTTGTTTTAATTGAACTTCTATCTTTATAAATTCTTTAAAGAAGCTGGCGGTAATAGTCAATTATGGAATTTTATTTTTTTCAATGATTTTGGCATAAAGTTATTAATTTAGACTAACATTGGTTAGATCACATAAAACATTTAAAAATCCATAACCTTAATGCATGTTACTACTGGCCAAAAAAATACACGTTACCGGCTTTTGGCCAAAACAAAAGTCACTCGAACATGTTACTAGTTAAAACACAGTCTCAAATTTAAGAATTCTTTTTTCGTTCAACAAATTTAAGAATTCAAGTTCACGTACAAAAACATTTATTTTTTAAAATTAAAGAGGCCGACACTAATAGTTTAAAGTTATGAATGAGATTGAATCCGTTATCTCTCTATTTATATGGGAGCTTTTATGTCCTTAGACAATAAGGACAATGACCCAAAAAAAAAAAAAAATCCTTAAAAAGAACTATTTCTTATTTGGAGTCCAAGGCAGTTTAAATCCGAATAAATTTTATAAAAATAAAAAAGTGGTAGTTGATTCAACAAACAGAAAATGATCCCCCATTTGATATCAAAATCTTATCTTTATCAAGAAAAAAGATAATTTAAGGAAAAGTCCTTCACTGATTGATAGTCTCACCATATAATATTTGAGTCTTTCAACTAATAAGCGTTTTAATGAATGAATATTTTATTCACACACACACACACACACATATACTAGTATATAATAAATTAACAACTTGACTATTCAGTGCAGATTTTTCTTACTGTCTTGCAAGTTGCAATAATGCAACTTAGTGGCTTAATTTCTTGACACATCAAACATATTTATTTCCCTTTTTCTTCTTTGTACAAACTAAAATGTTTTGATCCAAGCTTCATCAAATTTGATTGTTCCATTTCAATCTCTCAATAATGTTGTGTTTCATTTATTAATCCTCATCAATTTTGAAGAAAAATACATACACGTGCTGATTACTTTTAAGAGATAAAATGTCAGTTATTTGAATTGACAAAAAAATCTCATACAGAACAATTTGGGAAAAATATTAAAATTATATGAATAATAGCTGAAAATGAAAGATCATGTTAAAAGAGTTAACATATGTGAGACAACCAAACAATAATTTACTCTCTGAAAAATTCATTCAATGCAGCTTTGCCTGTTTGTCTTGACCAATCAAGTTAGCATATATAGCCAAAAATGCACGAATCTAATCAACATACATATACAAGGAAACAACTCATGCCCCACTTCACAGTTGAACTTATTGTGCGTTTATTTATATCTATTACTCTCTTGAATTTTCTTAAACGATATTGGATTAAATTTGATAGAGCATAACGCTGTCATGCATGTAATCCCTATACTCAATCACATCTAGTAGGATAAGGTTAGTTGCTGTTTTTGTATCAAATTAAATACTTCCTTCAGTCGAATGCTATCCATATATAATTGAGTTATTTCACATAAGCGCGTTTTATTTTCAATTTGTTTGTCAAAGGAACCAGAAAAAGAGAGTTTTCTTTCTCTTTAAGATTGAGAAAGGAGGTTGATGGAGTCAGATCCTTTGAAAGAACTTTATAAGAAAGCAACAACAAAATCAGATCATTAAAGAAAGATTAAAAAAGGAGGGAAGTAAAAGAGAGAAGAGTTGGAATTCTCTGTAATCTTTCAATAAAACGGTTATATATGTGACAGGGATAAAGACAAAGAAACTAGCTTGGTATTGCATATACGACAGAATTTAATTATATATTCATCTCATTCTTTGCGTTACTCTCTTCAGTTAATCATCATGATCAACAAGTGAGTTTTCAAGGAAGAAACCAATTTTATATATACTGTTAGTTATTTACTTATGCAACTATATTTTTTTAACTTCACAAATACTTTTTTTTCCTTATTGTGAATGTTGAACCCGATTAAGATATAAATTAAATATAAGAATTTAATTTGTTGTCCAATACCACATTAATTACGAGAATGGTTAATTTGGGAACAAATAAGGAGTAGTATAGTTTCCTATAATTATGAGTGATTGCACGTTCGTAAAATATCATCAACCTAGCACCATAAATAAATAGTGCCTCCCTTAGCTATGCTTGCCCTGCCCATTGAGTTCTCTAAATATCTCTCATTCTCTCTCTTATGTGGTGAATCTGCTATGTTAGGTTGAGGCTCTCATTGCCTTAACCTCTCTTATAAGCTTCAGTGATTCAACTTGCAGAATCGGAAGATTCAACCCAGATTCAAACTCGGATAGGGACCTGGTACGTTTCGCTACCCTCTCTAATGGTTTCTTCCAATAATGATGTCCAAAATACTTTATTAATGTAGAGAATCTATTTTCTTTGCAGTGCGATCTTCTTTTTGAGTGACATCAGAGTGACCATACTTGAGCATCATTGAAAAGTAAGCCCTAATTATTAGAGGATGATACACTTACCGTTGGATTTTTCCATGACTTTTTATAGTCTTTTTTGTGTGCATGCGTGGTGGACTAAAGCAGCTTTCCTTTCCTTTCCTTTCTGCAACGTTGCTTTCGCCCTACAACGTTTTATCTAATCATGTTGACCCATTGTCACATGCCCATATCCCTAAGTCTTGAATTTGGACAGGTGGAGGATTCCTGTTGGCCATCCCATTGCCACATCAGCTCATCAACCCTTAAACGGTTTTACCACAATAGGAAATTAAAGAAAGGGTCAAAAGGAAGGTAGGTGCATGTTTGGAGCCTTGGAGGAAGGGGCACATGCGTACAAGAAACTAAAAAATCAAACGCAAACCAAGAAATTATGTTAATTCCATTTACCAAATACAGATTATCAAAATCAATATTATAACATAAAATTAATAGCAAGTCACATCAATCATAAATCATGGGGGAATAGCTATATAAGATGCCAAAGGAAGGATTAAATCACCTAAAAGTTTGAATAACAAAAAAGGAAAGCCACAAATAACAACATGTATAAATATTTCACTTGTCATTGAAAATTTTAGATAATTAAATACCTTTAGTAGAACATTACAGTCATTCTCCTAAAATCATAAACAATACAACTCGTTCATCACGCTCTATAAAGTGCATCAAAGTTCACTTTTTTTTTATAATAGAAAATGAAAATAATCTCACACCACCATGTCGATGTTGATGCCTGGTTCCAATTGAGGACCTCTACAATGTGACGCAGAAACGCTAATTGTCACTGGGGAAGCTGGTCATCGACCAAATTCCACAGAGTTATGTCAAAATAACATGGACGCTTTCCATATATGGATCAAATTTGGAGGTAACATATATCTTTTTATAACAAAACTTTCTCGTTGCATGCCATGTTAGAAGTTTGAAACATCGTCTTTGTAGGTTTTGGGGTTTAGCCAAGATGGTAGCTGAAGCTAATTTTTAAATGATTTCCCATACAATAAATCCTTGAACTTCTATTCAGACTTCGAAGTTTAATGTAAACCTACTTTACATTAAAATCAAAATATACTCCCTCCTGCAGCACTAAATATAGAAGTTCGATGAGTGGTTTGTTTTTATCTTAATCTCCGTCTAAAATATCACCTACTGATTACATATATTAAAAAGTTTTCATCAAAGATAATTCTAATACATAACATTAAATACGATATTTTAGAGAAATCAACAAGCGTGTTTGTTACAAATAACTAACTTAATTAAATTTTTTCATATCAACAAATTAATTATCTAACTCTTGCAAAGTAATATTATATAGTGAATGCTGGGGAGGGCTCACCAGCAGAGATGAGTGGTCTGTTGAATAAGTAAATAAACAAAAGCAGATAGGTTCATCACACAGGAAAAAACCATAATTGAATGGCGCAAGACTTAAAGTTTTTAAAGGGCACATTATTAGAACCACCATAATTGTTGGTGACCAACCAGACTTTATTTTTCAAAAACAAACCACCCACACGCATCAGATTAGCTTAAAAAACCAGTAAGCTGCCAAATTTAACCTAATTTGAGTTTGGCTCCAACTAGATCAACCTAAGAATTTGATCAATTAAAGGAAATTGGGACCAATGCAATTAAGACAAACCTCAAAAGCTATGGCTATCTTAGCCGCTATAAGTATATGACACTCTGTCCTCATTACAAATCCACTTATAGATGAAATTGTAGTTTGTCCTAAATATAAGTTTATCCATAAAGAGGTTATTAATGATTGTTTTCTAATCTTGCCCTTATTTAATTTTCATCAGAAATTCAGAAAGATAAGAGAAAGAGATGAGAAAAATTTGTAAATGTAGAGAGAGAGAGAGAGAATTTTAATAAGGGTAAACTTGAAAAGATTTATCAATTTAAGGCTTCTAATAATTGAATTGTTAATGCTTGATATATGAGAATTAGTTAAAATAGTCTTATAACAAGGAGAAGAATGATAGACATTCACATTTATTTTTTGGTTTGTGGCATATCAGGGTATGAGATTTGGCACGACGTTGTGTCAACAATTGGCCAAACCAAGCAGGCCAGCATGAATAGGACACAACTATATGTGGTCACAATATAAGGAAAGTTTGCAAAGAAAGATGAAGTGAGATATTAGAAACCTCATTCTATGAAATAGTCAAAGTTCTATCTTAATGAAATAACTCATTTAGTATATCATTTTAGAAACTAAAAAGTAATAATTAAAAAAAAAAGCTTAAGATATAATTTATAATATAATATCAGTTTATGCTTTCTATAAACACCTACCGCTTATGATAATAAAATACTCTCTCTCTCTCACACACACGGATGTGTAAATTATGTTTGTATATTTTATCAAGTGGCCTGACCTGGCTGATAAGGTTTAGGATTGAAGCAGAAAGAAGCAAATGATTCTACACCAATGACAATCTTTATCTCACTCGACGGGCTTGGCTATGTGAATCAAATGGTGCCATTTTATTTTATCTTCCCCAAATATTTAGATAGATTGTTAATCAAATTAAAAGATTTTGCTTAATAATTTCATTTAATGTTTTCTTGCTTCGTCTATATCTTTTTAAAAAACTCCATATTGCTTGCTACCTTTCTCATTGACACATCCAATGATCTTCTTTCAACATGGCCAAACAATTTTTTACCATTTTCTATTTAATATATGCTACTCCAATTCTTTGGTGTATACATATTCATTACAAATCTTATCCTTTTGTTTTATTGATTCCAAAATATCTAAACTTTGTTAGTTGTGAAATGTTTTGATCTGCCAATATATACACAGTATGATATGGAAGTTACGCATATTGTACAAATGATTCAAGACACCACAATCGCTTATGGAACCTATATATATATTGCGATAGGGAAGTTATGAGCTTTCTGTGTTCTGGCACATCATCAAGTAGGAGAAGCAAATGAACATTTGACTTTCCCAGAAATAGGACTGCGAGTGTATATTTGTTTGTTTAGGTTCACAGACAAACTAACATGGTCAATGTGGCGTTGTTTACAGAAGAGAGAAGACGAAGAATATATATATCTGATCTTTTTTTTTTACCATGTTTAATTAAATACTAACACACATAATAAAGCCCCAGCATCACTTTCAGTCATTTTACAGACGCAAAGTCTTGTCAGGTAGGTGCCCAGCAAATTACAATGGCCACAAATGGGTAATTTCCTAATTATGTCTGTGCGGGTCACGGGCTACTACTACTTTTCATTATCTCCTGTTACCATTAATATTTATTATATGATCAGGAAGAAGATGACATTTCTTCAACTGTGCAAATGGATATATACTATATTAGTATTTGGATATCACTGTGCTTCAGTTTTTGTATGTATTATAGAATAAAGCTTTTTTATCCATCTGGAGATATTGGCTCAGTTTATAAGAAAATATACTATAGTTTTATTACCATATATTTAATTTTATTATTTACAAAAGCATTTAGTCCAATCATCCAATTAATGCTTCATGCAGAGACTGATTGGCATATCTAGCTAGAATGTGTAAATCGGTAAGTTTTGAGCTTAATTCTTGTTTTTGTACACAATAATGCTTTTTGAAGTTATGATCAAATGTAGCGAATTTTGAGTTACTGTGAGAAGGTTATCAGTAAGAGAAATAATACTTTTGTTTTTTGTCTGTATTCTGAAACAATAATGCAACTTACCCTTTAGGTTCGAAGAGAGAAAAGCTTAAAGAATCTGATTATTATTAAAGTTTTTTAAGGCCATCTTAACCACTGAGTAATAATATCATCATAACACGGAAACCGAGTTTAATTAAGTCTCATTAGACAGAAATAAATAACAAAAATCCAAGTCTAGCTAATTAAGCTAGTGTTATTCGGCTAAACATGAGATGCAAGCTAAATATGCGGCGGAGAAGAAGTTTAAAATTTTGTGAGGTAAGTAGAACTAAGAACTTTTTTCATAGAATTCACATTTTAATTAGTTGGCTTATTACCTTGTTTAATTTTGGATTTTTAAAATAATTTGTTTTACTTCATCAAAGTGTGCTCTACATTATTAGACACTTGAGCTCTTAAAACTATTAATTCACATTTATTAGGCCATGTTATCACCAATAATAATATGATAAAAGATTTTAAGCGAAGACAACACAGCATATACAACAAACATTCTAAGAAAAATTTAAATAACATGGCTAAACTTTGAATAATGGCCAAAATACAAAAATTAAAAAAAAAGGATAAAGGATTATAATGGATAATTCACTCTTATAGATATAGAATTTACATTAGATAATATATTTTTATAGATAATATTCTCTATATACTACTATATTTTTTGGCGAAGAATATTCTATTAGTTTAATCTGACTTTTGTCTGCATAAATGTTCTTAGATATGCTTAATCCACACAGTTGAGACATAAGGGATCAATTATTTCTCACATGGGGGCTTGTTTAAAAGTATGTTTCAAAAAAAAAACAAAAAACAAATTACCTTCACATGGCTGGCCACATGCATTTTCTTGCACTACTTACCCTCCAAATTATGGACTCTTTCTTCTCTTCTTCCAACCTTAACCACTCTTCTGTACTAATCATTTAGCAATAGCTGCCCTACTTTTGAGGCTTAAATAATAATTAAGCCTCATAATCATTATCTTAACACACTACCCTATTAGAAAGCCATATGAATGGATAAGATGCAATACCAGAAAGGTAACAAGCACAAAACTTCAAATCAATCATCACAAAGCTTTTGCTTTCACCTCTTTCTCCATCATTATTAGCATTCTTATTGTCTTTCAAATTAAAAGACACTTACCACCACCAATTATCAAACTGGAACTGTGCATGCATGTAGTTTCAAGCATCTGAATCTCTATTTCGGTGCTTCATTAATTTTTATGTCAACTCTCAAATTGTCCACTAGATTATTTTTGTTTTTATTTCAGATATTTATTATTCATTCAAATTATTCTATTTGTTAAGTGAAATATTAAACAGTAAATTTACCAAATAAGTTGTTGCGGGGAAAAACTTTGTTGATGAATCTGGCGGAATTTTATAACGCCATGTCACCATATATATGTGTAAAAAAAATTAACCGTTTAACTACAAATGGACAAAAAAAATTAATGATGACCTTGAACAAAAAAAAAAACATGAAAACCAAAATCCACTACAGATGTAATCCATCCACATAAAAGACCAAAATGAAGTTTAATTCCTCAGAGACTTTACTAGAAAGTAAATTCTTTGAAATTTTGTCCTCTTCCTTCTATAGAAATATTTAAAATTGCATCATCTCCTTTATTTAAACAGTAACAATTTAAATATATATTATTATTTTTTAAAACTACTTCAGGGGTCATATTAATTTCTTTTACTATATAAATAGCTAATAAAAGACAGTACTTTCAAATTTTAATTTCAATATTTTGGTAAAATAAACCTTTAATATCATATTACTTATTTCATTTTGAAAACTATAACTATGATTTCTTCTAAATGTAGAAAAATTTCATAAATTAATTACATAAATATAATACGTTTTGCATTATTAAATATAATACAGAAAAACTTTCAAATTTAAAAGATAAAGTGTAACTTTATAAAAAAAAGTTGATGTAATTTATAGAAAAAAAGTTTAATCTTTACATAACAAAACCCCAAGAATATGAATAAAAAAAGGTAAAAAGATGGCAATCACCTCTCCACTAACAAAAGTTAAAGATTTCTTAAAGCACAATAGCTCCCGGGAATTTAGAATATGACCAAATTAGAAGACCTTTTAGATATTATTGGTTCTGCAACTGTGGATCCTTAATATATTTTACAATGTGGGGCATCATGCTATCAGTTACTCATGGAAAATCACAGTAACCAAATAACCAGAATCTTCTATTAGTGATAAACTTTGAAGTCCTCTGAACATTTGCCCAAATTTATTAGGTGGGTCACAATTATTTCTCTCATACCTTCAACTATTTTATTGTACCATTGGTGAGCTTTAATTATATAGAGACAAAACAGCTATTTCATCCACGGTTCACTCTTAATGCAAAAGGCTTTTCAGATGTTTAACTTAAAAGAGCAATAAGCAAAGAGTCTCCCAAGTGGTAATACGGAATCAAGTTGCACATAAAGTACCCTAAGAGGGATTTGTAGGAGAAGGGAGGGTAAGGAAAATTTTTAATAGTCAAATTTAAAAAAATTGGAGAAGCGGTGTTATAAAATTTTAATAAAAAGAATATTGTGAGATAAAATAGTAAGAAAAATTTATTAAAAACTTTTAACCACATTTCTCTGATTTTTTTTTTTTAAAATCCAACTTTAAAAAAAAAAAATCACCCCTCCCCTTATACCAAACAGCCCCTAAAATGCAAATAAAAAACAACTAATTAAAGGCAGATTAGAATCTGCATGAAACAGCCTACAAGTTGTTTAATCATATATAGGGATCATAAAGAAGTACATAGAGACATAAATACAAAGCAAGTACTCCCTCTCGTCCTTATTATAAGGCACCAACTATCAAATATATTTAGTTTTTTTTACAAGACATTTGCTTGTTTCTAATGAGCACTGATTATTTTTTTTCATGTATGCCTATAATTAATAAGAGTAGTAGGTGAAAGTAATGATAATATAATATTAGAGTTTATGGTAAATAGTAGGAGTAATATTAAAAATTACTTAAATTATATGACAACTTTATTGACTTTAACTGTTTTTATTGGTTTGTGTGATTTATTAGTTGGTGCCTTATAATAAGGATCAGAGGGAATATGACTTATGAAACTTTAAAACTGGGTTCACATTGAATGCAAGCTAGCAAGCCTTTATCCATAAACAATTAATGTTTGAGGTATGAAGCAAGGCAAGTACAGAACAGTTAATATCTGATTATGATATCAGACAGTTGAAAAATACCTTTACTAACACATACAAGACTAGTAACATAGGTAATATCGTCAAAGATATAGAAGGAATACAATTGGTAGCGCTTTCATCAACTACTAGTTTTAAGGTTGTCAAATGTCAACTCATGAGTTTAAATAAACTCTTGACATAATTTAAATTCGAATTGTAAATTTATAAGATCTTTTACTTTTATCATTTTTTTTTATAAGTGACAGTTTTCATTAAAGAAATAAAATGATAGTAGATCCTAAATCTGCACTATGTAAAAGAGCATGATTGTAGAGAGTTAATTATATTATGAATGACATTCATTAGCCCACATCCCTGTCCAAAATCAAACAGATTCAACAATATACCTATGTCCCTGTATAAAATATCTGCTGAGTTCTGTTTTGTCCCATTTGGTGCCGAAAAAAATTCGTTTTGCAATACCATTTTGATCCTATTTATAAATCCACTTTCACTCTCTTAAAAATGAACTTATAAATAGGACTATAAAAGTATACCACAAGTGCTTACGGGACAAAGAGGTTGAAAATAAAAACGATTTAGAAATCCAGTGCAGTGATCCTCTGAAACAATGCAATGAGATAAAAGGCTTCCTAAAAATTCTTCTCCAGATAAATGATACCCCTCAGGACATATCCAGGATTGACAGAAAGTCATTGATCATTTCTTATATTTTTCCAAGATAATGGTCCATTCTGGGCCTCGGATTCTGTCAATTGAAATAGAAGCCTGTAGAGGTGTTTTAATCTTATTTTCCTCAGAGTTTTGATCCTCAAAAGCCAAAGAAATTGAGGATATAGCAGAATTAATTTCTTTAATAACCATGGAAGGATGAACTAGTTTGATCTTTTGATGGATAATTTGATTTCTCTTCATCCAAATAACTAATAGAAGTTTGATCATCTTCATCATCTCCATGTTAAAGTCATCTTTATACAGTTGTGCAAGAGTTGTTTTGAACCAGCTTTTAAATTACCAAAGGATGACAAATTCAATCTCAATGAAAGACTACCATACCACACTGCTTTAGTGAAAGGGCAGTGAATAAAGAGTTGGTCCAGGGACTCCATTTTAGAGCATCCAAAAACACAACACCCAATAACAGAGAAGTGATGATTATTCAGGATATCAAGAGAAGGTATGGCTTCATTTATAATTTTTTATATACACAAAATATCTTTCATTGGCAGCGACATTGACCGTAAAAATTTCCAGAAAGCATCTTGTGAATTGACTGGCCGATCCATAGATATGATTTTATAACCAGGTTTGGTGGAGTACTCATCTGTGAAGCTATCATCTCGTTTTAATTGATAGAATTATTTGGTTTTTTAGCTTCACAGATGAGTACTCTACCAAACCTGGTAATGAGAAATTGATAATAGTTTCCGCTATCATCTCTGATACAAAGATTTAACAAGAGGAACATTCAATCTTACTGAGCACAACTTGACGGAAGATGCATTAATAGATCCCTGACCATTTTCAAGGATGAATCTGTTAGAGATCTAGACTGCATGGGCCGTCACAAGTTTACCTTTATAAATAGATGGTTACACAAAAGTATATGTCAAATAATTAAATACAAAAAAAAAATTACAAAAATTTGGTTTTAAATATATTTCAAATCCAAGTAATTAAAATTAAATTCATTAATATTCATAATATATTATACTCAACAAAGAAATTTGAGAAAGCCATTGTGAAAAGTCCTTACTGAAAATTTTACTGGCTAAAACGACCTGAGTGTTCAAGCATTTGTAATCTTTATGTATAATTTCTATATAATACTAGAATCCGCGAGTATGACAATAATATAGCAAGTAATCAATTTAACCGTATGTGTTGACAATGCTATTTCAACATTTGGCAAGCCCCAGCCGTGATTCATCCTAGCTAGCTAGCTGATCAGGTCTCGACAAGTGACACTTCAAATAGCAGTAATTGTTAGTACAATAATTAAAATTTTGATGGCAACATTCACCGTCACAGATTATATACCTAACTACAATAATGGATTCAGCTTGCAACTATACCACTTATCGCCTATCAATTAAAATGACCAACGAATCCTACAAACTCAAAGAACCACCACTGATACAAACACGACGCATATCGGAAAAATACATAATTTTTAAGTAGTTCCAAATGAAAGTCGAAACCCTAGAGAGGAGAGAGAAGAGGGCACGTGGTAATTGAAGAAATTGTTGCGTGTAGTGTGTATATATATATGGAATGGTCGTTTTCTAAATGAAATTAAGATTAATGGAGAGAGTGAATAATTGAAGGTTGAAGGAGAAGTCACATTACAGGGAGTGAATGCGTTGCGCCTTAGGGCTGAGACCACTATGGCTTCTTCAAAAAGAAAGCAAGGAACGAAAAGGACAGGGCATAGAGCAGAGGAAGACCCACCATGTGCGTCTGATGATCCCTGTGTTGTCCACCAAGCTTCCATCACTGATCACTAGCCGCCATAGCCCACTTTTGACTTTCCTTCACCTTCCTCCTTGTCTTCTCAAATATTAGTTGCGTCCATGCTTGGTGTTAAAATCCACTCACGTTAGCTAGTTAAACTAGTAAACCGTTGAACCAGCCACTTAGTTGTTTCATAGTTATAGACCCAGGTTAATTTTATACAAATATTTTATATAGTAGTGGATTAATACTTTTTCTAGTCAAATATTATTTTGATCATGACCGTCTAACTCTAGGTTGACCCCATTTGAACCATTGATCCTTGAATCATATCTCAATCGGTTTATTGATGGGTCCAATTTTTAGCGACTTAGAAGAATCATATAACTAATATGATGATCGGCTTTGTTTAAAAAAATAATCTCATAATGGATTGGATCTATATTTACTATTTAATTATATATGTATGTACTCTCTTTACGTAGATGACTTGGTAATTAACTTTGTATACTAAATCCGAGCTTAATTAAAGAGTTGGATAACTAATTTGGGTAACAAATATGGGTTATTATTTCTAAAATATCATCTTTCATAATCACAACTTGATAAATCCCAATTTTTATATATTTTATCCCACCTTATTCATTTATTTTGGGATTATTTTAGGCTAATTTAGAATTATTAGATAATATTTAGATTGTTAGCCTATTTTAGGAAATAATGTAAATATAAATTAATTATAAGATATTGGGCTTAAATTATTAATATTTTGATTAAATATATCTCTTGATATATGATATATTGTGATTTTATAAGATCCTATGGTGCAAAATTTTTTAGGGAAGCTAAAAGGAAATCTGACGGTAAAATTTTATTGAGCTCCTTAAATCTTATTGGACTCAAGTTGGTACCCAAAAGTCCCCATTCCCTTTTAAAATAACCTAATTGCTGCTAGGTTTAGGGTATCAGCCGGAAGAGATCATCAAGAAGCCACGAGACGCTGAAAGCTGGAGACCGAACACGCTGAAGACGGAGAAAGAAACACAAGGGTGGTGCTCTCCAATTGATTCATTTATTTGATCAATTGAATTATTCATCTCACGCACACTTCTTCAATTCCAATTCAGCTAGCCGTGGACCCCACCTCCTATATCAATTAATTGATCCATTCTTTCCAAATCCCACATACAGCATATGATGTTTTTGAAGTTTGGTGAGGAATTTTTCATGGAGGCTTAAGCTCTTAGGGAGGCAATTTGGGAGGAGCATGAAGGAAGCTAAGGCCTAGGGTTTTACACATGAAGACCATAAGGGAGTGTTATTCTTTTTATCATTTTAATTCAAACTTGAGATTATTTAGTTTTAAAGGATTTCGGGTTGTATTAATTGAGAACAATTTAGTTTTAGATTGTAAACTTATTTCTTTTGGATTAGACTGATAATTTGAAATTTTGTGCTTATTGTTGGACTCTTGGTTGCAACCTTTGAATTGTCAATTAAATTGATAATTGAGTTTTCGTTATTAATTTAATTGTTAATTTGGTTTATCATCTTAATTGTTAAATTGGGCTGATAAATTATCTGGTTGTTCAATTAGATAATTGTAAGCAAGATTTTTAAGATTATTTTATGATTAGTTTTTAATGTGTTTAATTAGCCACCACTTATTTCATTATGAGTTTTCTGGTGAAATATGTGTTATTGAGCTAGAGGGTTTCTCATATTCAATTAGGTAATTAAATTCATTAATCTCCCTTTTGGTCTAATTAATTGATTTAGACTAAGAAAGTTAACTCCATGCAATTCTTAAGTTGTCCCCTTCATTATCATAACTGAATTAAATTTTTATTATTTGATTTGCTTTTAATTAATATTCTTCTTAGGATTTTAATTCTTTTCTCATAAGAAAAACCCCCCAAAAATTGCATTCAACTCATATAGATTAGTCTTATTTTCATATAGGTTTAGAGTCAATTGCATTAGTATATTTAATTAGTTAATTGCATATAGACAGTAGTGTTTTGCATTCTAGTTTAGGTCCATTCACATTTCATTGCATCTTTTCATCACCTAAATTTAACCTAAAGAAAACCCACAGTTTACTCCTTGGGAGAATGACCTAGGTTGACCCTAAATTGCATAATTAATTAGGACCTAGTTTAATTGATCGCTTTAATGACAAAAGTACCATCGATCACAACCCTTGGGTGAAAAATAGTAAAAAAATGATACTTTGATAAATAAATTATAAATTTAGGAGAAAAAGTAAATTCACCCTTATGTGTAGAACCAAATCTAAGTCCAAACTAACTTTTACTTTAAGCACAAGACATAGTAATATACTTCTGTCTGCTCAAATTAGAATTAGAAGATTTTAAAGTATCAATTATATCAATCACAAGAGTTTGTTAGTATAGAATAAGAGTGTGCACAAAAATCTCCATACTCCTTCCGATAATATGTGTGTACACACACAAATATAAATGTACATATACATACATATAGATACACACATATATATGATACAATTTTTTGAGACAGTTTAGTCTCATTTATGAAATATACGTTTTTTAAAATTTTAATAAACTTTTGACACATTTTGGCAGATATCATATCACTGCATTAATTATCTTTTATGCACCTCTTTTTCCTTCTCATTCATTCTCTCCCTCCATTAATAAGGATATTTTTAAAAAATAAAATACATTTTATACAAATTTATTGCTTTCAAGAAATTGTAACCATGTTTTTATCACCATAATGCGGTTAATTGGAGGGAATATAGTGATTAAAATAGAAATAAGTACCTTAATAATGTAAAACTAAGTATATGACTTAGTTTGGTAGTATAAGGTTTTGGATTTATATAGAATATATGAATATTCATTGAATAATCTGTTTATAAATATCATCAAGAATATTAGAGAATTCATTAAAAATTTAATGGTTACTATCTTTTTTTAACCTTGTAATGGTTACTACCTTAGATGATACTTTTTTAAAATAATAATAATAATAATAATAAGTGTACAAATTTGTTGGTTTAAGGATGGACCTCCTGAAGGCAGCTTTTCACATTAATTGGACACCTGCAGATCCATTTACATATATTACAAGAAAAAAAAAATATAGTGGTCCATTTACACAGCCTTTGGCCCAAAATGACACATCATTTGTAATCATTTTGATTTTGGGGGAAAAAACTCTTTTTAAAACTTAATTTCCTTTCCAAAATCCATTTTATGATGATTATATATATTGATAAAAGGTCACTTCTGTTAAAATGTTTTGTATGATGATAATATATTAATTTTTCGGATTTTTATTTAAAATTTTTTATATATCTTTAACTAAGTTTTGCTAATGATAGTATAAAATAGTTAAATAGATAACTCTAGCTAGTTTGCGTTTTCTTTTGGATACTTCCAGGTAACAACCATTTAATAAGAGGGAGATTACCCTTATTCCTTTTTCGGTTAATATCGATTTTTGGCCGAAAGTTTCAGGATATATTTGAATTTTTTTATTAAATCAATATCACCTCATAAGTGTTAAAAAATGAACAAACTCACACTTATCGTTAAAAAAAATTATTGTTATCCTTAATATTTTTAACTATTAGGGGAAATATTACTCCTTTATTAATACTTCTTAAACAATATTGATCAAATAAAAAGTTCTAAATACCCACACTTCCCGCACGAAGACATTTGGGATAAGTTGTGAATTATATGACTTCATATATGATTAATTCTTTTCAAATCATTATAGTCTATTTCTTCAGTAAAAATTTAGATTAAAATTATGCAATTTAATTTATAAGAGGAACATACACTTCTTTTATTCGAAATATAAGGTATTTCAAGTTCAATCTATTTCTGCAGTAAAATCATATATTTAAAAAAGAAAAAAATATGTTAAGAAGTGATATTGCAAATAAAAACTACCTTTTACTTACACTCAGGATCCCATTTTTCTTTTTCTTTATATATATATATATATATATATATATATATATATATATATTACCCAATAAATTTAATTTATTCAAGTAAGGTAAATACTACAACAACACGTCTTATCTCATTTATACTCTATCAATAACAAAATTTTTGGATATAATTTATTTGATCTTTGGCTGGATTAAATTAATACTAGCTGATGTATTTTCGTTATCCATGAGGGCCAATAGCATTTCTTATACATATCGGAACCACTTCATAAGAGAATATTACAATGGCTTCCTTCCACTCCAACTAATCCAAATAAACAAGTTCTCAACACTTTAGATTATTCTGTTTCCGCAGCATCTATCCATCACTTTAAAATTGCAATACCATAAATAAATAAATAAAAATACGTTTTGTACAATGGCTTTCATCATCAGGCGCTGCAGAATATACGCTGCAGAAAGAAAAAGAATCTTCCAGACTACTACAGATGACTGCACTCCCTATCAATAAATCAATGCTACTAGGGTTGTAAAAAAACCCAGTGGTCTGATTGATTTGGTCTGACCTAGTCTAGGTTAAAAATAATTTGACCGGACGGGATCTGACCAAACTACTCAAGTTGGACAGGACTTTGGTCTAAGGGTTTAGACCCCTTGGACTATCCAGTTAAACCTGATTTTTTATTTTTTCTTGTAAATAACTACTACACTTAGCCACTTCTTAGAATCTAATTATCCTAATATGCCTTTTAATTTATAAGAATCACTTTTCACTCAATCACCTTTTATTACTTTCAAAAGTCAGGTGAAACCAGAGCTAAAATATTGCCTCCAAAAAAGGCAAAGAAAAAATAGGAAGAAAAAAAACTGAATTTTCTGGACTAGTTTAGGCAGTCCTTTGGTCTGGTCCAACATGACTTCAGACCGAACCATGGGCTGACTTGTCTAGCCTGAGGTCATATTGAGTCAAACTTCGGGTTGATCTCCAACATGATCTAGGCCGGTCATTGGACATCCCTAAGTATTGCCTCTAGTTCTAATTATAAGACCATTTTTAGTAGTCTTATAATTAGAATCAGATGGAGTATTTAAAATAAACAAAAAACGTTTCTATAAAAAGTGTAAGAACAACCATTTATACAATTCAGTTTTTAAAAAATATAAAACCATCTAAATAATATATCTCATTTCAGTTCGGTGTAGATAATCAATCCCATCCATTTCCCATAAAATAACTCTAACAAGTAATCAATGTTAGTTCTCATGTTTGTTTTGATGATATCAAGCATAATGTAGTACTTTTGAAACTATGATGAATTACCTCGAATTAACTCATTCATATATGTTTTGTTTAAGTATATTTGCATCGAGTGATTGTGATTCAGAGTAGTTACCCCCGAGTTAGTTTAGGACTCCCTTGAGGAACCTTATTCCAAAACAAGTTCAATTAATCAAAAGCGTCGAGGCAATCATATTTTACCTCCAGGCTATATTTCTAAACAGATCTTACCTCGAGTTAGTTTCCTCTAACCTCGAGGCAACCTAGTTTTTAACAAGTAAAAACAAGAAAGGATTTGTTGTGCCTTGAGTGATTGGATTCGTTGCCTCCAGGCAATGCCTCAAGGTATCAAATGTGTTGCCTCGAGTCATACATACTAGCTTAGCTAAAATCATTGACTCTACTGGTTTGCCTCAAGTGAACCAATCATGTGCCTCCAAGCACCACCTCAAGTCATCTTCAATTTCCTCTATAATTTGTCTATTATCATTAACATACCTCGAGGTAATTCTTCTAATGCCTCGAGTGAAAGTCTTCAAGTATCTTAATTTTTGAATTGAGATTAATTTGAGTAATCATTGTCTTCAAAGATCTAACCTTTGATTATGATTTCATGTCTACTAATAGATTCTATGATTACTATTTCTCAAACATGTTTAATGAAGTTTGTTAAATGAGTTTCTGAGATTTAATCGAAGGATTAAATCAAAGCTAGGATAAAGCAACTTTGTGTCAGAAAACATTAAATGCTTCTACCAGAATGAAACACAATCCTGGCCACCATTCCTCTAAGCTTTAAATCGACAGCATTTATTGTCATTCTTGTTGCATGTGTTAATGGACAAATCGAATAAGAATAAAGAAATGTCAAAGTGTCGAATAAATCTCTGCAACATTAATAAGGATTAAAACCATTGAACGACCTCTGACTAACGACTAATTTTTGAAGAGTCTCAACGGATAGTGTTCAAGCTTCTTTAACGGTCATTAATGTTGACAACTATAAATATGAGAAGCATTGAATTCACCAATCTACCGAAACTCTACGCATTCATTTCTAAGTTATTGTGATTAACAGTTTCATTTACTGCATTTAATATCTTCAGATATTTGTTGTGCTTCAGTGCTCATTAATTATCTACTCGTAAGGAGTTGTAAATCACTTATATCATTTTCTGTTTGAAACTTAAGATTGTGGAACATTAAGTGTGGGTATACGATTGCAACGTGTAAAGGGGAGTGAGTCTGAGAGAGAAAGGATCATCCTGAGTTGCAATTGTATCTTGAAAAGTTAGTGGAAATCTTAAAGCGTACTTGGGGACTGGATGTAGATCGAACGATTAGACCGAACCAACATAAATTGCTCTGTGTCCATTTCTTCTTTTATCCTCTGTCTCATTATTGCTTAAACATATCTTGCAAAAAGGATTTTTGAGATTACCTATTCACCCCCTCTAGGTGATATTCCATCTTAAATCAACATTTATATACCAAATGGTGTCATTTTGAGTTCAAACTTTCTATATGAGAAAAAAAATTCTTTGTCCTTAGAAAACTTATAAGCCTAAATTATCTTATTTAACTTGATTCAAATTAGTTTCACAAATCTTATACTAATTATGTATACATAGTGGGGAGTGCGTAGCATTAGTGTTTCCTCAATTTCAAATGTAACAATTAGACAAGTTTTTCACAGAAATTAATGAAATTGGTTAATTTTGTTAGTTATTTTATAAGAAATATGTGATGGTTTCCAAAAATAGTGTGGGCAGCTAGGTGTTTCCTAAAAGAGGGAAAAAAAAACAGAAAAATAATTTTGAAATTGTAAAATTCTAAATCAGGTCTGTTACGTACTAAGAATTGATAAGAGAATGACGAAACTGAATAAGCAATTTACAACCCATATTTTAGAAAATCCCTAATTTATAATTTTATAATTTCAAAGTTTTTTTCCGGTCTTTTTTTTGTTCCTAAAATACTCCTTTAATCATTTGTATTGAAAATTGTTTTATTGAGGACCTTCTTAATAATAAGTGTGATTAATAAAAGATCAAGAAAATTAGAATAAATGACCTATACAAAATAATATTATTATAAACGACCTTAAAAAAATCAAATATAGATGTACAACTACTACTTTACCCTTAACATTTTCCATCCCTTCTCACTTCCAAAACCTATCCTTTCAGCAGTCTATCAGACTTTGATGCCTTTGTCATTTCCTTCCGTCTCTCTTCCCTCCCAATACAGCACTATTTCCTCGCTATGGCTTCATATTCTAATGGAACCATTCAGTTGGAGAAAGTCCTGTAGTTCAAGCAGTGTGTTTAATAGTTGATGCACAATTCCATAGCTGTTAATAGGAGAAGAACAACATTTGACTTAAAAGTCTATATTTGAGTTGGTATCAGAAAAGTATGTTTACATAAGTTAAAATAAAACTTCTTTCACAAACTTATCTCATGTATTATAAATCACATTAGAAAAATCATTTCTACCATGCATTAATACAAATAGGCACTTGTAGTTATAAATTCACAGCCACTGCAGATGCCCCTGGCTGTTTGAGATTGATCAAACATGTGAATCATGGAATGCAAGAACTACATCCGATAGTTCTTCCATGGTTCCCAATAGCAGCCATCCTGGGCATTATTAACTTTAATGGAGTTTAACTTCTTGATTAATGTTGTTTTTCAGAAAATTAGGATCTACTTTATGTTAACATCTTTAGTTTATCACAGGGGCAATTTAGTATTTATATTTGCATTTTTTATCCTTCTAAATAATTATAATTTTTAAGGTACTTGATAATAAATATTATTTTTACTTAATTTTCCCTAAAAGATAACAAGGAGAAAAAAATTATTAATTTAAAAGATATATTAAATTGGAGTATTATATTCTGAAGATTCACCCCATCACTGGTTACATTTTGAATAGGGGGAATACTCAGTATACACACAATCTATTGGATTGATTGATCTGTGGGGAATATCTTTACAATGATAAATAAAATAAAAAAAGAGATAATATTGAAGCTTTTTTATTTTTATTTTAGTCATACATCGTTTTCACTACCAACTTTGAATAAGAAAAAGCTTTTAAGAAAACTCTAGACAAAAACCCAACACCCAATCCAATCCAACACAATATATAACTTTTCTTCTTCTTTTTCTTTTTTCCTTTTCTGGGCAAAAATCATTGTTCCTTCTTCATAACACTATCTTTATTACAAACCTTCCTTGTACCTTAGCCTTCCCAAACCCCTTCTTCTTCTTCTTCTTCCACCATCTCATCATCATCATCATCACAATAAGCCAAAACACAAAAGAAAAAAAAAACAAGGAAGAAGAAGAAGGAAACAGAGCAACCCAATATTATAACGATGTTCCGATGAAAGATGGATTGGATTTTCTGGGACTCATCATTCTATCCCCAGAAAATCGTTCAAAACCTTAAATAAAAACAAACCTAATTAACAAGATTACGAATAATCTAGGATCTTGTAGGGTTTTGAAGAAATCTCTATGAAATGGGAAACTCCTCTGCTTCCAATTTTCCCATCCCTTCTTCTTCCTCCTCTTCCATCAGCATCCCTTGGTAACGGCATTCTCGGCTGCAAAATGCTCTCTCACCCCTAAAACCACAATGAACAGATTCAGATTCACTGCCTTCCTTTTACAGTGTCCTAATTAGGTCTTCCGTTCAATCCGTCCGGCGGAGCCGGAGACTGGAAAACCACAGTGTGCACAGCTATGAACAATGCATAGTCTTTATACATGTGTAAAGATACCACAACAACTAACAAATTTTATTTCATTTGATTATGTGGGTTTAGCAACATAGATCACTCAACTTTGTACTCTACCAACAGATAATAAGTCAAAATAAGTTAATATGAGTATGCTGTTTGGGACACAAACAAGCCCAGAAAAAAGAAAAGGAAAAAAATTCATAAATTCCAGATAAAAAATTGAATATAAATAAGTTTTCGAAGTTTCATTTAATACTAATAAATCTAGAAAAAAAATTAATATTTACAGTTTACTTTTAATAGTCAAACTTTCTTATTTACATAATTTTCTTGGAATGGTTACTTTTCCAGGACAAAACAACTTTTCATCTTTGATTCCCCTTCTTGAAGGTGAGACAATTGAATCTTGTAGTTTTCTTCTGCCAAAATCTGTGTTAAATTAAACTCTTTTCATGTTTTGGTATATATAACAAGAATCTCCCATCCTAGCTTGTACCCAAAAAAATAAACAAGAATCTCCCATCCAAATTGTTTTTTTAAATAAAAAAGGTCAGATATGATTGTATTCTTAATTCTAAATATCAACAGATAAATATAAATAAACAATTTTTTCAATAAATATTATGCATGCAAAATTACTTTAATTGACGCCAAATAAAAACAATCATTCACAGTATTTTTAGGGACAATGATTAAGATCAATTATAAGAGCTGAAGCTATAAATTTTGAATTCAAATACCAGTTCAATTATCATTCACTAAGAATTCTGCTGTCTTTGAATTGATTAATCATAACTAAGAATTCTGCTGTCTTTGAATTGATTAATCATACTTTGATTAGATTGAAGTTTTAAAGTGTTAAGAAATTAAAGCACCTCGTACCCTGTAATCCACAATTTCTAACGAACGAATTAGAGGTGCAAGAAAATTACCTGTACATGAAGATGTCTTTGCCTTGGCCAAGATTCTTCTTACAGTAAAAGCAGGAGCTCAGAAATCTCTCCGATGGATACTTAAACTCATTCTGCTTCACCGTCACCGTCGCCGGAGAAGTTCCGGCATCGAAACAGCTACTCTCAATGACGCAGTCATCAAATATATGAGTCGTTCTCGGGTTCGGACCATGAGATATCACCCGAGTGTATTCCTCGGAGCTCTCAATCTCACTCGCGGAGAGACAGCCTGGGAATACACGAGGCGAATAATTCGATCCAAACCCAGATTTCTTCTCCGGCGGTTTCACCGATTCCGATGGAGACATCAGTGGAATCTGGATTTTCAGCTGGGAACCGAAAACGACCATTCGGGTATCGTGTTTGGATGTAAAGTTCGGATTTTGATCGTCCTCAATGAGAGAATCAACAAGGCCGAGACCCACTGGTCGCCGGGGCTTTTCGCCGGAGGAAGAAGAAGAAGTCGGTGTTCTGGGGCTGTTTGTTTCTGACCAAAAAGGGTTTTTTAAGACGACGGAGAAAGGTTTATTAGAATCAAGTATGGAGGTTGGGCTCATGATTGTTTCAGTTTCAAAGAACCCTTTTGAAGTGAAGTTCGTGAAGACTCTCGGCGAGCTGAAGAAAGAAGAAGACGAAGTGGGTTTTTGGTAATTTCCCGACGATGGAGACTGTAACGGAGAAGAAGAAGAAGAACCAGGATTCGCCATTGTTAGAGCTTGCTTGCTTGTTGAACCTGTTCCTCTGGATCTCTTCCTCAGCATCACTCTTTACACCAAAAAGAACAAAACACAAACACACACAAAAAAGGAAAAAGTTTCAGAGAATTATTATAAGTTTAGATTCTTACAAACACCATCTTTTTATGGCAGTGTGTGTGCGAAGTTGAAACTCACCTGAGTGAAAGAAAACAAAAACTTCTTTTTATCTGGGTTTTCTGGGCTTAAACCTCTGTGACCTCCATATTTCTAAAGAAGAGTGGAGTGTCTTTTCTCTTCTGAGTTTCTTACCCTTGGTTTCTGAAAATGGAAACACAGAGAATCGCTCCCAAGTCGTGATCAAAAAGGCCAAAGCTCGAATCTAAACTTATACATAATAAAAAAAAAAAAGGAGGGAGAGAAAAAAGGCTTGAATTGAAATTAATTAATTATGTGTATGAGTTGAGAAGGTATCTATGTAATATATCAATTTTTAAGAAGCATATTATCGACCTTTTATTTTATCTTAATTAAATAAATCTTATTTGCATTCTTAAGAGTTAAAACCTAATAAACCTCTCTTAGAAAGTTAGAATTAATAGTTACTTAACAAGAAAAACCATTCTATTCTTAAGATTTTATTTTATCTACCCAAATCTTAATTGACCATTAAATCACATATATATTTTTTTTTCACCAAAAACCTCCCTTTATAACATAGATATTGTTTAGAAATTGTCTGAATTAGAAAATTAAATTCAATAATCATAATTAAAATTTTTAATTGTAAAATTTATTTATTTAGTAATTTTCTTAAAAAATAAATACATAAGTTGGCTAAAATTATATTTTACACCACTAATTATAAAAAAAAATATTTCAAACATATATGTCAAAAAAACTCAATGAAAAATTATTTAACATAATAAGGTTATATAAATTGGTCAAATAATTTAGATTTATTTATATTTAAATTTTATTAACCACAATGCAATATTTTTAAAAATCATTTATTGAAAATTTATTATAATTATGTTATGATCATTTAAGCACGGTGTCTCGTTTTAGAGTTTTTATAAATGCATAGAACATTTTTGGAAAAGCTATTCCATTTGGGACCTCACCAGAACTCAAATACAAATTAGTCAAAAATCTGTGGTTGTTATGAATATACTTATTATGTGGATGTCCATTGACTCCCGGTTTCCAAATATTAAAAGATGATATGGGACCCACGCATAGTGATTTACTATTTGCATAGTACCACGCATAGTAGTTTACTATTTGGTGGGACCCGCACACAATTATACAATCACTCACGGGAAGGAAATCCGTGAGTGAACAGTTTAGGTTTTTGGGGAAAACTACACCAAATGACCCAGAGGTGGAAATTACACTAAAGTCCCATTTTTCTTCTATAAATAGAGGTTTTCTGTAACTGTTCATGTATTGAATGAAATGAGAATCTCTCTCTCTACTTTATCTCTCTAGAACCTCTGCTTTTCTTCTTATTATTTTTATCAGTTTTATAACACGTTATCAGCACGAAGACTCTACCAAGGTAAGATTTTCTCACCATCTATTTCATATTTCCATTTTATTTATCTGGGATGATCTTAACCATTATATGGAATTAAATATCTATTCTTACCGATTATTTTAACATCGGGTTCCATGGTTAAGATTTGAGATTATTTACTATTTTACTACGGTAAATAGTAATTTACTATTCACAGTAAATTTACCCCTTTTTCAGTAATTTTTACATTTTATTCATTTGACTCCTACATGGAAGTCTAGATTAATCTTTTTGTAATTTTACTTTATTCACTATTTATAGTGAATAGTAATTTTACTATTCACGGTAAATTTATATTTTATTATTTACAGTAATTTATTTATGTTTATATATTCTTCCCACTTCCTATTCATTTATTTCATGGTGGCGTCATTAAGCTCCATTTGTAATTCTTTACTTACTGCTTTATTTATTTATCTCATGGTGGCTATACTAAGCTCCATACTGACTTTACTAATATTTAGTTTTATGTCACTAACATTTATTTTATTGTTACTAACATTTATTTATCTTTTATGATAGCACATTAGTATATTTACTAGTGGGTTCTATTTATTTATTTTAACATTTATTTATTTTTTTATGGCGGCAACATTATTTATTAGTGGGCTCCATTTATTTATTTTATTTTACATTTATTTATTCTTCATGGAGGCACACTAGTCTCTATTAGTGGGCTCTATTTATTTATTTTATTTAGAGTTTATTTATCTTTTATGGTGGTGACATTTTGTGGGCCCCATTTATTTTATTTTAATTCTTTACTGCTTTATTTTTCATGGTGGTAACACTTGTATAGTGGACTCCATTTATTTATTATTTATTTACTGCTTTAAATCCCCTTCCCTTTTTATTTTACCGTTTTCTATATATTATATATATATATATATATATATATATATATATATATATATATATATATATATATTTACATTTGCATATGCATCTTCTTTCTTATCTTTGGATGAGATAGGTCTCGCTGTGAGTTTACTACCATTCCTATCTCATCTTCTTTTTATTAATCTAGCATGTTTATTTCCAGTCATTTATTTTATTTTATTTATTTATTGCTATATATATATATCCCTCTCCCTTCTTATTATTTATGGCAACCACACTATTAGTGGGTTCCATCTATTTATTTTATTATGCTTATATTTTATTTATCTTGAAGATAAACTGTTAAAAGATCATATATATTATTATGAGATCAAAATGCCATAGAGATATGAGGCATAGATTGGCTTGAGAGATGAGGCATAAATTGGCTTGAGCCTAAGAGGCAAGATAGCCTTAATTTCAGAGGCAAGATTGCCTGAAGCCAAGAGGCAAGTTAGCCTGATAACAAGAGACAAATTATGAAACAATATTTGATCCATAAATTTTGTATGTTATCAGTTGTATAAAGGCCTCAAAATTGTATATTTGGCATTAAATATTCCCTTAAATTATGAGACAAGGGATTGTATGATCATGATTGATATTATAAATAAATATATTCAATTTGCTATTGTAGTAGCAATATTGTGGATTAATTTCTTGCCATGATCAAACAAATCAGTGAGTTATGGATCATGAATTTTTATCCAACTTCATTCCCAGAAGTGAATGAAGCAAATATATTATTATAGTTGTTATGTGATTTCTATGATTATAACAATTTTTATAAATACGAGAAAAGAATATTCATAAACAAAATAATTAAGCAAAAGGAAATATTATTTCAACAAAGTTTAATTGCGAGTGGCTCAACATCATTACAAACTTTAATCATCTCATTTTGAAGATATTTAATGTCTTCTTCTTTTGCTTCTCTTGAGATGGGATCCAGATGAGGCAAAGCTCTTCGTAATATCGAGATTTGCGTCATAAGTTTCTTGAGCTTCTTGTGTGGCCACTCCGTTAACCCTCCTTTTTGATAGATTTTTTGTATGGTGTGAGTAGACATATTTAATTGTTTACTCGCTTCATCAAGGGTTAAGTGAAAATAATTTCTTAAATCATGGAGCGTTGTTTTCTTTATTCTTTCTCTTTGCTCCATAGATAACCTATATAATTCACCCTGGTTAAGGGATGAAGTATCATAGGGTATACTTATTGCAGGTTGTTTTCCTTTGCCTAATGAGTGTTCAATATTGGTTTGAAATGAACTTCCATGGAGGTCATTTGGATTTATAGCCCATTCCGAACCAACACAGAGAACCTCATGATAGGCTAATACAGGATCACGCATCAAGATATATCCTGATGCTTGTAAATCTATACAATATTGTGTCAGAAATTGTTTGATTTCTTCAAAATTTTTCTTTGTGAAATCAAACATTGGAAGCCTGTCAGTATTATAAGATTTATCCTGTACTTTTTCAAATAAAACAGCATGGGTAATCATACCTGTTCTTCTTCCGTGAACTTCAAGTTTATGGTACTGAAGTCCGTTGGTATGAATAATTTCCCGTAAAACATGACAGCAACTACATTCCAATAAGCTAGTAGTTGCTAATTGGCTTGTAGCTGTTGGCTGGCTAATTGTTGCTGGCTGGCTAGTGGTTGTTGGTTGGCTGATTGTTGTTGTCGGGCTGGTTGTTGCTGGCAAACTGATGATAGTTTGCTGGCTTGTGAATGCTGGTTGATTAACTGCCGACACTATTGGCTGAACTGGATTGGTAGACTCCATTAGTTCTGCCATAGTTCTACACCTCTTAACAGGCCTCCTTGATGAACCTGCTTCAGTTGTACCTTCAATCCTTGTAGATTGAGGAAGAACACTTGTTCTAGGGGGAGAAGTAGGTACATTTGAAGCAGAAGGAGGAATAGTAGAAGGAGGAATAAACATTTCAAAGGGATTAGGAGATAACAAAGAAGTAAATGACATGTTATGCTGATCATCATACAACAAAGCATCAAGTAATGCTGTTTCGGATGTATCAGAAACTGGGATAAAACTGCTTGGTCCTGCCATGGCAATAGAATTTAGAGAAATATGTGTGAGTATCTGGTAGTTGATATTATCAGATGCTTGAGTGTTTGTGAGGCATGTTCGTTTGCCTTCCTCTATTTATAGTTGAATTAAATCCTATTGAATCTCTGCAGATTTGCGTAGTCCTGTTAAATCTCTACAGATTTGCTCCCTATAAAGCACGAGCCTGGAATCTTTTTGACTTTATATGTATACGACAATCTGAGTTGTCGCGCCTGTGATTCCACAGTGATGCGCCTGTGATTACACAGTATTGCGCTCGTGAATCTGCAATTATACACCTGATGATTTTGTATTTAATATATATTTGTTTGTTGATTCTGGAAAATGGAAATTTTTTTACCAGAAGTAACAAAATTATGCATTGATAATGCATTTAGAAATCTGTGGAATTTTAATGAAATAGATATCATATATGCTATTATCATGGAATATTGTATGGAAATTTAATGAATTAATTTTTAAGGTCTCACACTTGAGGGGGAGAATAATATATATCAAGTGTGAATATTTATGTGATAATTCTTTGTGAATGTTTCTATATTGATTCCCCCAAAATGAATATTAGATTTGATGATAAATCATATGGAAAGTTGGTATGACTTGTTTGATCATCCGAGTCATATATTATGTGCTGCTTGTTCTCAGATAGACATAATTATTGGAAATGGATCTCTGGAAATATATCAAATTGAAAGTTTACATATGAGATTATAAATTTGCAAAGTTTGCAGTGATGTTTGCAACTAGAAGTTTGCAATATATTATGCGCGCAATTTCCAGATTGAATGATCCAGAAATAATGTATTAAAGTATCCATGAATGGATAGATCAATGATTATGAGAACAAAATTTATATGTTGTGTATATTTGCAGCAATTATATAAGCCAACAGAATTCTCCCCGTATAATTGGTTTTTGGTCAGGAGCCAGATTAATTCCATCTTGAAATGTTTTAAATGTGTAATGATTATTAATCTATTACAATGCATATAGATTGGTATACAAAGAAAATTGATGATTTGATGAGGGGGAGAAAAATAAGCCGATTGGGTAAAGATAAAGTGAAATGAATTATCATTGGCTCATATTGGTCCTCATACAAAGAAATGTGCACTAAAAGTTTAAAAGATAATTCATTTGCAGATTTTAGCTAATCAAATGCTAAAAGCATTTATTGACCTAAAGTGACAAAGTCACGTGTCCCAACTGCAAATGCTCCTATATGAATTGTTATAAAGCACGCCTGAAGCGTTGCTGGTCCATCGGTTATAAAGATAAAAATCCTCGAAAGAGAAAAGGAGCTATAAAATATAGATGATTAAGTCGAGGATAATTAAGTAAAGCTCCAGAAAAGTTATCTTTTGATGAGATGTTATCTCCAGAAGAGATATTACAAGAAAAATGTATTGTGGTCCAAGAGAGACCTAGGTACCTAATATATGTGAATATAATGAGATCTCAATAAATTATGAATGAAATCCGATGGGACTGAAAATGAAGTCGACGTTAATAATATCTATGATAGCATATGTTGCAATGAATGATAATGAGGATCATGAGCCACAATATATTTGTATGTGCTAGAAGCACATAAGGCGCCAGAAACACATATGTCCCAAAAGGACTCAAGATGATAGTGCATATAGCATCATTATCTGAATAAACATTTATTGAATTTCTATATGCACATATATATTTATGAAAAGATTATTATGACTTTACTTGACAGATTTAGATCTTGCAGGTATATAATGAACAATCAAATTGGGCGTTTCTAACAGAATATTTGATGACAGAAAGTATAATATGCTCAGAAAGACATTGAAGCAATATAGTCATCAGGGGGAGCAACACTGATGTAATCAAGAGGGGGAGACGATACACGCTGTACTCTTTTTCCCTTATCTGGGTTTTATCCCACTGGGTTTTTCCTAGAAAGGTTTTTAATGAGGCAGCACTAGAAAGTGTATCAATGGATGATGTACTCTTTTCTTTGGCTAGTTTTTTATCCCACTGGGTTTTTCCTAGTTAAAGTTTTTAACGAGGCACATTCATAAATGGACATCCAAGGGGGAGTGTTATGAATATACTTATTATGTGGATGTCCATTGACTCCCGGTTTCCAAATATTAAAAGATGATATGGGACCCACGCATAGTGATTTACTATTTGCATAGTACCACGCATAGTAGTTTACTATTTGGTGGGACCCGCACACAATTATACAATCACTCACGGGAAGGAAATCCGTGAGTGAACAGTTTAGGTTTTTGGGGAAAACTACACCAAATGACCCAGAGGTGGAAATTACACTAAAGTCCCATTTTTCTTCTATAAATAGAGGTTTTCTGTAACTGTTCATGTATTGAATGAAATGAGAATCTCTCTCTCTACTTTATCTCTCTAGAACCTCTGCTTTTCTTCTTATTATTTTTATCAGTTTTATAACAGTGGTGACTTTTGAGAATAGGTGATAATTGGCTAAAAATAATTATAAAAAGAAATCATCTTTATATATTATGAATAATAATTCAGTTAATACACTACAACAATAACACTCCATCAGCCTTAGAAATGAGGCATTTTTAACCATCTTATGAGAACTAAGTAATGGTATTTAGCTGATTTAAAAATAAATTAACTTTTCAAGGAAAAAAATGTAAACAAGGACTAGTTTATATAAAGTAATTAATATGTAAGATGATTAGAGTATTTTAAAAGGAGACGGGGGAGTAATAAGTTTTATTTTCCAAGTAAGATGGACCATGTATAAGTTATAATTATAATTAAGTTAATATATAGATGATTTTATATCTTCTCAAATAAACATGTGAGAAAAAAATTATCCCATAAAATACGCATCGGAAAAAGAAAGGGAGGAAGATTTCCTTATCTCTTTCTTATTTTTTTTTCTCAATATCTTATCTTTATCTTTAAATAAAAAGAAACACTTAGTTTAGAGTTAATGGTACCAAAAAGGTACTTCCGAATGTTAATTGGTCCTAAAAAATAATTTATATTTAAAAAATTATTTTAGGATCTTAAAAAAATATTTTATGGTATTAACTGGTACTAACAAGATATTTTAGGATACTGAATGATACCGAAAAAATATCTCATGATCTTAAATATTATTTTAGGATCTTCAAAAATTTTCCTCAAAAATATTTTTAATATCGGCAATACCTGAAATATTTTTTTTAAGATCATGAAGTATTTTTTCAGTATCTTAAAGTATCTTGTTAGTACCATTCAGTTCCTTTAAATATTTTTTCAAAATCCTAAAATAATATTTCAAGATCATGAAATATTTTTTAGTACCAGTAAACATCATAAAGTATCTTATTAGTACCGGTCAATACCTGAAATATTTTTTCAAGATCCTAAAGTAATTTTCCATGATCATGAGGTTTTTTTTTGTACCAGTCAATATCCTGAAGTATCTTATTAGTATCATTCAGTGCCCTAAAATATCTTTTTAACATCCTAAAATAATTTTTCAAGATCATGAGATATTTTTCAGTACCAATCAGTATCATAAAGTATCTTGTTAATACCATTCAGTGTCCTAAAATATTTTGTTAAAATCCTAAAATAATTTTTCAAAATCATGAGATATTTTTTAGTACCAACCAGTATCCTGAAGTATCTTATTAGTACCAGTTAGTACCATGAAATATTTTTTAAGATCCCAAAATAATTTTTTAAAATTATAAAGTATTTTTTCAGTACTACTCAGCATCCGAAAGTATTTTTTTAGTATAATTCAATGCTCTAAAATATTTTTCAAAAAAAAAAGAAAGAAACTAGCTTATTGGCTTACTCCCAAATGACGTCACTTTGGGTATAGGATGCCAGCTGACAAAAGCTGCATGGGGCAATTGGGCTTATTTATTATTTGAATCGAATTTATGGGTTCTTTTCATTCGAATGAAAAAATTTTCAAATCTAGCTTATAAGGTAAAAGCTCATTATTTTAAAAGCCAGCATTCATAGTTTATGAAGTAAAAACTCCTTATTTGAATCTTAGTTATGAAGTAAAATTTACTTATGTAAGCATCAATTCAAACATAAATCATATTTCACAATCTAACTTTTATCGAATGTGACTCTTTTTATAAGTAATTTTTTCACCGGTATCTTAAATAGATTCATTATTATTTGAGTCGCCAAATGTGAGGAAAAAGGGAGGGAAAATGGAAGGAATGAAAAGGAAAATGGAATCATTGACATGGCCTCTCTCATAGGCACAGACTACAGAGTAGAGCCGTTAATCAGGGCTGGCCCGGCCCTTCAGGACCGGCCCGTGAAGGGTCAGGGCCTAACAGGGCCGGCCCTCCAGGGTCTGGAGTAAGACAAATACCTGTTTTTCAAAGTCTGACCCGAAAGCACCAGGACCAGTGCTAGCCCGTAGGGCCCGGAAATTACTATTCCAAATTTTAAAAAAATTTTCTCCACTTTTTTTAAAAATATAATTAATGAATTACAACACGAATCATCCAATAAATAAGCACAGCCACTAATTCATAATCAAAAGTAAACTATGTTCACAAATAACTCACATAAAACATAAAAAGTACTCGTATATATCTCTAAGCGATATTAGTACAATGATTATTATTGTCGTCATCTTCGTCACTATCATTAATTTTAACGACATTTTATTGTTTTTTACTTTGAATAGTAGCCTTTAGCTCATGAGTAAGAAAAACATGAAATTCTTTTCCCGCATCGTGAACACATCCATAATCTTAATTTGCAACAAATAATAAATCAAATAATAAAATTAGAGTATAGTTATTATGTACTTGTAGTTAAATGGATAAATAACTTTATAACAAATACAAAATATATATAAATTAATAAATTTAAAAAAGAAAAAAAAAGCTACAATGAAAAGGGCCTACAGGACTGGTCCGAGGCCCTTCATGGCCGGCCCGTTTAAGCCCGAGGCCCGTCAAGGCTGGCCCTCTAGGGCTTCGTTAGGGCTTACCCTCTAAGGCTAATTTCAAATATTTTATCCATTTTTTGAACCTAACGCTTACAGGACCAGAGTTTAAACGGGTCAGCCCAATGAACTTGGCCCGTTTTAAACGGCTCTACTACATAGGGATCAGTGGAAGAGAACGTGAGGGATCAGAACGGAGCAGCATGACGAAGATATGTGGACCATCAAACCACGCTCACATCATCGCACCACTTTCACTTTTTCTTTAAATTATCATTATTACAACAATTTACCGGAACCACCATTTTCTAAAGTTACATAAATCACATCAAATTATTATATTTTTGAATAAAATGACATTAATATGTTTCTATAAGTAACTGAATATTTAAATATGATAGTCCCTCTTTTTCGAAATAGAAACTCTAAATGTGAGAGGGGTCTATCATTTTACATAAATTACAAGTTACAACTTGATTTTATCTTATCATTTAATAATACATTTTTTCTCATCTCATTTATAAGCTATCTCATATCTTCTTTTTCACTGATTCTCTTCTTCACTCACTCCCCTCATAAATAAGGGTGTTTTAATAAAACAAGTAAACATTTTTACATGTGTAAAAAAATTTAAATTATTTTTATATTTATTATTTTTACTAATTTTAACTAAAATTTTAAATTGTATTATTTAGTCGTTTAGAACTTATATTTTAAACCGAAAGGATGGAGTATTTATTAATGAATTTATATTGATAATTTTCATGATTTTTTTATCTCCTACTTTTTCAAATATGTCAAAAAAGTTAATTTTTTTTTACATATTTATTATTTTTAATAAATTTTATCTAACCTTTTGAATTGTATTATTTACTTATATAGAATTTATATTTTAACCCTGAAGGATGAGTATTTATTAATGAATTTATATTGATAATTTTCATGATTGTTTTTTATCTCCTATTTTTCTTATAAGTTTAAAAAATTCACATGCTCAACCTTTTTCATCAACGTCATTATTAATTTCTGTGCATGTGCAAAAAATAGGTATATCATGATTGATATATATATATATATATATATATATATATATATATATATATATATATATATTACGACAAATAAAAAAGCATATTACTCATGCTATTTTAAAAAAAACAATAAAGTATAAATACATATGAATAAAACATAGTATTTATTATTATATTTTCTTTCTTTGGGCATGCATATTTTATTTGTAATTATTAATTAATTGTCATTAATTTGTTATAAATAGTTGCATGGGACTGTAGGTTGTGAATTTTTTTTTTTTTAAGAAAACATAATCTTTATTCTTTCACATCCATGAGTATTTGTGAGGTAAGATGGGCAGAAAATTAGGTCATGTCGGCGGGTACTGAAAGTTGCAGGCCCTCATAGTTACGATAATAAGTACACAAGAAGAAGGAATCTCTAGTACGAAAATTTATCCTGTAGTGAGTTTCACTTACAATATTTATTTTTAATTATTTCTAATATAACAAAGGAACAGCAAATAATTTAGGGAAAATCCCAGATAATTAAAATTTGGCAAAAAAAAAAAAGGCGCTGTCCCTATATAAAATCTCATATGTTAGATTATAGGAGGAATATGAAATCAACAAAATGGCTCCAAAAAAGCCTTTGTACCCATGAGTTGGATGACAATTCCCATATCTCTATATTAGTCAACCTTCTCGCTCCTCTCTCTCTCTCTCATCCTCTATGTCATGAGTCGGTTTCTCTCACCATATATTTTTTTTAAGAGTTATCATAATTTTTAAATTATATTTGTACAATCAATTTAAAAGCTCACATCACAAAACTATACTAATGAGACTTTTTTCTCATCTTCTTGATCAACAACCCAAATGATGAGTTCATATAAAAAAAAAACATAATGAGAGGATTTCCTTCCGCTCACATGGCCTCCTTCTCCACTCACCCATCCATGGGGAAGTCCTTCTCTTAGAATTGAGACATGATCGGTAGGAACATCACCAACCAACGACATCATCAAGAAGCATGACGCCGCTAGAGACACCAATGTGAAGATGTTGAACAGAAGACGTCCTTAGAGCATAGTCACCTTGATATTTCAGTTAGATCCTTTAGGGATGGCCTTCAATGTGGTGAACACCACTTTTGCCACCAGTGTCGCCACTATCGAGCACAATTATGCTCTCTTTATCACCTGCTTGTATCGAGAGGAGAAATTTAGTGGTATCGACTCCTTCACTGACTGAAAGTCACAAATCAATTCCAAATTTGATGATCGATCTCTCTCTTACTCTTGAATTCCAAAAAAAATAAAAAAAAAACAAGACCAAAATCATACATATATACAAACCTTATACTATTTGTATTCCCACTGCATTTGCATTGCAGCATCAGGAACACGCCAAGGCTTATGATCCTTACAAGTGATTGTGGCAATGAGATCAAATTCATACACGATGAAAATGGATTTCCAGTGCTCTAAATGCGACAAGTATGAGGCTCCTCTTTGAGTGGTTTGATCGAATTCTTAAGCTATTTTAGAGGAGTGATATTTGGAACTCATGATCCTCACAACCTCACAGATTAATGGCTTAAACCCTAAGGATTTTCTATGCCTCATTTATCTTGGGTTGATGATTCATGGACGCCAACAACGGAAATCAAAGGCGGGCATAGATAACTCCTATGGTTTGACATGGGATTTCATGATTGGTAGTACCTATTTGTCTTTTGCCAATTTTAATTATATATTTTTTGAAATAGATTCCATTTATAAAATCGTTTTTTTATTTCTTCCATTATACAATTTAAGGAGTTGTTAAATAGTATTTCTTAAACGTCTCTTATAAGTTATAACCAATAAAATTGCATGCACTTTTTTTGTTTGATGAATGTGCATTTAGGTGAAATTTAACAAATTAATGAAATTTAATTAAGAGCAATGTAAAAATGAGTAAGACATTTTTTAGATATTAACTAAATTTTCCAATTGTTTATTAGGAGTAAATGCTTGAAATTTAATCAATGCAAAATTTAGTACCTAATGTATCAAAGACCCGAATTCTCAAATGGATGCAACTCATCTTGAAGGTAATTTTTTTTTTTAATTGGGTGTGTCACATCTTTAACTATATATAAATAACTTTTATTTTACACATAATTAAAGATAAATTACATGTAATTGAAAAAGAGTTAGACTTGATAATAGATTGCACTTGACTTGAGTCTTAAAAAAATTACAGGTATTTTGGGTTAATAAATTTTACAAGGATTTTTTAATAATTTTCTCTTTAGAATAATTTAATGTTTGTAAAAGTGCAATTTTTTAAAATACTACTAATAAATTAAACATATCTAAGATCATGACTCATGAGTACCAAAAGTGAACAAGGGAGGGCCCACACTGAGAGGAGCCAAAATAGGAAGGGCAAACTCCCAGTCACGGACTAAGGTGTAGACTTTTTTTAGGACACGTATCATTGTATCACACAGACACCCGATCGATCTGCGTTAAAATAAATGTTGTATAATGCCCCTGATGACCTGGGTCCCACCTAACTCATGTTCTTCAGGGGGCCCCCGCCTTTGGGCCCCACCTCACTTAACTCTAGTTAAACTCAAAACCCCCTCGATTCCTGCTTTGACTGGGCCCCACCCCCCTCTACCCTGTCACGTCACATCATTTTCCTCCTCCACTCCAGTTTTAATTATAATATTAATAATCAATGCAAAAAATTATTATATCATCTACCTGATGGAATTACTTCAATGCCCACGCCGAAAGGTTTGGGTTTTTGGTACAGTGAGGAAGACTTGATTGGGAATAAGTGATTTGAAGAAGGAGAGGATGGGAAAAGGAGGTTTGAAATGATAGCGGCACAGAACTCAATCATGAGCATCCGTGGTCCATCGTCGGACCATACGCCACTCAACCATAACCGTCCGATCATTCTGATCGGACCCATTGGTTAAGGGTTAGGTTTGAATCCTCGATCCATACACACTCATTATTCTATTTCATCGTCAAAACTCCAAAAAGTAAAAAAATGTCAATAGTTTAAAAATGAAGAGAACGTGTATCCTTGTGTTTATAAAATTTACGTGAAGCTTTATGGATGATTAAACTTTAACCTCGTGCAAAGCATGAGATTAGGATTAAAAATATATTATTCTTACATTACTTTTTGTGTTATCATTCATCAGCTTATGGCATATGAACATGCATGGGGATGGCTATAAACGCACAAATCAATATTCATTCTGATTAGTTTCTTCCTTTTTTTTTTTTTTTTTAAAAAAAGGCTCTCAAATAGTCTTCTTATTGAGACAATCTTATTAATTTAGAACAAATATAAATGAGACTTTAAATTACAATTCGTTATGATGAGATTAACTATTCCCATGACATGAGTGAAAACGGAATGACTTTTGGTGCTAAATAGAGTAATGAGCACTAAATGCTCATGATCGATGCACATCTTCCTGATCAAATTTAGATTATTCATATATTAATAATTTTTCAGTTGAATGTGTAAAAATAGTAATAATATTTTCCACTTTGAACGTTCAACAGAATTAACATTTGCTGGTTATAAATGTGCTCATAAACAATTTTTCAATGAGCCAAATTGATAACACAATTAAGTTGTCGTTATGTCCGTCACTTTTCTCTCGGGTGTCATGGCACAACAACAAGAATGCCACAACACTATACTACCATTTCCCTCACTTTTTATAGCCAAATAAAATGCAGATTTTGTTATTCGTTTGTTTTCTGTTGGTATATTTACACTACTAGAAAAAATGTTTATAAGACTGCCGCATGTAAATCTCTATATGTGGAGACTAGTTAAAAACTATGACATGCGAGCTTTTTGTAAATATTGATACAACTAACGCCATTTTTCCATTAATGCAGTCTCAAATAAGTATTAAATATATGGAAATTTTAATTTTGAAGTCCAGATGGTTTAAAATTTTAATCTCCGTTTTTCCATTAATGCAGTCTCAAATAAGTATTAAATATATGGAAATTTTAATTTTGAAGTTCAGATGGTTTAAAATTTTAATCTAGTTTCATCTCTCAATCAACGTCATTTGTATCAATATTTATAAAAGTGTCACTGGTTATATTTTTAAACCATCTTTGCCTACAGAGATCTAAATATGGCAATCTAAAAAACTTTTTTTTAGTAGTGTAAACAACAAGCAAACAAATAAATAACAAAATATGCATGTAGTATAGTGCAGTGGCACTCCTGCTATTGTGCTGTGGCACCCGAGAGAAAAGTGACGAACGCAACCTAAACTTAACAGCATTTCAATTTTGTTCCCTAAAAAAATGTTTATGACCACAATTTCACCTATCAAAATGTTAATTATGTTGGATGCTCAAAGTACAAAACATTATTACTATTTTTGCACTTTTACCTTAATTTTTTTAACTTTCAATTTTTTTAAAAAATTTTTGTTAATGTATACATAATTTAAACTAAATATAATATCTAACTATTAATCTTTTTCATAAAAATCATTTTTTATTTAAAATATGTACCATTAAAACAGTGTTTAAATGGTGTAAATCCCATCACAACGATGAACAATGCTAAAACTGGTTGTAGGTAAAAGTAATTTATATTTTAAAGGGCAAAGGTATAAATTTAGAAATAAATAATATCGCTACATACATCTATAAGAATTAGGGAAAATTCTTTTCATGGCCCAAGGTAGAAAAATATTGTCAAAAAAAGGCCCTAAAAAAAGTCAAATGTTAAAAAAAGTTCTAGGACATTTTCTGGTATTATTTAAGAAAAACGTAGTTGTTAAGGGGTACTGATATAGTTGTTAATGTATACTAATTTTGTTGTTAATAGATATTGATTTTGTTGTTAATGGGGTACTGATTTTGTTGTTAACGCCTTCTAAAATAATATCAGAAAAGGCCATAGGGCTTTTTTTTAACATTTGACTTTTCTTAAGGCATTTTTTAGCAATATTTTCCTACCTTGGGTCCTGAAAGGAATTTTCCCTAAGAACTATCTATTTTCTATTTACAAAGTAGCAATAATCAATTATTTTGGTAGCAATTTAACGACCACGTTACCCAATTGTTACTTTATGGATGCATAACGATATTGTTTATTGCTATCAAAATAAAGGAAGCACAATGTCATTGTTAAAATTGCTATAAAAACAATTGATTACTGCTATTATGTGAACCAAAAATATATAGTCTTTATAGATGTATATATCAATATTGTTTATTGTTAAATTTACTCATTCGACATATTTAAAATAAAAGCCTATGCGCTTGAACTTGTTATCGGAGAAAGTTCTAGGAGAGTGATGATAAATAATTAAAGCGAATGTAAAAACAAGTCAAGTCACTATAATGAATTTGGGGAATGCAACGTCCAATAAATAAGTATATAAGTGGAGTAAGAAGATGTGTTGTCCAAACTTTGATTAAACCCCGTTTCAATGATAATTACTGTATTAATTCTCTAATCACATATTCACAGGTCAAATTTGGCGTTTTCTTTTTCCTCTATTACTATTTTTAAAATCTTATCAAGTAATCATAAAGGAAAATCAAAGTTTAATTGTGGCTCCACATCACCATATTATCATAATCACAAGTTTCGTCACTAAATTTTTATTCATCTGGTTGTTTGATTTTACAACGTAGTATTACTTTTTTATGATTGAAATAAATTATGTATTAAGCTTTTGATTTCGAACGCTGATTAACGACAAATAAGTGCAATATATATAGAGATTTTTATTTACAGCATAAAAATTTTGCTAATTAAAATCACTGGTTTGGTTCCTTAGTGGAACATTATATGAAAATCAAGTACTAGTGCATTGAAAGGACGAAAATTCTTCTACGTTTTCATTTAAAGCTAAACAAAACTAAAATTGAATTGAGCCTCTCTAATTAAGAATGCATGATCGACTTAGAATAAATGATATAATTAAGCAAGAGAAGAGTATATTTATTTCCCTAATTATAAAGAGAATTCATATAATAAAAAATTAAAGCTGATGTGTCCCATGTTGCCACGAATCATTTTGGTGCCAACGCAAGTTAATACTTAATAATACATATATAATTATATATTCATTTCCCTAATTATAAAGATAACTCATATACATAATCTACGGCGTCCAATTTTTTCTATGATGTAGGTAATAGCATCCAAACAGTGTCTACTCATGCATGATGAACCTAATGAATTTAAGTTATCAAAAGTCGACCAATTCGAGCTGTCTGCAAAAAGTTAAAAAATTATATTAAAATATAAAAATTTAATTTACTTCAATATAACAGCACCCCCCTTGTACTAATTAAGCATTTTATCATTTAAAAGCAATGAAACCAAAATCACCCAAAATCTTTTTTTAAAAAATGTTAATGACTTAAAATAGAGCGCCAATTACAATTTTATATTTTATATTATTGATATATAATGTCAGCATTCGCCTTCTCTTTTATCACTTCACATCACACTGGAGAAAAAATTTCTTGCATGCATGAGTAAATAAAGTGAAGTATGTTTTCAAATGTGCAAAACTATGTAGACTGGGTTTATCTTCATCAATTTTTTAAAAAATTATTTATGTATATTAATAAAGTGATGGGGCCTAACCCGGATGCTTGATAACTGGGGGAATTCCCAGTATGTGTTGCAAATACTGCCAATTTTTTTTTTTAATATCTATCGTGATTATTCTTTATCAGAAATTTAACATATTTTAGTTAAAAAAAAGATATAGTTATGTAAAATTTTAAAAGGAAAAAAACTAATTAGTTCCATCTACTAAAATCTATTAGGTCCAATTCTCAAATTAAATCTTGTCATACATGAATTATATTATTAGTGATTTTTTTATACGTCACATTATATTATTAATCTAACAAAATTATGCAATTTTATCCATGTTAGTTTTATCATTAAAAAAATTATGAAATACAATTTAATTTGAGAATTAAACCTGTCAAATGGACCTAAGTTTGTTCATTTAAGAAAAAGCTTTAAAATGTTCAATATGAAGAGATATTGTATTTTTTAAAACTAAAAATATTTTATTTAATATATTAATTTAAATAAAATTATAAAATAAATTAATATACAAATTTTTTATTCTTAATATATTTTTCTATGTAAATAAGATAATATTTTAAATAAAATATTAGGATAAATTTTAAAATTTCAAAAAAGAAACACTTCAATTAAGTGGGTGTTACCTAATTAATTTAATTTTTATTAAATAATTTGCATGAGAAATTGAATTAATTTAGAAGCACATGATGAGGGTCAACTTTATTAAAAATAATATCGCAATGAGAAATTTTAGTGGCGATCGATTATGTGAATCTAAACATAATCAAAATAGAAGAGACACATAATGTGGACATCATGTTTACCTAAAAGAGACTAGGATGAAGTAAGTAGAACCACTTTCAAACTTAAAAATCATTGTGTAACCTTGTTCACAAGCACACGCTTACGCTTTTTGTGACCTGCCTTTTTCTTTAATACATGTAAAATAGTTCGTGCATATATTCGTAGCTAAATTATACAAAATCCCTGAGGACTTGTTTGGTATGAGGGATTTAGAAGGGAGGGAAGGTGAAAGGAAATTTTTATAAGTTGAACTTAAAAAAAATTAAAGAAATGAGGTTGTAAAATTTTAATAAAGGGAATACGTAAGAAAAAAGAGTAAGAAAAAATAATTAAAAATTTTAACCTAATTTCTATAAATTTTAAAAACTCAGCTAAAAAAAAAAAAAATCCCTCCATCCACTTTTCCTCCCCTACCCTCCTCATAGGAAAAAACCCTTAAAACTTCATGTCTGTTATAAAACTGAAGAAAATCTAGAGAAATGAAATAAATTCTCATTCAAGTGTAATCTTAATGTTTACACAAGACCTCTATTTATAAACTTTTAGGAAGCTTGAAGATGTAGCTAAGAGTAAGAAAAATCAAAAGGAGGAAGCTTCCTTAGAGAAGCCGAAAGTAGGAAGCTTCCTTAGAGATGCCGAAAGAGGAAACTTCCTCTTGACTTGTAGATGAAGCTAAGAAAACTTCTTGTTAACTTAGAAATAAAACTTCTTGTTGGCTTGTAGTAGGAGGAAGTTTCTTCTGGGTTAATGGACATCCACATAATATATTCATAACACTCCCCCTTGGATGTCCATTATGAATGTGCCTCATTAAAAACTTTAACTAGGAAAAACCCAGTGGGATAAAAACCTAGCCAAAGAAAAAAGTACATCATTCATTGATACACTATTGAGTGCTACCTCATTAAAAACATTTCTAGGAAAACCCAGTGGGACAAAACCTAGATAAGGAAAAAAGAGTACAGCGTGTATCGTCTCCCTCTCTTAATTACATCAGATTTGCTCCCCCTAATGATTACATTATTTTCAATGTCCTTCTGAGCATATCATCTTTTTTGTCATCAATTATTGTTTGCTATGGAACATATATAGAAACATCCAATCTGATTTTGTACTGCTCAGTCTAATTGTTCATTGTATACCTGCAAGATCTAAATCTTTCAAGTAAAATCACAATAATCTTTTCATAAATATACATTTGCACATAGAATTTTAATAAATATTCATTAAGATGCACATTAATTGCTTCTGGCAATATATGAACTTATCATTATTCTCAAAAATTTAATGCTTCTAGCATCTTGAGTCCTTCAAAGACTTATGCTTCTGGCATATTTTATCCTTCAGGGACCTATGTTTCTAGCGCCTTACGTCCTTCAAGGATATATGCTTCTGGCACACACTAATATATTGTGGCTCATGATCCTCATTATCATTTATTACTACATATGCTATCATATAAACATAAACATCATTAACGTTGATGTCATTTTCAGTCCCATCGAATTTCATTTATTGAGATCTCTTTCTATTTACATATATTAGGTATCTGGGTCTCTTCTAGGACCATAATATTTAATTTTGGAAATAACATCTCTTATGGAGATAACATCTCTTCAGGAGATAGTTCTTCTGGAGTTTTTCTTCATCTCTTCAGGAGATGACTCTTCTGGAGCTTTTCTTAATTATCCTCTACTTGATCATCTATATTCCTGTAGCTGCTTTTCTCATTCGAGGTTTTTTATCTTTATAACCGATGGACCTGTAACGCTTCAGGCGTGCTTTATAAAAATTTATATAGGAGCAGTTGTAGTTGGGACATGTGACTTTGTCACTTTCTTTAGGTCAGTAAATGCTTCTGGCATTCGATTAACTAAACTCTGTAACTGAATTATCATTTTGAACCCTTAGTGCACATTTCTTTGTACGAGGATCAATATGAGCCAATGATAATTCATTCCACTTTATTTATTTTACCCAATCTGCTTATTTTTCTCCCCCTCATCTAATCATGCAGTATGTATCCATCTGTGTGCATTATAAATAATCATTGCACATTCAAAACTTTAAAGATGGAATTAATCTAGCTTCTGACCAAAAGCCAATTTTATGGGGAGAATATTGTTGGCTTAAATAATCGCTGCAAATCTACACATATAAACAATATTCTCATAAACATTGATTTACTCATATATGATTTCTGGATCATTAAATCTGGAAATTGCGCGCATAATATCTTGCAAACTTCTGGTTGCAAACAACACTGCAAACTTTGCAGATTTATAATATCACATGTATTCTCATATCATTCAAATTGATATATTTTCAGAGATCCATTTCCAATAAATAATATTTTCATAATCATATCTATTTGAGAACAAGCAGCCATATGACTCGGATGATCAAACAAATCATGCGAACTTTCCATGTGATTTATCAAATCTAATATCAATTTCGGGGAAAATAACAAATATTCACGGAGAATCAATACACAAACATTCACACTTGATATATATCATTCTCCCCCTCAAGCGTGAATCCGTAAAAATTAATTATGGAATTTTCATTCAATATTCCATATATGATATCTATTTCTACACATATCATCAAAATTCCACAAATGCATTATTTTGTTACTTCTGGTAACAAAATTTCCATTTTCCAGGAACGATAATCAAATATATAAAATCATTTAAAACATCAAAATCATCGATCCTATAAAAATATTTACGAGCGCAATACTGTTGAATCACAGATGCATCACTGTGGAATCACAGGCGCAATATGCATCACTGTGGGATCACAGGCGTAACAAATCAGATTGTCATATGCATATAAAGTCAAAAAGACTCCAACCTCGTACTTTATAGGGAGCAGATCTGTAGAGATTCAACAGGACTGCGCATTTCTGTAGAGATTCAACAGGATTTAATTCGGCTATAAATAGAAGAAGGCAAACGAACATGCCTCACAAACACAAAAACATCCGATAATATCAATTACCAGATATTCACACATAATTCTCTAAATTCTATTGTCATGGCAGGATCTAGCAATTTTATCTCAGTTTCTGATACATCTGAAACAGCATTACTTGATGCTTTGTTGTATGATGATCAATCCAACATGTCATTTACTTCTTTGTTATCTCCTAATCCTTTTGAGATGTTTATTCCTCCTTCTACTATTCCTCTTTCTGCTTCAAATGTACCTATTTCTCCCCTAAGAACAAGTGTTCTTCCTCAATTTACAAGGATTGAAGGTATAACTGAAGCAGGTTCATCAAGAAGGCTTGTTAAAAGGTGTAGAACTATGACAGAACTGATGGAGTCTACCAATCCAGTTCAGCCAATAGTGACGGCAGTTAGTCAACCAACATTCACTAGTCAGCAAACTACCATCAGCCTACCAGCAATTATTAGTCAACCAACAGTAATCAACCAGCCAGCTTTAACCATCGAACCAACAATAACCAGCCAGTTAGCAACTACTTCCTTATTGGAATGTAGTTGTTGTGATGTTTTACGAGAGATCATACATATCAACGGACTTCAGTGTCATAAACTTGAAGTTCATGGAAGAAGAATAGGTATGATTTCCCACGTTGTTTTATTTGAAAATGTACAGGATAAATCTTACAATAATGACAGGCTTCAAATGTTTGATTTTAGTAATAAAAATTTTGGAGAAATCAAACATTTTCTGACACAGTATTGTATAGATTTACAAGCATCAAGATATAACTTGATGCGTGATCCTGTATTAGCCTTTTATGAGATCCTTTGTGTTGATTCGGAATGGACGGAAAATCCAAATGAACCTCGCTGAAGTTCATTTCAAACCAACATCGAAAATCCATTAGATAAAGGAAAACAACCCGCGGTTAATATTCCTATGATATTTCATCCCTTAATCAGGGTGAATTATATAGATTAATAATGGAGCAATGGGAAAGGATAAAGAGAATGACGCTCCATGATTTAAGTGATTATTTTCACTTAACCCTCGATGATGCGAGCAAACAATTAAATATGTCTACTCACACCATACGAAAGATCTATCAAAAAGGAGGGTTAACTGAGTGGCCACACAAAAAGCTTAAGAAACTTATGATGCAAATCTCGATATTACGAAGAGCTTTGCCTCATCTAGATCCCATCTCAAGAGAAGTAAAAGAAGAAGACATTAAATATCTTCAGAATGAGATGATTAAGGTTTGTAATGATGTTGAGCCATTTGCTATTAAACTTTTTTGAAATAATATTGTCTTTTGTTTAATTATTTTGTTTATGAATATTCCTCTCTCGTATTCATAAAAAAAAAAATTGTTATAATCATCTAAACACAAAATTAGTAAAATAACTATAATCACATCATTCACTTTTGGGAATGAAGTTGGATAAAATTCATGATCCATAACTCACTGATCTATTTGATCATGGCAAGAAATTAATCTACAATATTTCTTGACTTAATCACAATATTGCTACTACAAAAACAAATTGGATATATTTATTTACAATCAACAATGATTATACAATCCCTTGTCTCATAATTTAAGGGAGTATTTAATGCCAAATATATAATTTTGAGACCTTTATACAACTGATGGCATACAAAATTTATGGATCAAACCTTGTTTTATAATTTATCTCTTTGGCTTCGGGCCAACTTTCTTAGCTTCAGACTAACTTATTTCTTGGTTTCTAGCCAATTTATGCTTTCTTATGGTCTTAGGCTAATTCATGTCTCCTCATCATGATAATCACATAAAACACAATAATAATAACACATAAACAATCATATAAAAATACAAATTTTATTCTAGCAAATTTGTATAATATGAATGAAAATAGAAAAACATACCTATGCATAAAATATCAAGGTTTTATTCTATGCTTAAACCACGTGACAATTCTATGTTTTTACCAGTATCCTACTAAAATAATTAGACTGGCCCACTAAAAGAAGTGGACTTTATCCTTTTGTTTGGAAAAATATTCAATAATCAATAATTCAAAGAAAAACCACGGGTGCCAATATTGAGTACCAGATACGATTTATTCATAATATGAATTAAAGAAAGTGTATGTTAATTAAGAAAAACACACAATGAATAAAATAGTGGAAGTGGAAGATGGACCTCCTTTGTCTGTAAATAATTCTCATGAGTCATAAAGATAGGTTTTGAAAATCTGTCATTTTGCAGCAAAATTATTTGCCAATAATTGAAGAAGGAGAGCAAATAATATCCCTATAATACACTACGTCCTTCCTCTATTTAATTAATTTAATCAAGCAAAATGCACATAGGACCCATAAAATAAGAATTTCTGTATATGGTTGATTTAATTATGCAAAACATACGGTCCCATTCAAACTTTTCTTCCCCATTCAAACTTTTTCTTCTCTTGAATCAATTATTTTCGTCCAAAATCATGCAAAACTCACCCATGACAGCACATACAAAACTAGCAATCACATAGCTCATATATTTAATTTTTAACAACTCTCCTATCATCTTCCATGCTTCATAATTCACAATTGATGATGATATAATTTTATAATTAAATAAAGATAAACAATATAAAATTAAGTGGGAGAGAGCATATCTGGAAATTTTTGCCCACGGATCTCTTCCTTTTCTGAATAATTGTTGTTGCTCAAATACAGCTATTCCGCACAAGCTACTCCACCTGATCGTTCGTAGATGTAGGTCCAGGAGAGAATGCACCTTTACTAAGTCCTGGAGCTCCTGTGGGTGAGGTAGGTGGTCTTAGCTTGGCTGGTGGCGAGCTCGCTGGAACAGCGCTGGAGGCGAAGATGCAAGAATTAAAAACACTCAGCTCAGCTAGTTATAAGAACCTTCGTGCTGATAACGTGTTATAAAACTGAAGAAAATCTAGAGAAATGAAATGAATTCTCATTCAAGTGTAATCTCAATGTTTACACAAAACCTCTATTTATAAACTTTCAGGAAGCTTGAAGATGAAGCTAAGAGTAAGAAAAACCAAAAGGAGGAAGCTTCCTTAGAGAAGCCGAAAGTAGGAAGCTTCCTTAGAGATGCCGAAAGAGGAAGCTTCCTCTTGACTTGTAGATGAAGCTAAGGAAACTTCTTATTAACTTAGAAATGAAACTTCTTGTTGGTTTGTAGTAGGAGGAAGTTTCTTCTAGGTTAATGGACATCCACATAATATATTCATAACAATGTCATGCATAAATAACCTCACTCACTGTTGAAACTTTACAATGAACCTTCCTAGACTTTTACATTTATACATATATAACTCTCATATCATTAGTTCGGTTCATTATTTATTTGTAAATGATTTAAAGTCTAAGGGGTTTATATGTATATAAGTCAAAGTTTGATGATGTTTCGTGGGAAAAAAAAAAGTTTGATGATGTTATACACATATTTATTTTAAAATAAATTTTTGTGGGTTATAAAAATTAGGAAAAACAACAGGAAAAAAAAATCATTTGAACTTCAAAATCTTGTTGCCCACAAGAGTAATGAGATTAATAACAACAATAATGTAATTGATAATTCGTTTTATTGAAAAATAACTATTTAAGATTTCGGAGTTCTTTTTAAGATTTTTCCAAATTATTAGTATGGGGCTATCTTCATATAGTTGTCAGCTTAAGGGGTTTATTATTGAGTTTTCTTTGGTAGATGCCCTTATGTTTAGCAAAGTTTTATGTAATTTAGCCTATATTTTTACATATATCTAGTTTTATTCATGAGAACTTAAGCAAACTTTTACCTAAAAAATACAAAGAGCTTTATGTTTGTTGAAAAGTTTTTAAGATGTATATTTTATTTTTAAATAATATTTTTCAAATTATCACTTAACTAAAATAAAGTAAAAAGGTAATTGACTTAAAATTTGCTTACTTTTGGGAGAGAGATATACCGAAATAGTATCCAACAATGTTCGAAGATAACCCAATTGTATAGTCATATATACCAAAAAGGAACTTGCTTACATTTTCTATATATAAAAATTAACTATTTTATATTATAATCATATAGCATTAATTAATTATAGTTGTCATTTTTTTTTTCAATTAATCAATATATGCCGTGTGGGACATGTTGATGGAATAAATAATGTATTGGTCATAGGTGTGACAAACTTTTCCGTCCAAATAATACATTACGGCTAGTCATATTTATAATGAGTGTATCAAAAGTATCTCACTATTATATATTCATTTTGATTCTAAATATAAGATAAAGTTAATTTTTCTGAAGAGATTAATAATGATAGTTAAGTTTTTTTAAAGTATTTATATATGTCATATTTTGTCTAAACTATTTTGTCTAATCTATAAACTGATATATAATCTAATGATACATAATATATGATATGATTAAGTAACTTTTAATTTTCTTAATTTTTCTAAAAAAGAGTATTTAGGTCCGAATATAATATCACAATATTCTGTATATATACTTTCGTCACCAAAGAGAAAAAATATTTCTTTCCTTAAATCTTCAATAGAATATTATATCGTCACCATCAATAAACCAATCCTTATCTCAATTGTTTTTTCAAATGCCAAAGTTCGCTTAATTAATTTGTTCTATAAAGTATAAGACTGAAATATACGATCATGCAGCCATTATTATATACTTTATTTCTTTTGAAGACATTATATATTCACCATGTGTACATTTCTCTCTTCATTATTATGATAGTTTAAGAGAAAACAGCAATAATAGAAAATCAAACTTTTAAACAAAGCATATCTGTTATGCACACTGTCACTAGGTACGATGTATTGCGTATACATAATTTGAAAGAAAATAAATTAAAGTGGAGTTTATCACATCAATTATTAAGATTAAATGTACATGTATAAAAATAGATAAGCTGGGTAGCTGAATTATTGAAATTAATTATTTATGTATTCATAACACTTAATATATAATTAATAAACATAATGTATGTCAAGATGGAGGTCACACAATGATATATAATACTTAAAAGTAAAGGTTAATTATGTGTACCATTATGTATTGCAAGGTAAGATTCGCAAAAACCCAAAAATAATTATTATAGTTAATAGCCGTCATTTATTTAGTGATAAAAGTGACGGTTTTTTTCAAAACCCTTGTAACACTTACAAAACATTTGTCTTTTAACTTTACATTAGCGAAAACACAAATATAACGGTTATATTTATTGACGATAAAGTATGAACGACGAAAATGATATTTTATAATAAACAACCATCATGTAAAGAAAAATAATAATCTAAAAACCACATTTTCAAAACCTCGTTTGGTTCAACACCAAGTACCAGTTCTCCCAAGTTAAATACTTTAGAGCGAAGTATCTATTCCTTTTGTTCTTAGTATTTTTCTATAATGTGCCTTTTTCATAACCTCGTCATTCTCTCCTTCATCAGGGTTAGATGCTAAAGAGCTCTTTCCATTCGCCCTCCTCCTCCTCGTCATCCTCACCCTCTTCCTCCATAAGCTCCTCCTCTTCCACCACCACCTCCACAAGCTCCTTCCCCTCCTCCTCCTCCTCCACCACCTCTTCTACCTCCTCTTCAAATGGAGGCTCTGCTACAAACATTAACCAGCTTTAACCACTCCACAAGGTGTCTTGCTAGATACGCCCACAGTCTAACCAGAAAGTTAGACCTAATTCTTCATCACAATGTAGTTGTACATGATTACTTCTAGTTAGATCCATCATCTCTTTCCTTAGACGTTAATTATATGCCGAGCAAGGAGGAGGGGCAGTAGGAGGAGGAAAACAGTAGTAGTAATGACTGAAAACCACTATTGCTTATTTTAATTTTTGAATATTAAAAATAATTAATCATTAAGAAATACCCTAAAAATATTTTTTAAAAAAACAATTGTCTCTTCACGATTATTAGCAAACAACAACTACTAATTTAAGAGATGTTCATGGTTATTATTTAACAACAGTTACTTTTGTTAATCGTTGCAATTTATATTGACATGTTTGGCTCTATGACGTAACCCTTTCCATTGGAAAGAGTAGGATTTACTAGATAACCCATGAAACCCATTTAGCCATACACTTCTATTCTAACTTCTTACTTTTGTTCTTCATCGATTACATAGGAGAGCAATGACGCATGGACAAGAGCAGCAAGGGGAAACTAAACTCTCCCGTTCGCACTATCATTTATTCACACACTTTTTTTTTAAAAAAAATTATTATACTATGGGGTTGAATAATCAACTTTAAAAGTTATTAAAATAAAAGTAAAATAAGCAACGGTTATTATGTATAACTCATCACTTTTTAGAATACCGTGTGAAATATCTAATGATTATTAAGAAATCAGTATCACTATTTACAAAACCTAAAGACTATAATGTTAAAAGCTTGAATTTTTATTTAAAGCTTCATTATGGTTGTAAATTAAGAACTATAAGAAATTGAGACCTTCATAATGATTCTAATCTTATAACCGTGTGCAAGTTTCGTTAAGTATTTTAAAACACATACCCACTATCTTGCGCCTCAAGTTGTTACACTTAACATGCTTGTCTTTTGTCAAACATTATCCATCATCCTATGAACCTCACAACTCTAGTTGACTTTTTCGGCTGTATATAGTTGCATCTAGGCAAATCATATCCTCCATTGCTTTCTTTAAACTTTGGTTTGACAATTACGTGAGTCACTTTGATTGCCTTAACTCACTTTTTCATTTCAAAGCCTTAGATAGGTCGCAATCCTTCTCGTGCTATGTTTTTTAAGGTATGATTTCTATTATGCATTTTGCATTCCACATTCTCCTTATTTTTCACTTTATCTTGCTTAGATAGATTTTAACTTTAGTCATGCATCGCGTTTTTTTGGAAACCCATTGCTTTTTTCCCTGTGGTTGACTGAATGAGTTTTGTTTTTTAGTTAAATGGCCAATTATACTTCCCGTGGGCTATGACACTAATAATGCCCTTAGTTTTGATAGTGCCTTTAGTTCTTACATAAGAGTTGACAAAAGGAGCATTCTATGAAGTAGCAAGGGGGAAATTATAGCTTAAGTGCTAGAGGCAAATGCACATTTCCCCCTATAATCTGCCTGAGGGTTTGGCAAATGTTGAGTGTTTTGCATCCTAGACACTATACAGTTGCAACAGACCATATATTCAACTACTTGAAGGATAACATACTTCATAATGAACCTATACCTCCTAAGTATATGAAGGTACAAATCAACACTAACATTGACTCCATCTATCAGCTCCCTATGCTCACTAAAGACATAGATATAGTAAGAGGGACTACGATCAGCTTCGTTGTGTGGCCCACTATCTACTTAGAGTATGAAAGCCTCCCACTTAAAAGAAATCAGCCGCTTAAAAGAAGTCAACCACCAAGTTCAAGCTCCCTAATTAGTCAAATCCCCTATTTTTTAAAACCCTCAATGTGTTCAAGCCCCTACTTGCAAAACCCCTAATTAGTCTAAGCCTCCCAATTAGTCCAAAATGAGGAAGCATCCCACTCCCAATGATCAATCCAGGAAGAAGTCTTCCTCACAAAATAAGACCATTGGTCAATCTGCTTGGAAGTCTCTCTAGAAGTTCGTTGCAAGTAGTTTGCTTGAGACCATGTCCAATGATCACATTTGAGAGAGAGTTCTTCGACCTTTCAGACCAAGTGGAAGTTAAGGACATGGCAAGTTCAATGTCTATCAACTTCTTTATGAGGTATTTCTTCCACTATGATTGAATAGTTGGCTGCTTAGAACTTTGATTACATTTTGATATGTTGGTTTTAACATTTCAGGAATCTATACCATAATTACCTCATCCCCTGCAGCCTTCATGAAGAGATAAAGTTCATCTACCTTGACCAAATTAGTAACCTGGGTAAGGGCATAAAGGAAGATGACAAGTAACAACACTCGAGGTGTCTAGGGGATGAATTCCTTAAGTAGGCACCAGATAGAAGTGACACTTACTTCTTAGTGCCTTACGTTCGAGGGTGGGGACATCATTAACCCTTCTTGAATTAGTTTTTATTTATTTTTTAGGTGTGATTTATCATTGTACTTAAAAACCATTGGATGCTCATAGCCGTAAATCCAATGAGCAAAAGGATTTGGTACTACAACTTTATGAGCAGGGTTCCAGACACGAGACCATACATGTAGGAGACTTTCAATCAACAAGTTATTCATTCATCATGTCTTATAATTCAGTTCATCTTACATGTTTCTATATATATAATTTTGCATTTATATTCTCAGGGAGGTCTACACTTACGGCACACAAAATGGTCTCAAGTGAACCAAGGACAAGATCACTGATGGCACCTATATAGATGCTTCTTCCAATGGTTGTGTTTGAAGCTATTATATTATTCACCAATAACTATAATATTAGTAAATTGATGAAGCATACAATATAGTTTATACATGACTTACAAATTTTTCTTCTCATTTCTTTATAGTGCCCAAAGCAACCAAACAACAATAAGTTTATGGCTATTATGTGATGCAATATATGAAGGACATTAGTACCCATGATCCTAAAAATATTGATATAGCTAAGGTATATTATATGCTCAATTCATTCATAAATACATTTGGTCAGCTATATATTACAATATCTACCTTCCATCTTATTTCCTTTTGCGCAAAGTATTTCAATGCCTCTAGCACGATGTTTAGCAACTCACAAATGAAAGAAGTTGCTGAAGAGTTGACGATGTCTATGCAATATCATTGGGAGAGCAAATACATATAGAATGATTGTAAATTTCTAGATATTAATAATTTATTTGTTTTTAAGCTTTGGTTTTAATAGTGTATATATTTACATGAATGTAAATATATGTTGTGATTTATTATGTACAAATGTATATGCAAGGAGAATATTGAAAGTAGAAACCCCCCTTAAAAAATGTAGCTTTGATAAATAACTGTTGTTATTTAAAAACCGTTATTTATGTCAATTATATATATATATATATATATATATATATATATATATATATATATATATATATTAACATATATATATAATGGTTATTAAAGTGGAACCATTATATATTATTCAAGCATTATAATATATTACGATGGTTATTTATGTGTGCCTATTAATTATTATCATAACAATGGGCATATTAGGGCTTCACCAAGCCTCAATATAGGGTGTTATATTATAACCGTTATAATAGGTTTGGAATCATAATGTATCTACCTCAAACTTTTATAGCATATGCATATATATATATAAAACACACACACACACACACACACACATATATATATATGAAGGTTTGAAATTGTGATATATGTCAGTTAATAATCGTTATATATTGTGATTTCTGCGGTAGTGAATGCAACGATTGCATGCATTCTTAAACATAATACTTCGATACTATAAAAAAAAATTGTATTTCAAAAATTAACCATAAAAACAAAAAAAAGTAAAATTGAAGCTTAAAAGATCTAACAAGCAATCATTTAATTTTGAAGATTTAAAATTATTATCCACTTTTTTAATTTCAATTATTATCTTTTGCCAAATTTTTTATGGATTTTTTTTTAAAAAAAAAGTAATAAAGCTATAATTTTCCTAAAATTTGATACTTTTTTTTGAAAAAATATTCACTGTAAATCTTATAGGACTTAATATAATTGATGTTCTCATAAAAGGAATTATAAACTTTAATATATGTAAAATTGAAAATTGATCAAAGTTGAGTCTTTATTCACATCTAAAGATCTAATAAATATATTAACATGTTACATAAATTATTTTTCAAATTTTGTGTAATTACAACACCCATCATTTAGTATTGTTGTGAAAACTTCATATTTCAAACAGGTTTGACAAAAATGGCCTATCAGAGTGTTTTTGTCATGAAGGATGATTCCTTTGACGTCCTAATCATGAAAAAATAATCTTACTTTGGAGGTTAAGTGCAAATTAGATGTGTATGACATAACATTATTATTTAGAAATAATGGTAAGAATAATTTAAAGGGGACCCACATTGACTTGGCAATTGTGTGAATCCACGTATGCACTTAGATGCTCATCAATTTTAGTGTTGACTAGGACCCATTTCATTGACTAATAATGCAACATATAGTAGTTACCTGCTTTGGTTTGATGGGACTAAGAAAAGATAAGACACCACCCAAAAACAAAACCAAGTGCTCAATCTTTGAATTCTGCTCCATGCCCTTTAACTTTTTGCCCATCGGAATCCTTAGATTACGAGATATGTAAAGTTTGGTTCATGCGTTGGTTTTAAGGTTGTTACTTTAATTGAATCTATTTCATGAGTTTTTAATTAATTTCTTTTTCTTTAAAATCGTTAATATAATATTTGGTTTTTTAAGTTTGTCCTATTTTAATTTTAGTTTTTTAAGTTTTAAATGATAGATTTTGGTCTCTTAATAAAATTTATTTTGTTTAAAATAGTAGTTTTTATAATTCAATCTGAACTATTTTATACCAAAATTAATAGTTTAAAACTTGAGGAACCAAAACTAAAATGATAGTAATTTTAAGAGATTAAAGATGATATTAACCCTTCTTAAATATATATTTTCTCTTTTAAGAATAAAATGTAACTGGATATATATGAGAAGCATTTGGGCTAAATAATAGATTTGATGTCCAAATACAGTTTTCATTGAGTGCTTGTTTGGTTGTTGTTATTAAATTGGATCTTGTTCTTTTTTCTTGCCATCAATTGGATTTTGTCCTTCAAACCTCAATTTTCCTAACATAGGTAAAGATTTTTGTTTTTTTTTTAAAGTTGAATATTCTAAATTAAATTTTTCCAACATCATTTTCTCTTTTTGGATATGGATGGCCAAATACAAACTAAGAGATGCATGAGAAATATATGCCAATTGATTTAACGTCTTAGTGCTGAATTGGTTCAAAGAAAAGTAGGGAAAGTAACGTAATTAATGGAATGATTAATTATTACAAAATATATTTGAATTTTTTTTTGTCTTCATACTACAAAACATATTTGATATGCCATCAACAAATCATTGAATGAAATTTATATTTTTATCTAAAATATAAAATAAATGTGAAATGATCTATTTAACTTTACCAATACTAAGAACTGATGGTATAAATATTTAAATGTTAATTCATGGAGGGTATAGATGTTCATACACTACTTCATATAAGCTATAATCTGCATTGCACGACCAAAACTATGTAATGACAATTATTTGATTTGTTCTAATGTATTGTAATCACTAATCAGAGTTATATTAGATTACTTTATTATGACAATTAAAAACAGAAAATAAGTGCATGCTCGGAATTGAACAAAACATGCCATTAGAGCCAAGAAATCGGGCTTTTAGGCCTTAACCCTTCAAGAGTCAGACTTGAAAATTATAGGAGTTAAATGAAATAAGTCCTGCAGAGCCCTGGGCCAGCCTTGCAAGCTCTTTTTATGAATGTGTTCACTATGCGAGAGAAGAAATTCATGATATTCTTACTCATAAAAAAGAGCCTACTACTCAAACTGAAACATAATTAAATGTCTTTGAAATTGATGATACTAGCGAAGAAGATGCCAATGATAGTCATCATTGGTATGCTTCTTATGTTTTATGTGAGTTATTTATAAATAATAGTTTGTTTTTTTGTTGAATCTTAGTGCTTTTATGATGATGAATCTCAAAGGTTTTGATTTAACAAAAATAATTGATATTGCCTTGACTAATGTAATTCTCGAGAATGCATGGGCAATTCTCAAGAATGGATAAACCAAAGTGCAAGATGTTTTATGTTTTTCAAAACTAACGTTACAATAATTCTCGAGAATGGAAGAATGATTCTTGAGAATTGATGAGTCAACATAAAAAGGATCAAACTATATGTCTCATGCTATTTCACTGATTCTCGAGAATGAGAGGCTAATTCTTGAGAATGCCTTTTCAAATTTCAGACATAGATCTCTGGATGAGTGAATGACTCTCGAGAATTAAAATGTAATTCTCGAGAATGGCTCAGTTCAAACTCTTAGCCAAGACCTTGCTCTCAAGCTGATTTTTGAGAATCAAGATATGATTCTCAAGAATGCTAGATTATCACTCTCAATATTCTCACGACAATTCTCGAGAATGTAATGTGGATTCTCGAGAATGTATTTAGCATAAACATATTGAGTTGCACAAATCACACAGTAATTCTTGAGAATGAATTCATAACTCTCGAGAATGGTTTACCTAAACCATGTTATATTCATGATATAGATCTCTTGAATTTATATGATTCTCAAGAATAAGAAGTTGATTCTCGAGAATTCATTAGCTACACCAATTATCAAAATTAATGCTAGTGTGAGCTTTTCGCATTTCATTTGATGAACTGGGTTATTGTTTAGTATTTATTATTTATTTTTAAACCCATTATTATTACATTTAATTAAGTTTCAAATGATCAATTCTGGTTTTTAAACTAAGCTTGAGCAAAAAGCAGTCCGGCGTGGCAGAAGTATTAAATGTCGATAGACAAACAGAGCAACAATTGGATTGAACTTTTATAGCAGATAAAAACATTTTTCGAGATAGAACTATTCCGGCTATCTTCCTGATAGAAGTACAAACAACGAGAAATACATTTAATAAAAGACGTGACTGCATTTAATGAAGCAACGGTCGACTTGGGTCTACGAAGATCAGCTATAAGTCCAATAGAAATTCAAACAGAGACAACGACTATATTAAAAGCTATTTGCAATAGTATTAATGATGGACCATATAAAAAGCCAGAGCATTCAATATTGTCAAACACCAGAATACACTGAGCAATCAATTCAAAATTATTACAGTCAACTGTTCCATTAGTTTTTATTCGATATCATCATAATCATTTTGTACTTTAGTGATTAGCATTTATTTACTCAGTAAGGAATGAAAAACAATTTGATCATTTGTTTATCAGTGAATCTTAAGGTTGTGGAACCTTAAGTGTGGGTGTACGATTACAACTTGTAAGGGGAGCAAGTCCTAAGTAATAAGATTGTCTCGAAAACTTAGTGTGTAATTGTAACTCGCTTGACGAGTAGTGAAATACCCAAAGTATTTTGGGGACTGGACGTAGGTCGTGGTTTTTGACCGAACCAGTATAATTCTCAGTGTATTAGTTATATTTCAGTTTTCATACCTCACTCTATTTGTTAACCGGAAAGAATTTTGAAATCTCCTATTCACCCCCTCTAGGCAATATTCTGTCTTCACTTTTGATTCCGAATTAGTGAATGTAATTATTTGTTAGATGATTCGTATTGTTTGGATATTAATATTGACAACATTTATTTGATAAATTAGAACTTTAATTATTGTAATTTACTAATTATTTCTTAAAAAACGGAGGAAAAATAGTTACAATTTGAAATAGCAACTTTCAGGCCTATAGAGTTGGCCCTGACCCCGGGGCTTTCGGCTGGGCCTTGAAAAATATGTTTTTTTTTTTTAATTTCAGGCCCTGTAGGGCCAATCCTATTAGGCCCTGACCCTTCAAGGGCTAGCCTTGTAGGGTCGGGCTGGCCTTGATTCTCAATTCTACATGCCATGAAGATTTAAATCAAGACTTAAGACGTAGTATCCATCAATTTATATATACTTTATCATATACTCTATCTAACCTCAATATTTTATTCATTATTTCTTAGATGAATACTGTTAATTCAGTTTAAAATTTGATATCATCAATAAAAATATAAAAAATTATAAGAATTATATTATTTTGAAATGAAAAAGTAAATAAAAGGGGCTAGAGTGAGACTTTTAGGATTCTAAGGGTTGTGAATTTTTTTTCTCTTTAGAGAATTCCAGAAGAAGAAGTAGTGCTCCAACATGATCAGGGATAAGATATTTGCTATTTGAATGTCTGCTACCATGAACCAATTAACCTAGAAAATAGGTTGAAAGCTTATCACTTTATTGTTGCTCTTATTAATGAATATATTGTTGAAGATAATGTCTTCAACATAATTTTCTTTACAACAAGCATGTACATGCAATATGCTTAAATTATATCTCCTCCTATCCTAATTATTAGATTCAGATAATTAATTCATAAATATTAAAACTTTAGTTAAGTTATTTATATGTAGCAAATGGATGTTAGTTTTCCTAAAGCACATCTTTTATTTTGGTTATATAAAGGAGTTATATAACTAATTTACTAGATGTAAAAGTCTTTCTACCGGCCGTTCAAAAAAAAAAGTCTTTCTATATTTATAAACATTTATGTTGGTTAATAAACAAACTCAAAGTAAATAATAAATAAAATAATTGATGATATTTTATAAATAATATTTAGCTTTATATAAAGAGATGTACCAATGTTAATAAATAATAAGTATGTTTTGTATGAGTGATTATTTATAATCATGGAATAGAATTAATGAAATATATTTATTACTAGATTGTGGGTGTTTTTTTTTTTTTTTTTTTTATCGAAAGATTGTGGGTGTTTGAGATTAACTTATTTTGCATTATTGACAAAAATTTTGTCTCGTACAACAGACAAAATTTTTTAATTGATTCTGGTGCTCTCCAAAACATGAAAATCCTTCGTATCACTTTTTCTGTTTTTTCTTTTCAGCCACACATATGTACCAAATCACAAGACTTTTTTTAGAATAATATTTTTCATAGAAATTGCGTCACCCTTTTAATTTAAAAAATAAACTTAATTTTTTTGATAACTACACATTATTACTATAATTATTGGTGAATATCATTGTCAATTCATTTCACAGTTGTTATCATTTGCGTCATGAAATAATATGACTAATTAGATGAGTGCACTTGATTCTTTATCATGCATCGTACCTCTATTGGATCTTTTGTTCAAGGGCGAATGAGAGTGAAGAATCTCACATGAAAACGAATTAAATTAAAACATAATATGATGCAAATGGATGACAATTTTGACAAAGTCTGTTAACAAAGGTCTAAAAGAAATTTTCTCTAATGCTAATATACTATGCGTAGTCGCGGTCTTAAATATAAGCCACATAGTTAACTTTATTTTTAGAGAGATTACATAAGTTAAATAAGTTATTTAATCATATCATATGTTATATATCTTTAGATTATATATCAGTTTATAAGTTAAAAAAAATAATTTAGAGAAAAAATGACAAATATAAATATTTTAAAGTAATTTAATTATTTTTCTTAATATATACAAAAAAGTCAACTATATATGTCTTGTCTTTAGAACAAGAGGGATTATCTTTTTTTGAAGACCTTCTAAATTAAAATTTATATAAATTTTGGGCTATATCTTTTTTTAAAAAAAGATATAGCTATCTCACTATATTCTTTTATTTTTTTTAATTACTCACTATATTCTTGTTAATCCTGACTCATTATATGTTTAAATATTGGCCCGGCCCACCCTTAGTTATAAATTCATGAGTGCCAAGCAATATGATATTAGAGTCTGTAGTTTGATGACACAATGGGGTATATTGATAGTTGATAAAAATATCTGGAATTATGTATTCGAAGTCTGAGATATTACATATAGTTAATTATTACTCCCTCCTGTTCTAATTATAAGACAACATTTGGTAGTTGGTTTTGGTCCTAATTATAGAACAAAATTTAAATTTTTGTCAATTTCTTCTTAAAACACCCCTAGTTTATTCTCTCAAGTGTGTTTAGTTTTTGGTAAGTATATATATTTAGGTGCATAGAATTTTCTAGTCAATAAAACTCTTAAATTATTGGATTTTAATTTGTTTATCAATGAGTTAACGTTAATTTACCAATATATATATATATATATATATATATATATATATATATATATATATATATATATAAACACATATATGCATAGACACACACATATATTTATATATGTACACACACACATATAGACATACACAGGCATTATATAAATATATATGTGTGTTTGTTTATGTATATACATGTGTGCACATACTCATACTTATGTGTGTGTGTGAGGGGGGTTTCTATTTATGTGTAGATATGTGTGTGTATCTATGGGGAGTGTATATGTTTTTTTATTTTTATTTTTTTTGGGGGGGGAGGGGGATTGTAGATATATATGTGTGTGTGCATACACATACATACATATGTACACACACATACATATATAGCAAGATCATCATTTTAATTAGAAAGCATGTAAATGAAGATTCTAGGTTGGGGGTATGTTAATGTCAATGAAAATTTATATAAAGGCATTTTTGGAAAATGAGTGAAATTAACTAATTTAACTTCCTTTCTTAATCTCCCCAAAATCAGTTAAATATGTCTTATAATTAGGACCGGTGGGAGTATTTTTAAAGTGGATTAGATCATAGCATTATTTAAATATAAAAGTAAAAGGGTAAAATGGCAAATTTGAGTTGGACATTTTTTCAAGTACAATCGGTATCTTTAACAACTCGCATAATGTGTTTATGAAAGTTTAAAAAAATGGCGCAATGCCATCTCATAAGAACGCATGATCGATTACCGTTCTTCGTCAGTCGAATAATTCTAAGGTTTATAAATAATTTTTCCCCATCAGTTTGTCTGGATGAATAGTTCTTCGTCAGTTGTGAACGTCAAATTAGAAGACAACTTCAACAACTCGTTATAACCCAAAACGAACCGGAAGAAGATTTTGAGTTGAGTTATGACTAAACGCAATGAATAACTGTATCCTATGGTCTGCTTGACAACCAGCAATAGGGACCTTAGCCCTTAAATGCATGCGTTGTCGATATATAGATGAGTCGCAAGGAACATTTTTAAGAAATATCTATGAAGTAGTAGGTAAAATCCTCCTTTATAGACGAGTTGAATATATGACAGTAAGTGGTAAGGTGGCTTTACTGATACGATACATAAAATTTCAGCCAAAGTTGCTATAATTTCTCTTTCTAACCTTAGGCTAGTAGAAGATATCGATACTTATAAATAGGTCTAAAACAAATCTGCATTTGTTAATAGTTGAACATGAGTAGGCCCTTACTTGCTCATAGGCATTCCTATCAAGCAGCGAGTAGACTCTTTTACAGATGACTTGAATATGAGATTGAGTAATGTAGATGGTAAAGTGACTTTCTAGCAAATTAAGATACACTTAAATTTAGCCAAAGATGCTTTAGATTAGCCCCTACCAAATTTCATTCCTCCCATCTTGGGCTAATCCACGTTGCCCACACATGCAGATTTTGCAAGTTTGTGCCTGTTCACAATTGTTCCTGAGAAAGACTAAAATTTTCAATCCTCCAAAAAAAAAAAAAAAAACACGTTTGTACATGCTTATAATTACTCCTTCATAAATAAATAAAAAGTTAAATGAAAAAAATTATCTCTAACCCTAGTTAGAATTGTTAGCCTAAAAGTTAATCTTCGTTAGATATTAGTATAAGGTGACACTGTGCTGCATCATTTTTTAAGGTGTGAGGAAAATATTACACAAATTAAAACTTAAGAATATCAATTGCTTTAGATAAAATAATTTTTATGATAAATTTATCCTTTAACCCAAAATAAAATTCCATTTAATTATATTTGTATTTTTTTATTGGTGAAAAAGGACTTCATCAATCATAGAAGTTAGAGTAAAATACCTTGACCACCATTTTGTTTTGTTTTAATTACATAGTCATCTCGTCTATTCTGAAAATATACATTTAGGTCCAAACCATTAAGTCCGTTAAGGAGATTCCAAAATGATTCTAAAGATATGTTTCTTAATTAAAATTTCTATTAAGATAAATTTTATTTACTAATTTTCCCTTTATCATGTCCAATGTCTAATTTATTTTTGAACATGTGAAAAATTATAAATTTAAATTATTTTCAGGCCAAAAAAATTAAATTATTTACATAATATCTCAAACTTATGGTATTTGACTATATGATAAAAAACACGTGTTTGAAATTTGTTTTTCTCCCTTTGAAAAAAAAACAAAATAAATATGTTTCAATAAATATGATGAAAGCATAAAATTACAATTTTCTAACATAATCAAAATTAATAAATTTTATAACATATTACGAATTTTCAAAACATATATTAGAATTATTTTTTAGTTGTATTTTTTTTACAAATATAAATGTTCAAATAATTCTTTTGTTAAAGAGGGGTATTTTGTTCAAAAAAGTTTGAGAGTCAAATTTAATGGTCCATTAACTGTTAGCTTGATGGAAAAGGAATTTTAAAAATATAAAGAAGGTTTGTGTAACACATATTTTAATTTTTTGTGAGGTTTTCATGAGTTTTCGAAATAGAGGAAATATCTGTATAATTAAGAAAAAAATATACGATTGGTTAGAGTATTTTACTATAGAAATTAATATCCTTTCAAAGCATGATAAAATGTACACTCTTTGGTCCTTAAAACACCTATTTACCTAATTGAGATTAGTTAATGTAGTTAATTTGACTCCCCCCCCCCCAAAAGAAAACCCTAATAATCTTTTGTAATATTCTCAATCCCTTTTTTTTACTTTGATTATGTTGAAAGTATCAATAGGGCGGTAGATTGTGAAAATATTGAAAAATATAAAAAAAAATAAATTTTATATTGAAAACTAAAATCAACTGTATAGGTAAGTTATGTATTAAGTAAGAGTGTATTTTTTTTTTTCAAATATGTTTGTTTTATATACAAAGATTGGGAACCAAGTTACTAACAACTTGTTTAAGAGATCAGAGGAGAATTATTTCCAAAAATATATGAACTTGAGTTAGTTTATATTTATACTTTTATTAAAACTAAATGAATTTTGTTATGAATATTATGATCGCATGGATGTCTATAACGTTAAAGAATAAGGCTCTTCACCTCCCATCCATATTGAATGGCATCATAGCATCTAACCCTCAAATTGAAGAGCTTATAACTTTTTTTTTTAACATCTAATGGTACAATTATATTACTTAATTCTCTTCTTTATGTATTATAACTCATAGGGTTAATCTTCAATATTGAGTCCTATAAATAGAAACATGTATACACATTTGTGATAAGCAGAGAAAGAAGAATCACTCCCTCTTTGCTTTTCAATTCTCTCTTATATTCTCATCTTTTTCATGTCAAATTTCTCTTGTATTCTTTTTATTTTCATAACAAGTTTTATTTATTATACAAAATTTTAAAATTAGTCGTACTATAAAAGATTTATAAATAATTCAAATCGCTATAAAATTTGTATCGCATTTCAATTACAGATAGCCTCATATATTTATATCAAGTTTAAAATGAGTTATAATATTCATAATTTGAGAATATTACATTTTTTTCATTAATTTACTTAAACATAAAAATATAGAATTTTGATATTGATATCGACAAAGGAAAAAAATTACATACTTAATTTTTTCTTTAAGTAATTATAAAAATGAAACTTTAAATTTGTGAGTGATCGAGATGTGACAAAGGCTTGATTGTGACCTAATAATGAAATAATATGGACACGTTCACTGGTGTCATACGTATAATTTGTTTGTTGGTACTTGTCCCTCCTCCATTCATTTCAATTATGACGATAACCACAAATCCTACCATCCAATCAATTTCATGCTTATATAATGAAATATTACACGTAATTATTATATAAAATAATATATAATATCCTGCTAAAAAATGTAATGTATCAAATAAAATTAAAGTGTCTCACATTATAAATTGGCTTAATTAATTTCGATAGTATGGGTAAATCAAGAACTAAGTGACAGTCAAAACATAAGACTTTTTTGACCAAAAAAATAAAAGAATTTTTTGAACAGTTTGAAGGTGCAGTTTTCTTTATATTTTATGTATTAATATAATTTCATATTTCATAAATATGTCTCATAATTTTTCTAAATTTGCATTAATGAAATGTTGAGTTGGAAAATAGTTAATTTTTTAAAGACACTTGGAAACGAATCTTAGGTTGTGAATATACAAGATTAGACAGCCACAAAACAAAAATATATAGACCTTAATTTATTCTTGTTTGATTCATTTGATCGAGATTGATTAGGTATTTAGATTAATTTACACCTAACATGCTTTGCGGTTCATATGAAAATAAAATTTAAAAAATATTTCATAACAATAAAGTAAAAAATTGTTAATAGTAATAAAAAAGAAGTTTAATGTTAGAGATTTTTTTTAAATTTTACTATTTAACTCAAATACTGAAATATAATTTAATGATAACGATGAAAATCATTTATAAATTTATTAAAATGTTCTTGAATAAATATAATAAGGAAGAAGATTAAATAAAAATTCTATCCCACAAAATGAATCCAAGAAAAAAGAAATAAATGAAGCTAGAGTACGTAATTAGTAAAAAGAACACAAAAATTACAATTTCAAATTTAAGTACAAATACTTTATTCAATGATAAAAAATTTAAAATTTAAAAAAGAAAATTAAAGGATGAAAAATTTAAAATGCAAAAATTTTGATTTAAAGATCAACAAAAAAAAATTAAAAATAAAGGATATTCTTTATATAAATTTATTTATGTGTCGGGATGATAATTTTCTCTAAGGAAAAAAAAAAAAAAAAAGAAGAAGAAAAGAAACAAAAGTGCCATGCTAGAGAGGTCAATTTCAGGGGCCTAATTATTTATTAACAAAATGCTTGCTAGCCAGCTATACCTACATTACCTCTTGTGTACGCTATTATTATTGTGACTTGGTACTTAGGAGATTTATTTAAAAAAATATGTATTATTACCACGAACCTTTTCTGGGATTAGTGAACATTGTCTTTATTTATGTTTAGGTTAACATATCTTTCAACTTTTTTTTCTGCTTTCTTTTCGATTGACTATTATATGATCATGTCATTTGTGGGTAGATAGATGTTCCCCTCCCCATCAATGATTATTATCCTTTTCCCTGTTACTTAGGTCTTTTTCTTTTTTTTTTAATACTCATAATTTATCTTGGTTTGTGATAAGTGACCATTATCAATTTATTATAGTCTTGACAGTGGCAATTTTCAACAGCTTATTTGAACCTTCCATACCTTTTTATATTCATATAGTATAATTTTTTTTTTCTTGAAACAAATATTTATGAATATTTTTTGTTTCATTTTAAACTTTTTTGTCAAAACATGATTAAAATAACAAAAACATCATCAACACTTCCTCATATTCTAAATATAGGAGCTAGACAAATTATTTATGGAGATTAAAAAATAAATTAAGTAACTTTTTTTTATAAAAATATGTGTTGATTTGTTAAAAGTATCATTTTTGATAATTTCTATTTTAAATTACTCACTTGATAAAGGTTTTCTTTTAGCATGCCATGGATAAGGAGAGTTTAGGGGAAATAAAAACTATAAATTTAAGAGACAAAAGTAGAGTGAGATTTATTACAAAGGACCGTATTGACAATATTAAATCATTTGTTCATTTAATCTATTGGATTCTTTTTTTCAAATTATATTTATACCAGAAACAGACATTAAAAAATGATTAGGGGGATTTTTACTTCGTAAAATCAATATCATTTACCTTTAGGGTTCCTTAAAGACCGTAATTGACAATATTAAATTGTCTGTTGAATAAATGAAAAGGATAAATACTGCCACATTTAGCCAAAAACATGGAGATTCTGAGTTGAATAACATAATACATATTAACTACGCGATCAGAGGATTTTATAAGCATATTGACAACCCTAAATTATAATAACTCCTTCATCTTTGATTTGTGGGGATTAATTCCCATATTCATTATATTTTACTGGAAAAATCCACATTTGAGTTTATTTCTTTTGGGTGAAATACACATTTATTATTTATCATTGAATCCCTTATTTACCTACGTTTGGAAATTTGATTTAAAAACAACAGTGATGGAGAGAAGCCGGAAAAAAATATTATTGACCATATTAATTAGTTGTTAAATTTTTTTTACCAAAGGAAAAGTATATTGTTGATAATTTAATAAGACACCAACTAACAATTCACATGACCAATAAAAACTGTAAAAGTCAATAAAGTTATTTTAAAATTTAAGTAATTTTCAATACTATTCCTATTAGTTGTACTCAACTCTAATATTGTATTATTATTACTTTCACCCACTACCCCTATTACTTTTACCAAAGGAAAAGTGTATTGTTGGTAATTTAATAAGGCACCAACTAACAATGGGCTTTGGTTTTCTTATGCTACATGAGGAAAAAAAAAGTTTCCTACACACACATGAAATGATGGGACCCACATATACATCTATGAATTAATATATATATATATGTGGGTCCCACCATTTCATGTGTGTATGACATGAGAAAATGATTTTCCCACAACATGAGAAAATGTTTTCCCACTAACAATTCACATGAACCAATAAAAACTGTAAAAGTCAATAAAGTTATTTTAAAATTTAAGTAATTTTCAATACTATTCCTATTAGTTGTACTCAACTCTAATATTATATTATTATTACTTTTACCCACTACCCCTATTAATTATAGGCGTGAAAAAACAATTAATGCTTCTTGGAAATAAACAAGAGTCTTATAAAATAAACCATTTGTGGGTGCCTTATAATAAGGATAAGATAAAGTACTAGAGATGAAAATAGGTACCTCTTATAGGGGTCCATAAGTTACCCTATTTATTGATCGGCTTATTTAGATAAACATGTTAGGCTTATTTCATAAGGCCTAGCCTATATAAGCCTGTAGGTATGAATTATTATTATTTTTATTTATACTATTATATAAGTGCATATAATATCATTTGAGTAATTTTATAAATTATCTATAAATTTACTAATTACCTTAATTCTAAGTTTCACATCACTTCTTCATTACACTCAACCCTTACTTTCGCCTAAATAATTCATCCCTGCCTCTCTTCTCTTTGGTCTCTTTGGTTGCTTTTGATGACAATACTAACTCACTCCCTCTACCGTAATTTGCACCATTCACACGTAATAATTGTTATGAGTGTATTTTAGTTTCAAATGAAATATTATAATTTTAGTAAGAGAAGTTTTTCCCAATTTATGTGGGAAGAGTAAAAGAGATAAAATCTAGTTTTACATGTTATCTATTATACTTAGTCGATTTTAAAAAATATATCCCATTAATCAATAAACGATTAATTTTTCTTATTTATATGTGCTCGAAAAATTATTATTAGTGTACATTCTTTTCTTTTCCTTGATAAGCCATAATACTATGATAAGAATGAATGTTAGGCTTCTAAGACATAATGTAAGATTAAATATAAGCATGGAAAGTTATATATGAATTTAGAGATATGAGAGTTAACAGTTATTTAAACCTTCACATTTTATTTAGGCCTTCAAACAAATTTTAGACTTTATCAGGCATTTTAAAAATTAAGACTCAAGCCTAAAATAAGGCTTATATACAAGTTTAGACTCAGAATCAGGTTTTGAGTCTCAATTATAAGTCGATATTCATTTAAACAAAGCCTAAGCTAACTTATTTTCACCCCTTTTTCATACCAACAATTAATCATAATTTATTTCGGTTTGTGATACGTGACAATTATCATAGGCTTTGACGGACGGTAGCAATTTTTAATAGCGTACTAGGCCTTTCTTTTTTCCTTTTTGACAACTTCCAGGCCGGTCATAGTTTTATATTTATACCTTCAAACAAAGACTCTTCATTAATATTTTTGGTTTACTTTCAATTTTTTTAATCAAAACATGGTGGGAAAAAAAGTAATTTTATTCTACACCCTCCCTCCAATATTAAATATAGAAGCTAGAAATTTTTTTTATTCAGATTAAAAAAATTAGTTAAGTTATTTATTTGTTAAAAATATGTGTTGATTTCCTAAAATATACTTCTTTAATCATTTTATTTGAAACTACTCATTTAATAAAGATTTTCTTAATACATATGAAAGAATCTATAAATTTGTTAGGTAAAGTAGAGTCAGCACCAAATACACACATATTCGCTAGTGGACAACCTTTTTCTTCTTGTTTTTTTTAAGACAAAACAGAACCTTCTATTGAAGACAATTATGTTTAAAACACTGTTGGGTAATAAATAAATGAGGGCACCTATCAAATAAAAGTTGAATATTAATTCATCAACTTGTTGACCGCTTTTGCCAAACCAACCCTTGTTGGCTAGGGAATTTTTGTTGTTTTTTTTTTTTTTTTTTGGGGCCAGTGCACATGTATTTTTACATTGAAGAGAATCTTATTCGAGACATTGTTTTTTATTTTTTATATATATAAGAAAAGTTTTGGAAGGGTTCAACACTAATCCCCTACCAAGGGGAGGGCACGGCCCCAGGCTCTATAAGCACTTACTAGGGACTTACGAGATCACCTACCAAAGAAGAGGGCACGGCCCCAGGCTCTATAAGCACTTACTAGGGACTTACGAGATCACCTACCAAAGAAGTCCCAGCGACAGCAGAGAAGATCGAACCCACGACCCACGACCCAGGGGCCTAATCCTGGATCCCTTACCATCTGTGCCAACTCTCATTGACTATTGGAGACATTGTTACTTGTTAGATATTAGATGTAGACACATCTTACTGTGAGGATTCGATCACATTATGAGAAGCTAGACTTCTTTACTAGACTCAAATGTGGAGGCTTGTGCAGTAAATTAGACGAAGCCCAGCCCAAGACTACACTTGACACGGTATTATCTTCAGCCGGGCCGTTTAAAATGGTCTAAATGGGCTATTCATTTATTTATCAGTTTCATCGAGACTAATTTCTTGGGCCTGACCATTGAGACCAATTCAGTTTTACATCCTGGGGCCTACTTTTTGAACAGTATCCTGGGGTCTACTTAATAGGGCGATATTTTAAGATTGTGAAATAATTTAAGAAAAAAATATGAATGGCACATTAATTTTTCATGTGTCAAAATTAACCCTCATTAACTATGAGGGAGAGAGATCACATAATGCATCTTAGGTATTATTAGATGATGTGTAGACATGAATACATTATACTATTACATTTTTTTGTCTTTTAATACATTATACTATTACTATTTGAATAGGGGTATGTTTTATGAGATTTTGACTTTATTTTTCCTTTTCTTTCATCTGCATCACCTGTTAACTTTGGAACCCAGAATCGTCAACATTTTATTTTATTAAATTTTATCATTTTATACATAAATTATATACATATATGTATATTATTTATATTTCAATTAAATTAAATAAAAATTTGTGCCACATAAAAAATGTATATATACTTTTTTATTTTACTGTCAAATTTGTTAATCAAAATATGAAAAGTATATTTGCTTAAAAAAAGACACATATATACTCATTAAATAATAAAAAAAACATGTATATAAAATTTATAATAAATCATATAGGGTGAAAATACATAGGCTATCTAAAATTTTTAGTATGATTTTGAGTTCTCATTTATGATCGAATGGTCCATAAGTGATCATGTGACACTAGGTGAAAAAAAAAAGAAAGCAAAGTGAAAACACTGTAAAATGGAGGCGTTTTAAAGAAATGAAGAGGCCTTTGCCTGCCCCAAGACAACACATTTTTGTGTGTGTCAGTTTGTAATATTTACATGTTTGATTTGTGAATAATATGAATAAATATTTGAACTGTGTAATTAAAAGATTGACACCTATTTATAGTAATTGAATTTGGATATCTTATGCTTGAATTCTAGATAAAATATAGTGTTTCTGAAATAAGAGACACACATATAGGGCAGATGATGAACTAAATGCTACACAGTTTCATCTAGTGGCATTCTGATATATTTCAGAAACATTTGCTAAATTTCATTAAGAAGTCTATCATTATTGAAAATGGGAAGTAACAAGAGGAGGTGGTGGAGGATTAAACTAAATAAAAAACCCAAAAGGGAAAGAACAAGAACAGAGCCAGCCACAAACACATCCTGGTATTACTATTTTGTTCCCCATTTGGTAACACAGAATGCTCAGCTTCTTCTCCATCATCATCCACAGTTGAATTAGTTGGAGGAGGATGAGAAACCAAAACATCCACATTTAGAGGAGAAGACAACTGGTTTTGCTCCTTTGGGCTTTCTGGTGTAACCAACTCTGCCACTGGAGATAATGCTTCATTCATGAAAAGGGTCAACAATATATCAAGTGGATCATAAATATTAAAATATAAGTCACTTTCAACATACTTCATTGAAATAAAGAAAAATCTTAAATCTTATTAACTTTGTTTTAAAATTTAATATCAAAGGAATACATATGAATAGACCATCTAGTAGGAGAGATATGGATCCCAAACTAGAAGCACTAGACTCACTAGTCCTATCACTTTCTTTGCCTCTCTCCTGTTTGATGGTCTTTGCTACAACTATTTGTTACCAAATGACATTGTGTCAATTTTAGAGTCTTCATATTCTTTGAAAAATTATCCTTGCTAGTCAATTTTACGTTTCACGCACGAGATAAGATTTTCATATATTTATCTTATACAACGTAAAATCATTTTCCATAAAGAATTTAAATGAATGCCTAAGCACTATGAGATTCAATTGAGATAACTCAAGATAATTTTGGACTTGTTTATGAGAATTAAGTCACTTTTCTTTGATTCAACTAACCATAAATATGACTTATATGCTATTCTAATCAAATTTGTTCTTAGGCTTTCTAACCAAAACACAACAGGTCAATGATTTTCCAATCAAACATGACATGACTAAATTCAAGAATCAAAATTATTACTATTTGTTCCTTTGCAGAAACTAGAAAACTGAACCTGGACAAGGATTGAGTGAAGGCATTGAGATGAAGCAGTTTAAAAATGATAGAGAAAGAGGAAGGCCGGCTAGAGCAATTGGTGGTATTGTTCTGAGAGAGCACAAGCACTTAAACTCAGATTCAGCTATCTGACTTAGGGTTTTGCAGCAACTTTCTTCTATGTACGATGAATTCTTATTGCTTTGCTTCAAACACTTTTGGATATCTATGTTTGGTACCGAACATCCATAATCTGTCTCTGAGTTAGCTTTGGGAAGAAGATAACTGAGTGTGAATAATAAAAGACAAGTGAACCTCAAGGGAAGAAGCATCCTTCTGGAATTCACAGCCAACAATAAGAAACAGTGTTTGAATCATAATTGATAAATATACACAGAGTAAAACTCAATTGCTGATGTTTGTTCTGACTATGAAATGACTATATTGACCTTGTTATCATCCTATCTTTGTGAATCTCCTAAAATCTTAAAGTGAATGACCAGCTTTTAACTTCTGATGGGGAAAATTAATTTTGGACAATAATTAATCTTTCTGCTGATTTGTTCTCTGTTTGCATGTTTTATTTTCCTTTTTCAATGCTAACTTTGGCTCAAAAAATGCTTGAAAAATGATTGTTGCAGGGGTGAAACAGTAAATTTAAGAACCTTCACACTGATTGTGAGAAGTGGCACCAGTGGAACATGACCATAGCATGAGCAACTGGATAAAATAGAAACCAAGATAGACACACACACACGCACACATACTTATTATATTCTTGTAGTAATGAGTGGATGTCTAATTATCTGATATATCCATAATTCTGTATTTATGTTGTTGCATTGAATAATATTTTCATACTTATCTAATATATTCATTCATGGCTCTGTAAATAGTGTTTGTGTTCACTGCGCATATACTTGAATAAAATAAAAACTCTTTAATTTCAAGTAACTCATATACAATACAGTACAAAAGCTTTTAATAAATGTGGTAAGACATCCCAATATCAGTCTGAAATGAAGTAAACAAAACTAAATAATCCAACAACAAACACACTCTAAAGAATAGATTTTGTAGCCTATGATATGATGGGTACAATAACACAAGACTATGCAGAATAGAATACAAATGGTGGTGACACATGAGGAAGGAAGCTAGTAGTAGTTGAGAAGAGCAGTAAGTGCCGAAGCGATGAGAAGAAAAGAGGGAGAGAAAGTGGAAGAAGAGATTGCGGAAGAAGATGGAGTGTTATTAGAACGGCTTGATGTAGTTGATGATGGTGGTGTATTAGTATTATCCACTGATGGAGATTGTGAGGTTGTGTCTGATTCAGGTGCCTCAGAAGGTGTCAATTGTGATGAAGGTGGAATTGAAGACGCTGCATCAAACAAACAATGAGAATATCATGTTAATAATTCCTACTCCTTCCAGTCGAAACACAAGAGCTAGATAACCAATTTAGTAAAAATTAAAGAAATTAGTTTAGTTAGTTATTTGTACAAAAAGGTGTTGTTTCCCCCTAAAATACTCTCTTTAATCATTTATATTGAAACTACCCATTGATGGGAGCCCTTTAATATGTGTAATCAAAAGAGATAGTTTGAGAAAAATTATAAATTTTTGAGATAGAGTTATTTAAGGTCTTATTTTTAGAACCAAAGTAAATTCCTTTGTTTGACAGAGTAATTGGTAATATATCATAGTTTTGATCTATCAAATGATGTATTTGAAGATGAAGCAACATCCGAAAAATTCTCTTGTACAACCCAAAATCACTTGGAATAAAATAAAACCAAACAAGCATATAAAGTTGACTTATTTTGTATAGGACTCGTGCCAAAACAAGAAGATTTGTAGAGAAGCTTGATCCTCCATATATTCATATGCTCTTTTGTATAATGATTTTTGAATTTTTAGGCAAAGAAGTACCTTGAGGACTAGGAGATGGATTACTAAATCCAGAGGGACCTGATGCAGGTGAAGCAGATGGGCCTAGAGATGCAGGTCCTGTAATTAATATAGTAATAAATCATCAACATCAATGTAATTAAAATATGAAATTTATATAACAAGTCATATAAGAAGAATTGAAATGGGATTAAGAAAATGTCATATTGGGGATACCTGGAGCAGGAAGTGGCGAAGCAGTGGCTGAAAAAACAGAACATCATAAAAAGGACCAAGAAAAAACAACATATTAGCTCTGTTTTTTTTTTCTTTTTTTTTTTTGGTTTTTTTGGCACAATGAAAAATCAAGATCGAATGAGAAGAATATATAGTCAATATACCTTTGCACTGAACAGGGACACGTTGCATGCCACAGGCACGTGGGAGGGAGATGGCTAAGGTTCTGTTAATAGGTAACTGGAAGGGAACACTGCCGGTAACGATGAGGCAGAGACAACCCATACCACCGGTGGTGAGAGTCTTGAGAGAATCACAGCACTGTGTGGTCGGCATCGAGGAGCCACCGGCAGAGCTGTTCGTCAGGTAGTTCATGCAAGGTGTGAAGCTATTTATGATGGACGCATTACACGGCGTGCTAATCTGCCCTCTCACCGGAGCAACCACCATCGCCACCATGACCACCGCCAAAACTAACCACCTTGACTGAAAACTCTCCATATCTCTCTGTTTTGTTCTGTTCTGCTCTGTTCGGTAGGCTTGTGGGATTTTGGATACTTGAAGGGAATTAATCAATAAGTGTTTTTGATGATTTGGGTTGAGAGAAAAAGGGATTGGCTTAACGTTTATATAGATGAAAGTGGAGGGAAAATGTGTGAGGGGATTGAATTAGAAGTTGGTTTAGGAGATCAACTACTTTAACTAATCTTTTACAAGTGGAAGAATTTGAAGTAAGTTGGTACGATTGGCGTGTTCTGTTCTGCTTTGAGAATATAAAAAAAAAATTAGTTTGATCAAAATAAATTAAATATTAGAAAAGGTTGGGGACTTGATTACGTATGATGTGATGCACGTGGCACAGTTGAAAAAAGGGATGAGAAGTCAATGATGAGAATGAGTTAGTTGAGCTGTGAATGGGATCAGTTAGATAACCAAAAACATTAAACAATTTGATCGGTTTTGTCTTTTTGTTTGCGTGCTCTGTTTTGTTACATTTCATTCAATCTCATGTAATCTTATTAAGAACCAATCCCCGAGTTGGAACACCTGCTTCATATAATTCTAATCATTTTTTGTTGGTTTTAGTTAAACGTTTCAAACTAAACATTTTCTTCTTCCTTCCTTTGCAGGATTGGATTTTTGTGGAATGCATAAAATGAAGTATTGGTAGCTCAAGTGAAAGAGAAGTCACATGGCAAAGACTATTTGCATATGTTTAATGGAATGCATGGAAATCTAGCAAGGTGCAAAAATTCAGGCCTTGTTTTGATTTCCTCTTTTCAAAACAATTTTATGTTTTAAAAAACCAAATGAAAAACTTGTTCAATAATCAATTTTTCAGTGAAATGTTTTGAAAAACAACAACAACAATAATAATATGTTTTCTAAAATAAAAATGAAGAACAAAACTCTCCAATCTGATTGATCGTATAGCTCACTGGTATTGATTTATTATTTTAAAAAAGTATACTCCCCCCCCCCCCCCTAAATATGGTTTTTTTTTTAGAACAATCATCCAATAAATTTTTTTTGACATTTTTTTTCCCTTATCAAGACTTTTTCTGAAAAAGGAATTTTATAAAACTATTCTAAAATCATAACCAGAGTATTCCTTTTATTCCAACGAGGACATTCCTAATGGTAATAGTGCTTTCACCAACAATGATTTCTTGGCTCATGGGAGAGAGGGGAGGACCACTAAATATAGTATTCATACGGAGAATATAAAAGGGAAAATCTTAGAAAAATGCTTTTAAAATAGCAAATCAATATTTCCTACTAAAATGTTTTATAAATTACTAATCAAGTATAGTCAATATCAAAATTATTTCAGGAAACAAAATTGATTTGGATTTTGATACTTTGAAAGTATTTTTCTAGAACTTTCCTAATATAATACTCCTATTTTGAGAATTTTTTTGGATATAATATTGTGAGACATTATTGTCAAACTCATGCGTTGACTCTTTAAATTTATTTAGTGATTTTATGTTTTTAACTTACAAAATCCTATCAGTTTGTATTTAAACTCGTGCTAACTATAAAATCGGTTAAACTTACAAATCGAGTTTATTGTTTTTATGCTTTTACCTTACAAAATTATGCCAACTCATTTTTAAACTCATGTTATTTTATTCATTTTGATCATGTTCAATGACTTTATTATATATAAACTTAATAGAAATTTATTTATTGGATATGATTAATCATAAATGTTGATGAATTTAATTTCAGTTATTCATATTTAAAATATATTTAAATCAAATTGTTTTCATTTATATATTTTATTATTTTATTTTATATTTTTAACCTCTATTTATTAAAAAACGTAAACTCATAATTCTTACGAGTTTATGATTGGAGTATACACATCCTTCTCATGAATTTACTTATCTTATGAGTTTGACAACTTTGTTGTGGTATTGGAACACCTCTCTTAATTGTATTTCCAAAAAAAAAAAAAAAAAAAGTGAACATATGGGCAAACTGGCTTGCTCATCCATTATGGTTATGATACTTTGGATATTGTGATGATTATTAGTAATCTTTTTTCTCTAAAGCGTAGGGATCGGATCTTCTGCTTTCTAACTTGACCTAATTTTCATTTCTCTTGTTTTAATTTCTTACTTTTTTTTAAAAAAAAACTAAAATTAGTTAATTTAGACCTTTGAAAATTAATTAGCATAAATGAAAAACTATTTATGATTTATGGACATGTAATAAAGTTTTAATAATATTATACTTCAGGTCCAAAAATAAATTATACTTCTTTTACACATTTAGTAGGATTTATGTTAGAAAAATAAGTATAATATTCCAAAAAATTTTATGTTATTATTTATATTGTTCATCTCTCGGGATAAAAAAAATGATAAACTATATAAATATCTGAAATTAATTTTTACATTATATTTTCTTATATGTAATGCATACTCATACAAATGAGATTTAGAAAGTTCCATTAAAATATTAAAATCCGAAATCAGTTCTATTTCCTAAAATAATTTAGATGTTAAATATACTTGATGTACAAGCAACAACTTTTTGAGTAGTGAACCGGTTTTTAATTTTTTTTTTTTTTGTTTTGTTTTGTTGGTAAAACCGGTTTTTAAAATTTTGAATGAATGTAAATTTTCCAAACTCCAAAGGGCATTTTGGAGGATTCGCTTCTTCTAACCGTTCCGTCTTCCATGGCTTCCACCGCTCCGTCGCTAATAGCCTTCTCCGTCCTCTCTTGTACTCTTCTCCTTGCCACAGCGTCGCCACCACCACCTCCCACGTCGTCGCCGTCGGCGTCTCCATCACCAGCACCAACATGCACGGACGAGCTCGTCTTATTTTCTCCATGTCTGTCTTACGTTGCATCTCCGCCGAACGACCTTGCCGACGCCGCCTCCGCCAACTGCTGCAATGCTTTCTCCTCCGCCGTCAAATCTAATGCCACGGTTTGCTTCTGCTACTTTCTTCAGGAGCCTCCGATCTTCGTCTTTCCTCTGAATCGGACGCGACTTCTTTCACTGTCTTCAGATTGTCCTCTTGCTAATGGCGAATCTGATCGGGCTCCATCTCTCAATTCTGTGTGTTCAGGTTCGGATGTGCGCCTCTTTTTGTTTTGTTTTTTAATTTTCGAGCTTATCTATCTTCCTCAAATCTTGAAAAATTTTCTTGCATTCGAACCACACTAATGAATTAATTAATGTTTGATGGCTTGAAAACATTGTTAGCAATAATTCTTGCAGAAACGAAGAATTAATCAATGACATTCTTTTTCTCTTTTCACAAATCCACAGAATCGGCCGCTCTTCCTCCTCTCAACCACTCTGCATTTTTAGGGCTCACAGTTCCTTCTATTTCTGGTGAGTGATGATCGATCTTTGAAACGTTTGCTCACATGAATTATCGACTTAACAGCCACATTGATTAAATTTTTTGTTAAAAAGTAATCCTAAAATTATATTGGAAAATAAAAAAAAAATGTAAAAATTTGAATCACTGAATATTTTAAAAAAATTTTAATTAAAGCAAAATATTTTAAAAGCTGTTTGAACTTTGAACGATATAAACATATAGTTTGTCCTATATATTCCTCTTCCTCTTTGTTTTTTTGCTAACAATGTAGCTTGGTTTTTGTCTTTAATGGCTATGTTTTCAAAGAATTATTATTAAGTATGGAATATATAAATATATATATTTTATTTTATTTTTCTGGCAAAAAAAAGAAAGAAAGTGATTTTCTTTTAGTGGGAGAAAGGAAAATGTGATTGAAATTAGAAATAAGTAGTACATCCAAGTCACAACATTGCTTTAACTGGAACTAGAGGACTAAAATTGCTTTCTTGTATGAAGTCTAACCATGCAAAATTACAATTAAACCAAAATTTATTTGTATATAAATTAAAATCCATTCCTCCATTAGGAGGCTGATTAGTATTTCTTATGCAGTTGATATTGTGAAATAAAAATTTCTCCATAAACTATTAAAAATTAAAGATAGAATGGTAATCCACACACACACACACATATGTCTCACTTGGGTTGTGACCTAGATGCTTTTGTGTCTGAAAGATATGTTTCATTATCTCATTGTTTGTGGGTGGCAAATATAATATTAGGATCTGGAAGTGGGTCATCATCTCAGGAGATAATAACACCGACCAAGGGTGGTAGTGGTGGTGCACGAGGGGGCTCCGGTGGCGGCGGCGGCGGTGGTGGAAAGGGCTCAAGGCCGAGAAGTGGAGGGAGTAGTTCTGTAGTGGGAGGAGCAGTGCCTCACCGTGGTGGCAGTTCATCATCATCTGAGATGACTGAGATTTTCAGGAACAAAGGTTGGCTATTACTTTGGTTGCTTTCTCTGATAATGTCCTACATTTGCTGATGCTCTTACAAGCTCATCATTTGCTAATTAGCTTATAATCTTCATTTTTGTGAGCCTATATATACGATGATGCTGTTCTTGATATAAGATCCAGTTTGTAGTTCAATTTCTATGAAATCTAGCTGGATCTTACGTTAAGAATTAGAGGAAGTTGTATTAGATTCATGTGACCAAACTACAACACAACTAAAGAGCATTTTTTTGTTGATACAATGCTTCATTCATCCTGATTTTTTTCCCCTCTAAAGCATGATCTTAATGTTGACTAGTTTGCTACTAATTCCAAGTTCCTTCTTATATCTTTTTTTTTTTGGCCAACCAGTTCTATCTGATTAATTATATCTGCACCAAAAATCAACAGATAATTACTGATATTCAAATTCATATCATGGGACAAGTGTTTTTTCCGCCAACCTACGTACATTAAATTAGAATGTGATTAATTGTTTGTGCCCTTGGTAAGTTATATATTAGGGTTTCTTGTATTTGTGGAAGATAAAACGTCTCTCCAGATTAAGATTTTAAAATGGGATTTTTCGTGTCATGATATGAAAACTGGCACATTTTCTTATATACTTCCCCAGGTCTATATAAAAATATACTAATATAGTAGTAAAGTTTTTACGGTGGCTCGTCATATTTATGATGTACACTTAAAATGATGTTTCACATTTGAACCAAAATTTTATTATTTTTATCCCGGTTAATTAAATACAGGTTATAAGTTATATGACTGCATCAATGATTTCTCACACACTTTTTTCATATTCATTTTCTTGCACCCACTCTATTTCTATCATAAAATAGATTTTTTTTAAATAAAATATATTTTTATACATTTATTATTTTTAACCATTTTTAACTATTTTTTTTATGGAGGGAGTATAATTTAAGACTAGTTGTATGGTTTATAATTCAAGAATAATAATGGTTTTAGAAGGTTTATGATGTTTTATATTAATAATGTTTAGGTTATCTTTCAAAACGAATTTTGGTCACGGTGACATAGCAATTTGTTTGATTATATTCTTTTTTCTCCCTCTCAAAAACATTTTTATAAAACAGATTTTTAGAAACAAGTTAAAACAAAAAAAAAAACAGTTTTTGACGTGACCTGGTGACGTCTTCGCCAATGGAGACATGGTGGTAGTTGTCACTAGTAGTGTAGTGTTAATAATGAAAAAATGGCGGTATCAAAAAATAAAAAAGTTGAAAAACAAAAACAAGAAAACAACTAAAAAATATTTTTGTTTTTATTTTTTTTAATAACAGTTTTCTAAACAAGTCTTTTTTTTAAAAAAAAAATCAAACAAACCCTATCCTCTATTTGATAATTGGAAAGGGCAAAAATTTTTTGCGATCCAAAGGAGAATATATCATCACTTTCATTAATAAATAAAATTTTAAAAATATCCCATAAGAACAAATCTTCTTTTAAAAGGAAAAAATATATTAATATTAGCTTTATTAAAAATAAATTTTTAGTTAAATAATTTTTTGAGCATTGAATTAAGCAAGATTATTATTTTGTTACTGATGACCTAGAAAAGTTTTATATTTTGAGTAAAAAGTTTAAAAAATATATACTCGTACTATAATATTTTTAAGCAATATATGTAAGAGATATTTTTAAATTTAAAAATTGATTATGAATATTTTCATATGTTTTACTCTTAATATTATACTCATCCAATCAAACATCAATATAAAACCAATAAATACAGTTATTTCATTAGAACTAAACTTCTTCCTATTACTGATTTCTATTTCCATTATATTCTCATGAAAAGTATTCTAGCGAAATATTCCCTCTAGAGTTAATTAATTAACTGCCAAATGTAAATTTAATCAAGAAAATTATGTTAGATATTTGTTAAAAAAATGTGTGCCATTTTTCTTAAATGTACCTTTGCTAAACATAATTATGTTTTAATTTTCCATCACTATATATGTAACACCCCCGAATTTCTAGAGTTAAAATAACATAAAATTCTGATGGTTTAATAACTAAAAATCCAAAATCACCAAATTCGGGAGGTGTCACTGCCGCACTTGCATTAGGACAAGTGCAAGACTACAAACTACATTAAATAAATCTAAATCTAAATAGTTTTATGCAACACCAAAACAAAACAAAATAAGATAATAAAATAAAATAACTAAATGAAATCAAAATTAAAATTTGACGTCTTCCTCTTTTCTCACTGCTAGCCCCACCCTTGGCACCTGTTTCACTGAAACTCTGTTCCCCTGAATGATCATCGCAGCTCAAGAATACACACATCAGCAAACGTTGGTAATCCTAATTAAGAAGAGATAATATAAAATAAAAATAAATAAATAATTTTAAAATAAATTTAAATAAAATAAAATAATTATAAAAATTATAATAAGATAATTACAAAATAAAAATATCATGATATGTATAATTAAAAGGTGTCATTATTTATAAAATTGCATCAAACATTAATCATTATCTTTTTGGATTTGTTTAGACCCGGGAAACCCTGCCAGTCTTATTTAGTGGGAAGAGAACCATGGTAGACTTAGAAAACCCTGCCAGTTTACCCTGTGACCCGGGAAACCCTGCCAGTCACAAATCATCAAAATTGGCCATATCATAATTTTCTTCCTAGTGTGCACACCTCTTCCCAAAGTTGCTACTAGTATCCCGGAAAACCTTGCCATACACCACTTTGGAAGAACGGATATATCGGTTCACATCAAATAAATTCTCGAAGGCATAAAGCCTTAAAAGTGTGTTCATCACTTTATGAGGTATCATCCCAAAGCTATCCTCCCACTCGGTAATTTATTATACGTAGTTTAGACTCATAAAATTCCTAAATTACTCTTATCAGATATATTCAAATATTTGTAACAAAATAATAATAAAATCCTTTACTCCTATCAGAAAGGGTTGATCTTAATTTCACAGTTATAACTCTTTATGGGAACTCGTGAGTTTTCTCAAATACAATCATTAAAATGTTGTTTCTATTTTATTATAAGATTTCCCAATTTGGAACTATAAAGTAAATACTCATGGGTTTTCATGGGAAATTCCCAGGACTATCATTTAATCTCAACTTCTACTCATCATCCCTTTTTCGAACTATAAAGTAAATACTCATGAGTTTTTTATGGGAAATTCCCAGGACTATCATTTAATCTCAACTTCTACTCATCATCCCTTTTTGAACTATAAAGTATATACTCATGGATTTTTATAAGACGTCCATGAGAAATTTATTAGATTATCTCCAGTTCATTCCTTTTAAAACATATGAAGGTGCATACAGGACGTTTCAAGGGAATCAGATTGTTATGATACCTGACATTTGAAATATATATAAAGCAACATTATAATGGAATTGAATCATGCATGAGACAATTTTGCAAACCAAAGGTGCAGACATACAGTACGTGTCATCTAATATTGTGGTGTGAATGGAAAGAAGGAATCTCAAAAGATGTGCCAACTTCAAATATATATATTATTAGCCATATGCAAAACGTATGGATTAAATGAGAGGAAGAATACCAATGATTTTTGAAAATAAATTAATCGGTAAAGGCATGTGGACCTCATAGAAAAAGGAAGCATACAAGAACAAGAAGGAACGTACAGCAGGAACGCAGAGTGAGGAGGAGAAATATGTGCATACAAGAGATGCAAGGGAAAGGGTTATTCTAGGGATTAGGATTACCTGGTCTCTGTGTTTGCTAAGCTCCTAGAAGAGAAGTTCTTCCGTAAATAATTTTTTAGAGGGAGAGCTAATGAGCAATGACTAAAGTGAGGTGGCTAAACCTAACTTATAATTAGGCTCTTAGGGTTTAGTTATGAGCTGGACTTTGTGGGTTGGGTCTTTTTGTTTTTGTTTTTTTTACTATTACTAATCTAATGAAGAAGAATAATAAGTCATTTATTAAATTCTAGTTTAATAATTATAATTATAATTATTAATTTATTTATAATTATTACTATATTATTACTATAATAAACCAAGTGGGAACACTATATATAACAATTAGTGAATTATATAAAACCAACACCTAGGATTTTAAAGACACACACACACACACATATGTATAATTCACTTTAATATTATACTCTTAATTATTGTTTTAATAGTAATTTAGATATAAAACTATAAAATAATTTTCAAATTTTAAGGGAATATAATTAATATCAAACAATTAATAATGGCATTTATTTTCCTGTCTTTTATCACTAAATGAAACAAGCTCTCTATACCGGATGATTTACATTGGTAATACCATAATCTAGTGAAAACAATCTTTTTATTTTTCCAACATTTTTTCCAAAAGTGTTTTATAGTACATTCACACAAGTATAAATTTAAAACCTTATGCTTAAATGATCAAAGTGCAACATCCTATTGATTAGATGAGGTTTTATTACTATATTATTAATTTTAATTTTAATTTTAACATCTATATTATTATTATTATTATTAACAATAATAATAATAATCTGGGGTATTACAATATATTTTATATAATAATTATATTCATATAAACATAATAAATCTTTAAAGAAAATGAGAAACCAATCCATATTACCTCCTCTAACCCTATGAAAAAGGATATGAACTTGCTCATTTTCTTTAATATAATTATTATGGTAGCAAGTATTTGCTAACATTCTTTAGTACATTGCATTTTTACCCATATCAAATATCAATTGTTTGTGTGTGTGTGTGTGTGGGGTATTTGTGATCCCTAAGGTTATTAAGACCGGACCATTCATTGAACTGGTCAGGGTACTATGTAGGATTAGTAGATCAGACTAGAGTTAGACGGGAGCTAAACTAAAGCAAAACCGGTGAGGGAGTACAAACTTCAAGTTATTAATATAAAATTATAAAAAGAATAATTTCCTTTAACCTCTCTTTTTCCGTCTGAAAAGAAAAGTAACCATGAATGCAAGTGTGTGACATGCATAAAAACCCACAAATGACTAATCAATGTTAAGAGATTTGAAATCTCAAGATAAGAGTCAACGAAGCTTACTACTGAACTTCATATATTTGAAATCTTGTGATCATGTTCAACAGCCCTTCCATATATGAAGTTCAAATATGGAAAATAGATAGCAAATGGAGAAGGATGAGAGGAGTTCGAAGACAATGGAGAAGGTTGTAATACCCGGAAAAACATATTTATTTTAAATATTATATTTCCATAAATAATATCTATTTTAATAGGTGAATATGATGTCTCAAATTTTGGTGTTGTATTTATTTACATTCATAGGCAATTTTTCCATAGAATTCAAGAGCCTAAAAATTAATTTAGCTAGTTACCATATAAAACACTATGTTGGGGATTAAAATTAAGATTTAACAAATTATTCCTAATTTATTCTTAATTAATGATGAATAAACTATACCAATAGATGGAAGAATTAAATTATATTAACCTTAAATCCTAAATCTAAGTGGACCAATGAGAAAATTTCTTTCTTAAAGGTGTGAGAACTTTAAAACATATGGAATAATTAAAATTAAGGGGGAGGGGGATGAATTCTTTAAAGGAATAAGGGAAAAATAATAAGTCAATTAAAAAAGTGTGTAGAAGAAGATTAAAACAACTTGGGGAGCAAGTTGTTTGTCTTAGGAAGCAAGTAATTGCTTAATTAGAAGAAATTAGATGAGAACCTATAGGAAATAAATCATAACTTGAAATCTTGAAATTATATCTTAAAGATAAGTACATATTTAAACTCAGTAAAATATGAGCTTCAACTTGGCTATTCCCAAAGTTATTTTCGATTACTTTTAAGATTCATACTTAAGTGTTTTGGGAATTAAAAATCACCATAAATCTAATCATAAAATTAGGATTCCAAAAGTGAAATTGGATTTTGAATTTAAACACCAACTTACACCTAACTAAATTAGAATTTGGGATTAATTAAGTTAATTTAGTGAAGAAGAGGATTTTTTTGGGGACAAAGCAAAGAAATTCTAGAAGAAGGAGGGGGGGGGGACGGCTAGCATGAGGTGGAAGGCCAAGATCATTTCTTCCTCATCAAGAAAAATCCTATGGTTGTATGCTAAGAAGAGAAATTACAAGCATGCCACCCTCTTCTACTATAAATAGGGGCATTAGGCAACACATTCTCCTCACCAATTCCTCAAGCCTAGACCGAAATATAGAGAGAAAGGAAGAGAGTGAGGAGTTGCAGGAAATAGGAAGTAAGTGTTCTTCAAGAGGTAAGAGAGTTTTTAGCTTTTAAATTTAAGTTCTTAGTTTATGAAGTAGAAATGCTAGAAATGTTGTTTTGATCATCAAAATTCCAAATCCAGTTTTAATCTCATGTTTTTATGCATTCCACTGTCTTTGTTTCGAAAAATTGATGAAGAAGAAGTTATTGCAAAATTTTTTGGAAGATTATGATCAAAATAGCGAAGCTCTGGCAAAATCTCATCAAATAGTGATTTCTGAAGTCAGTAGTAAAAATGCTGGTATTTTATGATGAAGATAATGTACGAGAATTCTGGGAAAATTCATGAAGAAATTAGACATATAGGGCTTTCTAAATCTATAAAGAGTGTGTCATTTGAAGCTCTGTGCAAAAAGATAAAAATCTTAAAAGTTAAGCTACATTTTTTAGGCGAAATTCTGGGCAGCGGTTTGAATTCTGGAAACTGGGAATTATCCATGAGTTCTGGGTAAGTTCCAATATTTTTCCTTGAAAGTAGACATTTCAAGGATTCCGGGAAATTTTACGGATCCTCATTTCGATTTTTCTGGAATTAGTTATGATTTTTCAAAGTTAGGCGAAATTCTGCCCAGAAATTCTGCACCAGCGTTTTTCCGAAAATTGTGAGGAAATAATTGAAAATAAGTCCACTAAGGGTAAAACTGTCATTTGTGGCCAACGTGTCTCATGAAATGTTGTTTATGAATTAATTGAGACGATATTACCCTTATAGGATATCAGAGATCATTTTTCTGATCAACAAAACGTACCGAAACTCAGGTACAGAAGTGTACTGTAACCTTAACTCTTATGCTTATGGTATGCTTATATATGATAGTTGTGTTCACATGTTGGAACTCTGTTTTGAAAGTTGCTCATGATATGTTGAAATGAATACGAGTTATAGTCTTCATAACACCTTTGAGTTTTCCTAGCGCTGAGGACACGATAGGCCATCGTGGCACTGGTTATGTGCAGACTGGGGTAACATACATATTGCAGTGGTTGTGTTATGTTATTGCCTTACATGTTATTATGTTGAGATCATGATTATGTTTTATATCTATGATAACTGTCATATACTGTTTACATAAGCATGAGGTTAACCGTTACCTGAGGTTTAATGGGTATTGAACCTCAGCCCCTGCCATAGCTTCAGGATCCCAGGGAGTCAGGAACGAGGGCAAGGGTAAGAAGCTGGCGTGAGGACCCTGTGGAGGCATTATCTTGTTGGATACTTATGTTAGGAGTATTAGACATGGATGACTGTATTAGTAAATGTTCAATTAGATACATTACATACAATGTTATTCAGTTACTCTTTGTTTATGAAAAATATTTTCAACTCTCTCAGCTCTGTATGGAAATGTTTATGAAAACGGGATGTTACAAAGGTAGAGATGATTCGTTGACATTGACGATTGCACCCTCGCCATCTTCCTTGCCAATAATCACTGTTAAGTACTCTTTTCTCACCGATGATCCAAAGGCCTTGAAGGATGCGGATCTAACCCTTGAAGGACACCGATCTGGCTGCCGGGCTCTGTCCATGTCTCTCTCTTTCCAGCCCTGTCTTTCCATATCGGAGTTGTCGAATAGGGAGCTTTACTTGATGGCAAAAAAAAAAGACCCTGGTTTTTATGGCAGATTGGACCGGTTTCATGGCCGATTCGCCAGTTTCCAGTTCTAACCGGCTAGTCCGATACGAGTTTCATAACCATGGTGATCCCTTTTACTACCTCTAGTTTGTAATGTAGTTGTAATAGAAAACTAATTCGCAAGTATTAAAAAAGTAGTTAAGTTATCTGTATCAAATGTATATTGACTTATTAATATACCCTTTTTAATCATGTCAAAATAGTTAATCATCATAAAATGAAAACTAACTAGGGTTAGGGAACTTATATATCTTGCAATAGAATTTAGTAGCAGCATACTTTGGAATTGTCTGAATCGGTTAGTTATTCACGCTTCTCATTTCAAATAGTTTAAATTAGGGTAAAGGAGCAATTTTACACATAACCTTTACTCCCAAGAGCGCTCAGCACCACGACATTTTTTCTGGACCAAAACTACACACGACATTACGATTTGGGAGTAAAAATACCACGGGCCGTTAGTTGACTAGACGTTGACTGTTAACTTAGACAGAATGAACAGTAATGCTGCTGAAATTATCATTTTGCCCTTAGTTTTAAATACATACATACATACATATACATATACATATATATATATATATATATATATATATATATATATATTAAAAAACACACTAAAACAACACCTCCCTCGCCGGTGGGCCCCATCACCGCCGGCGACCGACAGGCACCCCTTAGTTTTAAATAATTAAAAAAAAACTAAAATACACCGCCGGTGGCCAGGGACCGCGCGGTGGTGGGGCCCACCGGCGGGGAGGGGTTATTTTATTATTATTTTTTTAAAAAAATTATTTAAAACTATGGGGAGGCCACCAGAGATGGCCGCCAGCAGCGGCCGGCGGTGGGGAGGGCGGCCGCTAGCGGTGGTGGGGCCCACTGGCGGGAGAGGGTTTATTTTCGTGTTTTTTTTCCTTAAAAAAGAATATTTAAAACTAAGGGCAAAATGGAAATTTCAGCGGCGTTACTGTTCATTCCGTCCAAGTTAACAGTCAACGTCTGGTCAACTAACGGCCCGTGGTGTTTTTGCTTCCAAAACGTAACGTCGTGTGTAGTTTTTGTTCAAAAAAAAGGTCGTAGTGCTAGGTGATCTTGGGGGTAAAGGTTATGTGTAAAATTGCTCATTTACCCTTTAAATTAACTATAACTGATACTTTAATATCAAAAAGTGCTTGCAAACTTATATGTTATAGCAAATATATTAAACATTATTTATCGACACAATTTTAATAGTAATAAAAAGTGAATCCAGTAGTTATAATAGATGTAAAATTACTGGTTTGATTTATGGACACAATTTTAAAAGGATATTAGTTGGGATGGATAATTAGTTTTTAATAAGTGGCAATTTTGATTAGCTTTTAATTTTAGGGGAGGTTTCTTTGCGTTACTCTCCTCATCTGAATGAAAGAGAGAGTTATAATCAATGGAAAGCAAAACCGTCTATAAAATTAAGAGTTAAATGTAGTTACAAAACTATTCATTCCTTTTATTTTTAAGAACCTTACCTAAAATTAAGAGCAATTTCTCTTCTACTTTCAAAATTTTATTCCTTTACTGCTAATTGTTAAATTTTCATTAAGCCACATGTTTCAGACTAAAAATAGCCCTATTCAACACACACACACACACACCATCTGTTTTATCAAAATAAATTTTATTGCATATATTTTTAAATTTTTAATCATATTTATATTTTTTGTAGTGATGTAAACTTGAAAGATTAGTTCCTAATAAAATTTAAATATAAACCATTAGATTTTGATCCAATGGTCATGAATGGAGAAAATAATGGTAGCTGACAAGACAAAAAAAAGAAGAGAAGCTAGATCCAAAATTTTTATAAAAATTTTATATTCAAGAAAAATTGAAAATTAAAATTCCTTTCTAAAAACTTAAAATTAAATTTTAGAAAAATATCAAATTTATTTCGAAAATTATTAATTTTATTATAATTTTTACAGAATTTTATAATAATTTTAATCCTTTAAATTAATTATTAATATTAAAACCTTTTAAATTAGGTCCATTTTCTATGAATTAAGTCTAATTCTTCAATTAAATCTTGCTATTTTTAATAATATTTATTATTAATAATGGTGCAAACAGACAAGAGTTAATTGGAAAATTAGACCAATATAACTATATAGAGCTAATTTTTATCCCTTTCATAATACAACTTAGATGCACTCAATTATAAGCCACCCATTTCATTAAAATAAAGAATAGAAATGGTAAAGTTACAAACATTTTCTGCAAATATTTTTAAATTTTTTTTACCCATATTTAATACCATGAGTTACACCTAAGAAATCATGAAAGTTGAAATAAATGAGATTTCGAATAGAAGCAATCTTTTAAAAAAAAATGTAATGAATATATCACTTAAGGGATAATCTATTTCTTCTGAAAGGTGACTGGGAAAACCTTTTTTGAGTTACCTATATTTTTCTTCAATTTTCATCTTGTTACATGTATGTTTTCTAATTAAATCCTTTAATTTTATTTCGTATCATAATAAGCCGCTTATGCATAGAGATTGCCTGTGCTAATACAGCAACGTTATAGGGGCTAACGCCTAAACGTGATAAAAAGAGTAAATTGAAAAGATTTAATAAGAAAATACAGCTATCAAATAATTAAAGAAAAGTATTACTTCATCTGATCCTTTTTATAAGACCCCAAAAATTTGAATTGTTTAGATCCTTTCTACAACAGACTGACAAAAATTATTTGAACATTTAATGAGATTTTTTTATACCCCTAATTAATTATATGTAATATGTATTACATCAATTAAAATATTGTTGATCTTATATTTGTTCCACAGGTATATGACTCCTCAGGTCTTGGCATCATCTTTATCATTAACACAGTAGGTCCAATTTAAATCATTGTTTAAATTCAATTGGAGTTTTAACGGATCCCACAAAATGGTGGTGGTGGTGTGTGTAGCTATATATAGTCGTCGCAGCATAAAAAGATGTCTTACTAATGTTTTCGAAAATAAATGGAAGGTGTATGTAATTTTAATAAAAACGAAACCTATAATTTAATATGCTCATAATTTAAACCAAGGATGAGAAGCAAAGGTCTTAAATAGCTACCTGTTGTGTTTCCTTCAGCATCGCCAAAATTTGATGATGAAAAGCAGTTTCAAGAGAGGAGAGGCTTGATCTTGTTGATGAGTTCCTTAATATGGCAGAATCTTCGATAGCTGGTATCATTGTTTGGGAATCAGAGGGAGGCTTGGACTTGTTGAGTGGATTCCACCGCTACACTAAGAGTAATATGCTCAATGTCCCGTAATATGGCATCATGTGTGTCCTTCTTTGAATCATGACGTACCCAATGGTCGTACATTAAGACAAGTTCTTTGCAGTAAGTTTCACAGATTTATCATCAAAGAGTTTGGAGCTTAGAGAGTGACTTGCCTCACTTGCTGGTATCGCAGTTTTGGGAAAACAACCTTGCTTAAAGAGGCCTCATAATCATTACTTGTAGCAGTAATACTTTTTAGGATGGTTACATCCTTGAAAAGATTGGAGTATGAGCTCTTTGGTCCCAAACTTATCTGACTTTTAGGCTCAATAGCATGTGGCTGAACACAGTATACCTGAATAATGTGTTCACCCAGTGATGATATGTAACTTTTTGCTCCAAGACTCACAATAGGCATGCACATGGATACAGTAAACTCAGATATTTAATTATGCCTCTTGATTGTGGATCTAGACAGTGTTTGAAGTAGATAACATGCATAGCATTTATCTCTATCTTTGCGAGTAAAATAATATTTCCTTTGGAAAATACCGCAACTTGATTGAAAAATGAATTATCGAGAGATAGTTCATTAATGCACAGTGGATCTCTTCCCATGGAAGAGGGAATTTAGAGCATCAATTGTATGAGAAAATGTATTAACCACCCTATTTTACACTTTTATAAAATTTTCCCGTGGGAGACAACTAAAAACTTCATGTTTACATCAATGGTGGCACAATGTTTGTATAAAAACTAATGGAATAATCCTAACTACGAAATCATCTCCAATTGTACTTAATGACACCCAAATTTAGTATGTGTCCAGAGGACAGACCGGGGACGAGATTGACATAATATGGCACGTTTTCAATATAGTTTAATTGCTATACGTTCATTCATTCTTAAATCTTAATCTCTAAGATTTAGCTGCACTCTGAATCCCTCGTTTACAATAATCTTTCTCATATGTATCAGTAGAAAATAATTATTTTTCGAGCAAGATATTGTTGGAATATTTCAAAATGAAAAGATGTGTTTCTTAAAAAGTCATGTCTTTATAAATTTAGGAATTCATATATAGAAACTTATAATACTAAATGTAACTAAGATCACGTGTCTTTAGTTTCTAAAAACATATAAGAAAAGGTGTGAAAACTACTGCTTGGTGAAATGTTATCTTAGTTTTCCAAGAAGACCCCTCCATACTTTATAGGTGTAGCTTTTCATGAAATATTTATTTTACATAACCATTGGTCATTTTAGTTATCTTGGTTTATAAGAATTCATGAATCTAATATATGGTTATGAATCTTAATTGAAAATGTGTTGTTTCAAGACATCGCTTCATGATGTATAAATATTTTCTACCATCACTTCGTTTGTAACAAACGATACAATATAATAAATCACACAACAAAAGATCAAATCCATTGCCTTTATCCTTAAGCGCACACAAAGATAAAATCCAATTATTATTTTGTAAAAGTCATTGTTGTCTTACTTAAGTATTGAGAGTGCAATTTATACTTAAAGGTCTGGAATTATATCTTGCAGGAAATTTACCCGTTAATCCAACTTGTACCCTATAAAATAGGTATAGCGGGTAGCGAATTAAGCCTGAAGAAAAGTGTTGCCCACATCTTAAAGACATTGTGCACTACTTTATTTTTCATCTCTTAATTTTGTACTCTTCAGAGATCCAGCGCCTCCAACAATCTTTAGGCTTAATTTTGTGAATCCAAATGACGTCTTTGAAGAAGTAGACTACAAATTTTTCAAGTTAGAAATATTAGATGGTAGCAACCTTCTGAGACGACACCGGTTTTGCTTGCTAGAAGAAATGGATGGTTTGATTTGGGAACTTCACATAGGAGTCATCTTGAATTCATTTGGTCAATGGCAAATGAGAGAGATTAGTATCTATTTTCCTTTTTTTTCCTTATTTTTTTTTATTGAATATAGTTCATAGATTCATGAGGTCTATTCATGATCTAGTTGATGCAATTATTTTGCCTTCGATTATGTGATTTATTACTTGTGGAAACATGAAATTTTAATCATGATTGAAAGCGATAAGAAGTATGATGTATTTTAATTTACTAAATGGATAATTATCATGAGAAATTCGATGATCAATTGGATAAGTTGATAATTATCATATTGTGTTATGATTTTAATTGGTATGATTTATGAAAACTAGACACATTCTATAATCAAAAAATCATTATTGATTAGCCTAATAATTACTTATAAATAGAGAATATTTTCCATAAATACACAATATTTCTACACCTACTGTAAAAATCCTGCATGGAAAACTCTTAACCAAATAGATTGGTTGCCTCATGTTGGAAATGGGATTTCCCATGTTATGATATGAAAACTAGACACATTCTCTTATACTCCCCTCCGGTTCTAACTACAAAATCAAGTTGACTTTTTTTGAAGATGTTAAAGAAACAAAATATATTACTTAATCATAGTAAATGTTGTGTGTAATTAGATTATATACTAGTTTATAAGTCAAATTAGTTAGTTTGATGAAAAAACGATAGATATAAATACTTTAAAATAGTAATTTACTTAGCTTCCTTCATTTTTTGAAAAAAGTCAACTAGATTTTAAATTTAAGATCGGAGGTAGTATAAAATTTGAGACTAGTTGTACGGTTTATAATTTGTGAATAATTAGTGTTATATGAACCGGACCAGAAACTGTCCGATTACCCATTTGACATTTTTAAAACTAGAAAATTAAATTAATTCATTTTTAAACAATTTTATGCATAATTTTATATAAAATAACCTGAAATCTTCACATCCTTACTTAATAACCCCAGGTTATATTTGGTTTGAACAACCATGTTAAACTCGAACTGGTCGATAATTGTCACATTTGGAATGTTAAACACAAAGCATGTTAAACAAGAACTGAATAATACAAGTCGTGTTTAACAACCATGATATATGTATTTATCAACTAAGAATCTAGTAAGAAAGGTAATAGGAGTATCAAATCAAGATTTTCAATGCTGAAATACTAGAGAATAAGTATTGAATTTGAAAATTTTAATTTTTGATGAAATGCTAATTTAATAATAATAGTCTTTTTAAGATGTTCTTAGTTCCTGTGTATTTTAACATTTTTAAAATGCTTTTAATATTTAAGTGGTAAGTATGTGAGGAGTTTTACCCTTGTAGAAAAAAGTTTATAAAACCATGGTGTGGTTTTCCTAAACCCACGTTCATTATCATCCTCCCTATAACTCATCCGCACGCATCCGATTTGATTGATGATTTTGAACCCTCTCTCTATTCTCCATCAACACTTTTCTTACCTCGAGAGTTCATTATTGTGGCGATAACCAATCGTATCGAACGGATCATGAAGCAGATTATAACGAACGGATCAAAATGGTCTTGCAGCCCATGAAGAACGAAGAAATATTTTATAATCTCTTAATTATCATCCATATCATAGTCTTTGGTCTCGATCAATTCAAACTTTTGAATGAATTGACAGGAGACTCATTCCCCATTTAAAGTTCTGAACTCAAGTATTGTATGGGGGGCATAGGAAAACTCTCCCAAATCCACAACCAACTTGGCCTGTATTCAAATTAGTCATAGTACTGTTGCCGAATGATATAGAAGAAAAAAGAAAGAAATTAAAATCAAGTCTGCTTCACAAATTGTCACCAAGTACAGAGAGATAAATAGACTCAAGCCATATTATATCCCCTTTTAAGTAATCCTACACCAAGATTTGCAGACATTTAAGTGAAAGAAGCTAAAAGGCTGTAAATAAAATGAAGTTATGACAAGACAGAGAGAGGGAGGTGAAGTGATTGCAACTTAAGCTGGAGGAGCAGGGGCAGCAGCAGCAGGAGTATCCTGAACCGATTCGCGCCAAGCATACTCTCTTGCTCCATCCTTATCAACGATCTTGATAACAAAGTTTGGTGGGGCCACAACAAGCCTGGATCTTATTTCTGATATGCACTTGTCAACCAAATCAATAGCTTCTTCCACTGACATTCCACTGTGGAAGTATCTGTCCATCATTGCCAGTGAAAAATAGGAGCCATAGCCAAAAGCTCCCTTCTCAACCTTGTGAAGTGAAGCAATGTAGTCAATATAGTAAAGGGAAGGACCTGTCTCTTTGTCATAGCCAGCAAGGAGGATATTCACAGAGTATGGATTCTGTAATCAAACCAAATTCACACACACTCATCATCCATTATTAAGGTGATAATACATAAACTGCATATAGAATTTATAGAGAACAGATTTATACATGCTTCAAAATGTGGCTGATCTACCATAGTGATTGATAACAACCTATCTTAAACATACTACTCTTCTAAATCATACATAAAAACAACTCTAGCTAGAGGGGCTATAAGAATAAAATCGTTATCTCAATTTTCTATAGCAAATCTAGCAATGGATAATGGAATAGATAGTTCTGTAAGGGTGTGTGGAGGGTTCATCTGTCTCCGCATGCCACTGGAATAAATATTTACGAAACAAGTTTTTTTTCTTAAAAAAAAAAAATTCATCCATTAGAGAAAATGCTGAATTCCAGCCTAATAGCAAAGGAAATACAAAATAGAAAGGGACTCAAATTTACAGAAACAACCACAGGTTAACTAATTAAGAAGCAATGAAACATTAGTGCCGACTCCTGAAGTAGGGCCTGCTCGGATATCACAATTCATTCGGCTATCTTCCAAATGAGCAAAATCACACCCCGATGGTACACAGATCAAACAATCAAGGAAGCCCTTTCCCATTGGTAGAAATGAACAAAAGCACAAAACCACAGCCATAATTGTTAATTTTATATAGGAATTGCCTTTACTTCATCTGGAATATATGCAATTATTCAGTTACAAGCTGATTTAAATTAAAACTTTACAGTATTGTTTAATAGCAGTTGCATGAGGAAGCTGTTCTAATCTACCAGAATGTTTGCTGTCTTTGGAGATTTATAGAATATCTACTCACCATATAAAATGAGCTTTGATCATGTTATAACAACGAAATTAATAAAAGCTAAATGCAAATCTATTTAAGTCGCAGCTTCGAACATCCGATGATAACTTCTACTAACAAATTTCCCTATTGGCATAAACAGATCAAGCAGAAATTTTACATCTTAATAAATCAGTAAAAGGTGAAACTTCAGAACTCAAACATGATCTTCCACATTACATCAAAACATGAGATACCTGTGCTTCTTGCAACAATTTCTAAACAAACCAAAATAATTAGAGCACTGGAAAGGGAAATTGTACACAAGAAACATACATGCTTGCAGTTATATAACTTCAAAAGTATGGCCATCCAGCAATACCTGTGCGTGGCCCATACTTGACAAAACTATATTACCACTTCAGGAAATCAATACCTCTGACTACTACCATAAAAAGCCTACATCACAACCGAGTAATAAACACAGGCTGTACCTACATTATTCAAGAAACACTTCACCTGCAATAGATCGACAAACCACAAAAAATTGCACTCCGCATCAACTTTTGCTCTCACTGCAAACACCTCTTTTATCCCAACATCAAATTACTAATATCCTAGTAATGTTAAAGAATGCCATGTGGATCTATAATCCAGTAGGAAGCATGAGGGTAATTTTGTTAAAGTAAAAAAAGATTACCCAATTGTTATGTAAATAATAATAATAAAAGAGTGAGAGTTATTTGGTTGGTTCAGAGAGTCAGTTAGTTGAGATTCTACGTTTAGGGGATTCCATGTTGAGGACGTAATCTGTATTGTCTATAAATAAGAGGATAGGGTCAAAATCTGTATGCTATGATGATAGTACCTAATGAGTTGAATCTCTTTTCTCTCTGTCACTCTCTCCCTTGTCTATCTATCGTCTTCCTCTCCCTTCCCTCCCATTCTCCCTGTTTTTCTCCCTCTTTCCCTCTTCTATTCTATTTTCCATATTGCCAATGTTCTTTAAACATGACCAAAAACATAGAAACTTTGAAATCCAACAGGATTGGCAGCAGATGCAATTTTGCATTTAAAAAAGATCCTTAATCATCACTTGAAAGGTTTGATCTGCTAAGTAAGAGACAATAGGCACATGCTTACAAGATAGGAGATGATTCATTCAGCAGAGAATCCCCACACAAGAGGATACATTGAAATGAAGCACAGAATAATGAGTGAAATAAATTGGTATTTACATGAATAAACATTCCAGAGAATCACATTAAGCAAGTCAAGAAGACAATCAAGAATTACACTTGCATCTAGAACAACACAAGTAAGGCATGTAATAATATGACAAGGACTGTAATCACAATAGCAACTCTCTAGGGACCAATTATGCATAAAATATTAAAATTAGGATTAGCTTCAAAAGGACTTCCCTGCAACTGCTCGGAATAATATTTCTAGACAACACTGACAGAGTAAGTAAAAGAGATGAAATACATGAAAGGTTTCTTTGTTAACACCAACCAAGACAAAGACTAGCACGTCACCACTGATGCAATTCCAAAGAGAACGTCACAAGGAATTTTAAAATTTCAAGGTTTCCTTCCACCCAACGTGAGTGCCAGAAAGTGTACCCTCTACGGGAGGCATTTACCGTAATACACACAAACGCAATACCAAAACTCTTGGTGAGAGTAAAAGAAAAAAGCCTAAACAAAATTCACTTGTTAAGGGAAAAAAAAAAAAAACTAATCAGGCGGTTTCAACACTTACAATCGAAACAAAAAAGAAAACATTCAAACCCATAAGTTCTAAAACAAAAAGCTGAAACCCGGACCACAAAACCAAAAATTAATCAAAACAGCACACGAAAAATAAGAAGCAGAGATGAAAAAAAGAGAATCCATCCACACCTTGCGCAAAGCAGTGGCGAGCTCGCCACGGGTGAAATTGGCGGCAGCAGCGGTGGTCAAAGGGATTCCGTTACGGAACTGATACAGAGCCACGTTCTTCTGAATGTACTCGGTGAATTGAACCCTGAATCAGTACAAAACAGTATCACAAAACAAAAATCACTCTAAAAACGAAAAAACCCTAGAATCGAAAAAGAGGGTTAGTTAGTACCTGTCTCCGGGCTCACCACTAGCAGCGACGAGCTTATGAGAATCGAGGACCATGATCTTGTCCTCGTTGGACTTATGGACTAAGATGCTGTGAACCGCCGATGTATCGGCCACCACAATCGCAAAGCCATTCCCGACTAGTCCGAATACGCACTCCATTCTCTTGATCTGCCTTTGATTTCTTTGTTTTACTTTCCTCAGACTCTCAGAGGTCTCTTTTGTTGTGAGAGGAGGAGGAGCCTTCGTGCTCAACAAGTTGGGTTGCAATTACTGGGGTGTGCAACAGGCGGGCGGGCCTTAACCGGGTTAACCAAATTCAGACCCGTGACCGCCCGTACTTAAACGGGTAAGTATTAAACGGGTACGGGCTGGCTTGCTACTAGAATGTAGAACAATGAAGGAGCCCAGAGCTGCCGAGGTTGGGTCTGAGATGGGCTGCTGAGTCCAGACCACGGCGACGAGAGCTGAGCTTGGCAAGCGTCCGAAATTTTGGAGGTCTTGGATTTGCAGATTTGGAGAATACTATTATTTCTTTCTCCTTGCAGCGAAAAAAAAAAGTATTTTCATTTTATTGAAGTGATTTGAAAATTTATTGATAAAAATAATTTGTAAGTTCTTCTTGTTACGTTGATTTCAATAAACTTTCAATATCCTAAATACCAACATAAATAAGTACCTATCAAAGATCTTATCTTTATTCATTAATAATGATTATTACAACTTTTTCTCTCCCTTTATTATTCTCTTAATCAAACAAAGTCAAGTCTCTATGATGTGAATACATTGGCGTTAATTTATTGTAACAGTTTCATTAACATTGCCCTCAGAGAAAGAAGATGGTGGAGGTGGTGGCCATTGTCTGGGGCATCTGGGAGGACCAGTAACCTTACAAGAAGCTCCTTTCTGCATGCTACAAACACATTCATAGTATGGAATTCCGGCATCTGGCGGCCGGCAATAGACATGAACTTCACCGACGCCCCGGTAACAAGGACGGCAAGTCTCCACGCATTCGTTTATATCCGGGCAACCACCTCCGATGGTGGCCAATTCACATGCATTCACCACTGAACATGAACAGAATTTTCAGTATTTGTTCAACTTATTATATGAAGATACATATACGTAAACACTACTTTCTGCTTTTATTATAAGACGCTTCTAATCACCTTGAATTTGTTTAATAGTTAAAAAAAAATTCGAATTTATTTGAATTTAAAACAAAGAATTATTACAACTTGATAAAAGAAAAGAAAAAGGAAATTGTATCAAATTTTAAATAGAGGCAATTCTAGAAAAATGTAATTAACATCCCACTTGGTGATTTTAATAAGAAACTACTCATTTCTTCTAAAAAGTAGTACTAACTTTTATAATAGGGATTAGAGAGAATATATGTGTTTATACCTTATATACGTGTGTGAGAAATAGAAAATGATAAGAGTTAAAAAAGAAGAGAGTAAATACTCTAGCCACCCTTGTATTTTGTCTTAATTACACATACCTCCACTCTATTTTTAAAAATCATATAAACCTCCCTTTAAATAAAAAAAAAACGTGTAACAAAAACCTCTCCTAGTTTGAAGATTCCATTTCCATCTATCCCATTATTAATTGACCGTTAACTTTGACTTATAAAAATTTTTTTGACTAAAATACCCTTATTTAACATAAGAATTATTTAAATATTTATATTGACTAAAAACATTATACAACTAAGAAATAATTCTAATATTTTTTTTTTTCAAAATATATACTATATTATAGAATTTTTTAATTTTTATTATATTATAAAATTTTATATTTTTTTTGGGTGTATAGAAGTTTATAATTTTATTTTCTATCATATTTGTTTGGGATGATAAAGGGCAATTTAGTCAATAAAAATTATTATAATATAAATTGTAATTAAATAATATACTTTTGGAATCATTTCAGAATATTCTTGACAGGTTAACAATTTGGATTTAAGTGTAAGTTTTGATAATAAAGGAAATATTTGTGTAATTAAAGCAACATATAGGGTTGTTCAGAGTATTTTCCTTAAAAAAAAATAGAAAAAAAGATGAGATCGAGAAAGAGATCACCTGATGTGAATACAAGAAGGACTAGAGTTGGAGAAATAATTGATGAGAAGTGGACCATCATCATAGTCGATTTTTTTAGTTATGTCTGAAGTGTGTGGTCAATATGCAAGTTATGTGAGATTTTATAGGGTGAAGAATTTAGAGCAATAATAGTGCAATTAATATAGGGGTATTCTTGAAATAATGCATGGTTCTTATTATAAGGCACCAACTAACAAGTTTATTTGGTCCTTATTATAAGTCACTTGTTTGTTCCCAATGAGCATTGATTAACCTTTTCCATGTATGCCCCTAGTTAATAAGGGTAGTGGGTAAGAGTAATAATTAATAGAATATTAGAATTTAATATAATTAGTAGGGGTAATATTGAAACTTACTTAAATTCTAGGACAACTTTATTCACTTTAACTGTTTTTATTGCTATATGAGAATTGTTAGTTGGTGCCTTATAATAAGGACTAGAGGGAGTATTTAATAGCATTAATAATAAGAGAGCATTAAAATCCACTATGATAGTGAACATTCAATTGGAAATTAATTTTGGATCCTCTACTCTCTCTTTTTATGAGCTTCACATGTCAAAAGTTGGACTCTTTTTAAAATTCTCTTTCTATATTTACAAATCATTCTCATCTTTCACTCTCGGACAAAAATTAAATAATGGTAAAATTAAAAAACATTTATTAATAACCTCTTAGTGATTTATATTTAAAATTAAGTGAACTTATAATAAAGATTAGAGTAGTAAAAAAATTTCTGGCTACTTCATCACGCTTATCAAGAATTAGGTAAATAATTATGAGAACATTTAGGATAATGTGAAGAAAGCTCAAACTCTAGTCAAATTGAGACTGAAAAAACTAATAGAAGAAATAAAACAGTGACATAAATAAATAACCTTTTTTTTCATAAGTTTTGTTGAGTTAGAAGTTAAATTAACATTTTTCATTTGGTTTTTATTATAAAACACCAATTAGAAATAATTTTTGGCACCAAATATAAGGCACCTACGTCATTAATTATTTATTTTTTACTTTATCCTTATTTAATTGAGGTTTAATTTTTTTTTAAAAAAAAAGTCACTTTATTTTAAGAGGGGTAAAGTTAATTTTCTTTTTTTATCAATTTAAGATAAATTTAATAATGTAAGTTTACTAGAATTTGTGGTGGGTGCATTTTAAGCAAAAAGAGGAGTATTGCCTTATATCGGTTGGAGTTCCTACCATCTAACCCTAATTTCTCCCTCACTTGTGCTTGTTTGGCATGGCAGTGATTCCCTATAAAAGTCCTTTGAACAGTAAAATAAGGCCAGTGCCAAAAAGAAGAAGAAGAAGAAGCTAATTTGATTTGTTTGGTATTGCTTCAAGGTTAGATGGACTAATGGGGAAAAAGTGACTTCTGATTGAAGCCACCTTTTTCAGCTCCTCCATCAAGTTGGATTGTTGCAACATGTAATCATCTTCACGGTTCCAGCATCCTCAGGGCAAAGAGCTTTTTCCTTTTTCTTCTACAGCTAAACTGAAGTCCACAATGGTCTTCTCTTCTACGGCCCTTCAATTAATAGAGAATAAAGGATAAGCCAGTTTGGACCACCAAAAATCATGATTCATGACCCAAAGTGGTTCTCCGGCAGAAAAAGCGCCATTGAAGTAGTTAGAGACGAGCGATCTTGGTTGGTAGTGCAACAAATCGACTCCATTGAAAGTGGTTCTCCTTGCCGTTGATTTCTAAGCTCCAAGTCTGAATCTCATGCCGATGGTGGCCTTGGAATGCATGCGAGAAAGCAAGTTGGATTCACAGGAGATTTTAGATTTGGCTTTGGATTTTGATTTAGACTCTCTAGATCCAAGGGGGTGAAGATTTGAAATAACCTCATTATTCATTGATTTTTTTTCCCCACTCCTTAGTTCAAATTTATGGTTGATTTATTTTGTTTGATCTTTTTTCTACTTTCTATTTATATTTTTTGGGTTCTTCATTGTCCATGTGGGCTTTGTATTGTTTCATTGCCGGGTAGGGTACACTACAAAAAAAAGGAGTTTCAGTGGCGACTTTTGACAACGACATTTGAAGTTGCCACTGAAAGTCACACTTTCGACAACGACATTTAAAGTCGTTGCCGAAAGTGTGACTTTCAGCAGCGACAAAAATTGTCGCCGCTGAAAGTGTGACTTTCCGCGGCGACTCTTATATGTCGCCACCAAAAGTGTGTTTCAGTGGCGACACAATGTCATCACCGAAAGTTTTTTTTTTATAATATTGTATAGCTTTTAGCGGCGACAAAAGTCACACTTTCAGCGGCAACAATTTTTGTCGCCGACGAAAGTATGTTTCAGTGGTGACAAAATGTCACCATCAAAAGTTTTTCTTTTTAATAAAAGCTTTCAGCGTGACATAATATTGTCGCCACTGAAAGTATGACTTTCGGCGATGACATAAATTGTCGCTGCCGAAAGTCACACTTTCAGTGGCGACTCTAATATGTCGCCACTAAAAGTGTGTTTCAGTGGTGACTTTGTGTCGCCATTGAAAGTGTTACGGATATCTCATAAATGGGCCCAGCCCAATAACTAAAGAGCCCAGTCAAAATGACTTCAGTTATGCTCATAACCGCTTCCTTGAAAATAGGAGTGGTTTTATCAAAATATCTATCGTTATGATAACTGCCTATGTATCAAGAATATCTATCAAAAACGCATATCTTGATATCCCTAAAATAAAGGATGAATCCAACTGAGTAAGATAAGGCACAGGTACGCCTATAAATAGGGTGAACCCCTTACAAGGTACACACTTCTGAAACCCTAGCTTTTCTATTCACACAGAGCACACACACCACCCCCTCTGGCTATCATTAGCCTGTCGTATACCCTCGAACTACGTGGACTTTGATCCACACTGTGGTACGTAGGACCCCGGGATTTCACCCCGGGCCAAGTCCAACCCAACTTGTGATCTACACCGGATCATTGGCGCCGTCTGTGGGGACTGTAAAGTCCTATTCCTGTGACCCGTGATGGCTAATACCAGAAGCAAAAGCCACCCGCATGCACACGAGCAAGGTCAGGAACAAAATTTTAGCGAGACCCAACAGCAGGACGTTCAAGGCGTTAATCAGGAACAAATGGAGGAGTCCCCGGACTCAAACCTGGATGGACGAGCAGGCCAAACGCTGGAAAATACTAACCACGCTGGTCCCTCAAAGTTTCAGATTGGAAGCCCAGACATACGGCTCCTACATAACATTGCTGAGTCAATGATGAAACGGATCGAGAATGTGGAAGAACGCGACAATCTTCAGAGCCAGAAGATTGACCATATGACCGAGGTGATGAATCAAATTCTTAAACACTTACAAGACCCTCTTCAGGAGGAACGCCGGGACGGTCAGCAGAATGAGGACGAAGAAACCAATCACCAAACTATTGATCCCCTACAGGAGGATCATCCCGGTCAAGGCCGAATAGCTTCAACAAAAAATTCTCAGCAAAATAATCACCAGGACGCGAGTCAGGAGGATCAAGCCCGGGCACATAGGAAGGACAGCCGTACCTCGGACAATCAGGGAATTCCGCAAGACTCCGACAGGTACAAGACGTGGTATGGGGAGGGAGGACAAAACAACAGCCCGTTCTCAGATGAAATTACAGAAGCTGAGTACCCAAGGAAATTTAATACATCCGACCTCCCTAAGTACGACGGAAGTCAGGATCCCCAGACACACTTGAACACTTTCGACACTGAGATGCTGGTCCGAGGATTCAAGGGGCCAATCATTTCCAGGCTGTTCACCTCAACGTTACGAGGAGCCGCCCAAATTTGGTTCCGGACTCTATCTCCCAAGTCCATCACCGACTTCAACAACCTGAGCGAGAAGTTCCTGCTGAATTTCGCGACAAGCAAAAAGCAACCCAGGTCGGTCTACACGCTGGACAGAATCAAGCAGCAACCCGGTGAAACCCTTCAGAAGTATTTGGATCGTTTCAAGGCTGCCGCATTACAAATCCAGGGATTAACGGAAAGCGTCCACGTACACTTGCTCATCTCGGGCTTAGATAGCGAATCCAGAATGGGGAGATCGGTCATATCTGGCGAGATCAAGACGCTGGAAGAATTCCATAAACGAGCCAAAAAGTATCTGGACATAGAACAGATGCAAATAGCCAACGCGCCGGGAAAAGAGAGACAGAAAAGCCCACCCCCGAAAGGGAAGGACCGGGCATCAAGAGACCGACCCCGTAACTCGGACCAGAAAACACGAGGACAAAGGCATGAGGGGAAGTATGAGAGATATACTCCAATAAATGTCCCTCGTTCACAGTTATGGAGAGAGGTAGCCCTGACCGAGATGAGGAAGGTGGAGCGACCCCGACCACTTTATAATAAGGGAAAGTTGGACCACACACGGTTTTGTGAATTCCACAATGGACCCGGGCACACAACAGATGAGTGCTGGGACCTTAGAGATGCGGTGGAAAAGTTTATCCGAGATGGAAAATTACGTCAGTACGTTATCAAAACACAAGGGCAGAAAGCCAAGCGCAAGCAGACGGATCGGAGTACAAGCCCGGTCTCCCAGAGGAGAAAGCCGGACGAAGGCCGGAGAAAGCACGACAATGAGGACGAGTTCCCGGAAGCAGAGTTTGACTGCAATGTCATTAGTGGAGGTTACGGAGGTGGCGGCGATACGGCCAATCAGCGGAAGAAATACCTTCGGGAAGTCTTAACCATCAGGGGACGACCGACCTTCAAGCCGGAGCCATCACAAACAGAAGAGCCTCCTAAGCTGTTCTTTACTCAGGAAGATCTGAGGGACGTAATCCCGGGTCATCAAGATGGACTGGTCATAACCGGCCTCCTGGGAAAATGCCGTGTAAAGAAGATATTCATCGATCCTGGCAGCGCGGTGGATATCATCCTGTGGGATGCCTTTAAGCGCATGGACCTCGACCCAGAGAATCTAAGGCCGTGCAGGACAACCTTAATCGGGTTCAACGGACAGGATACAAACCCCAAAGGGTGTATCGAACTTAAAATGACCTTGGGCTCTAAAGAAGCCTTCAAGACTGAGCGAGTCAAGTTTATTGTAGCAGATTTCCCTTCGTCCTACAATATAATCTTAGGCAGACCAACCATTCATAATTGGGACATGCTCATATCAACTAAGCATCAGAAGCTGAAAATGGTAAGTCGGAACAATAAAGTCGTCACCGTCAGAGGTGATCAGAAGGAATCCCGGCAATGTTATTTCTCGACAGTTAAAAACAACGAACCCGGAACATCGAGCTCGCAGCAGAAAGGAACTCGAAAGTCAGCGCCAATTGCGCCGAGCTCGGTCAACATGGTAGAGCTGGATGTAAGAGAAGAAGCAAAGATGATGAAAACAGAGCCTGATGGAGAGCTCACAGGCTACCAACTAGGAGAGGATCCCGGACAAATAACACAGATCGGGAGTGCACTTGCCGAGCAAGAAAAAAGCGAGCTCAAAAAGCTGTTATGGAGAAACAAGGACGTATTCGCTTGGAAACCTTCGGAGTTACCAGGAGTCGACCCGGCGTTCTGCTGTCACAAATTGACCATAAATCCACGATATACGCCGGTCTCGCAGAAGAAAAGAAAGATTGCACCGGACCGTCAGGAAGCCCTAACCGAGCATGTAAGAGAACTGCTGGATGCGGGATTCATCAGGGAAATCCAGTATACCACGTGGTTGTCAAATGTGGTAATGGTCAAGAAACCAAATGGCAAATGGAGGGTATGCACCGACTACACCGATCTCAACAAAGCATGCCCCAAGGATGCTTACCCCATGCCAAATATTGACCAACTGGTGGACAATTCCTCGGGTTTCCAGTTGCTCTCATTCATGGATGCGTATTCCGGCTACAACCAAATAGCTATGCATCCTGAAGACCAGGAGAAAACAGCTTTTATCACGGAAAAAGCAAACTACTGCTATAATGTCATGCCTTTCGGGCTGAAGAACGCAGGAGCTACTTACCAGAGGATGATGAATCAAGTGTTTGAGGCACAACTCGGCAGGAACGTCGAAGTTTACATTGACGATATGATCGTAAAGTCAGTTAAGCGATCCCACCACATCCAAGATTTGCAAGAAACATTTGATAAGCTCCGGGCCCACAGAATCCGACTTAACCCAGCTAAATGTGCATTCGGGGTACCAGCGGGTAAATTTCTCGGATTCCTGTTGACAAACCGGGGGATTGAGGTCAATCCGGACAAATGTAAGGCCGTCCTCAATATGGCTGCCCCAAAAAACAAAAAAGAAGTACAGCAGTTGACCGGCAGACTGGCCGCGCTGACAAGGTTCTTACCGAAATCGGCAGAAAATGCTCTTCCTTTCTTCAAGTTATTGAAGAAGGAAGCACGGCATGGAGAATGGAACTCAGAGTGTGAAGCCGCGTTTGACAAGATCAAAAAATGCCTGTCATCACCACCCGTGCTGACAAAACCCGAGCCCGGGGAAGATTTGATATTATATCTATCCGTGGCCCCAGAAGCGGTAAGTGCCGCCCTGGTGAGAGAAGATTCGAGGGAACAGAAACCGATTTACTTTACAAGCCGGGCTTTGCAGAGTTCGGAGCTAAGATATCAAAGGTTGGAAAAGGTGGCCTTTGCGCTCCTAACTGCCGCGAGGAGATTACGCCCTTACTTCCAGGGGCATAAAATAATTGTCCGAACCAGTCAGCCCATACGTCAAATACTCCACAAACCTGACTTAGCAGGTAGAATGATGAGTTGGGCAATCGAACTATCCGAATTCGACATAGTATATGAAGCTCGGCGTGCTATTAAGTCCCAGGCTTTAGCCGACTTCATTGCAGAACTGGTGCCAACAGAGGTAGTCCCGAAAGCAGACCTTGACGTTTGGAAAGTATTTGTAGACGGCTCTTCAAACGCCAAAGGAAGTGGAGCCGGGATCATAGTCGAAAGCCCGGAAGGAGTCGCCATGGAACACTCCCTGCAATTACACTTCAGAACGTCCAATAATCAGGCCGAGTATGAGGCTGTATTAGCCGGGCTATCACAGGCAAAAGACAATGGGGCCAGGAGGGTTCATCTCTCTACCGACTCTCAACTAGTCGCGGCCCAAATCAACGGTTCATACACGGCCAAGGGACCCTTGCTAATTAAGTATCTGGGGAAAGTCAGAGAGGCAGTGGCCGACTTCGATGATGTCCTAGTCACCCACATACCCAGGGGAGAAAATGCGAGGGCAGATATCCTCTCCAAATTAGCAAGCACCAGGAACCCGGGAAATAATCGGACTGTAATACAACAAAGTCTCAAGGAACCCACGTGTATCATGGTCATCGCGGCAGCAGAAGACTGGCGAAAGCCAATCTTAAATTACCTGGAAAAGGGAGTTAGCCCGGACGATCCCGGGGAAGCAAGGCAAATAGCACGGACCGCGTTAATGTACACGGTGGTCGATGACCAGCTCTACCGAAAAGGCCTTCAATCCCCAATGATGAGATGTTTAAACCAGGCAGAGGCCGAGTACGTGCTGTCGGAGATACACGAAGGGATAAACGGACAACACATGGGGGCAAAGGCGTTAGCCCGGAAAGCCTTAAGGGCTGGATACTACTGGCCGACAATGGTTGCGGACTCCGGACAGCACGTACGGACTTGCGAAAGCTGCCAAAAACATGCTCGGATCCTCTGGCCACCTCCGACCGAGTTGAGAACCATCACGGCTCCTTGGCCATTCTTTAAGTGGGGTATGGACCTCCTTGGACCGTTCAAACCGGCCGCAGGGCAACTGAAATGGCTTGTGGTGGCTGTGGATTATTTCACTAAGTGGATCGAGGCCGAACCACTGTCGACCATCTCGGCTGCTCGAATACAAAAATTCTTCGAAAGAAATATTGTTGCAAGGTTCGGGATTCCTGCCGAGATCGTAACTGACAACGGTACTCAATTCGTCGACCAAGGTTTCCAGAGGTTGATGTCCGATCTCGAAATCAAGCACCATTTCGCCTCGGTAGAGCATCCGCAATCTAACGGGCAAGCCGAGGCAGCCAACAAAATCATTGTTGACGGGCTCAAGAAAAGGATGAGTAATGCAGAAAGTAACTGGGTCGAGGAACTATACCCGGTACTCTGGGGATACCGAACTAGTGTCCAAACCTCGACCCAGGAAACACCCTTCCGAATGACATATGGATGCGAGGCCATGATCCCGGTTGAAATTGGGCAAACATCATGGAGGAAAGCCAAAGTCATGGAAGAGGGAGAACACGCTAACAACGAGCAGTTAGCAGCCGAGCTAGACCTCATCGATGAAGTGAGAACGATGGCACACTGCCGAGATCTGGCAACGAAGCAGCTGGTGGCGGCTAAGTATAACCGCAAAGTTAGACCGCGAGCGTTCGATAAAGGTGACTTGGTATTACGCAGAGCGGATATCGGAAATAAGAATGCCCGGGATGGAAAACTTGCAGCAAACTGGGAGGGTCCTTACCGTGTTTCGGACAAAATGGGGCCCGGGACTTATGCCCTTGAGACGTTAGATGGCACGCCCATTAAACGAACATGGAACGCGGACAAACTAAGGACTTACTACAGCTAAAGACCGGGAGGCACTCGGAATAAACCCACAGCGGATGTCAGTGGTGACTGTGAACCGCTTTTTAGCTTCAACGGATGTCGGTGGTGACCGAGAACCGTTTTTTATTACGCACTGTCTTGCTTTTAGCAGTATTTTCCATTGATTAAAAATTGTGTAATTCTAATTATTTCAATCAATAAAAAAAGGTGGTTCAATTCATGGGCCAACCTAGTTATTGCTTGTGAAATCAATGCAAAGATAGGCTGCGACAAAAGCAAGATAATTAAACAAAGACTTGGGTTTCGCGATCCCGGTCATGATAAGATTTGTCAACAAGTCTTGTAAAGCTTACGATGCATCGGAACTGTCCCCTGGGGTGGTGTGAGATTGCCATAAAAGATCCTGATCAGGTCGAAATGTTTAGGCTCCTATTCAAAAAGGATATTAGGGCCCGAACATATGGCAGTTGGCTACCATCTCGGTACGGTACTTTATAAAGTACTTAGATGATTTTTGAAAATCGTCTGTTGTTTAGAATGCCCGACCATTAATAAACGTGGCCCGTTTGTTAAAACGTCGGTTGAATAACCAGCAGATTCTGCGCAATATATCTTGACTTTGGCCAAGTCATAAAATAAAGAACCGAGCTTCGTGCACGGATTACGTTCCCTTTTACTCATCAACTGGTGAATTCAAACACGAGTTTGGTTTAAAGGATGAAAATAAATACATGTAAGATGGACGAGCTGAGGATGCTAGAAAATCCGGGAATACCGGCTTGTCATATTATTAATTTTGAGGGCAAAAGGCCCCAGATTACAGAAGAAACAAAAATGAAAATGAAAATACTACATAAAAAAAAAAAAAAAAAAAAAAAAGATCCTAGAAAGACGGCATCAAGATTGGGCTTGGCCGGGCACAGGAGGGCCAGGGGCGTCGGTCGTCGGAGCATCTTCCTCAGCTAATTGAACACGGTCATCCTCCGCGAGATGCTCGGACCCTTCGACCGGAGAAAGCGGCGCTGGTACAAATAGCCCGTCCTCTACCGAAGCTCTGAAATCCACAGCATCTAAGTTCATCGAAATGTCCGGATTCAGAGCTCGGACTTGGGCCAGGCATACGTTGAAAGCTTCAGCAGCCGTCTCCACGACCAGGACTTCCAGCTTTTCCACCTCGGCAGCGGACGCCACGAGCTCGGCCTTGGAAGCGTCGAGGTCGGATTGGGCAAGATGGAGGTCCTTCACCAGCCCCGCATACTGACCCTGCAGGGTGTGCAGCGAGGCATTGAGGGTGTCTTCTCGGGCATGACTGGCGTCAAGCTCGGTGGAGAAATGATCCCTCTCAGCAAGGGCCTTTGATAGCTCCTCCACCGCCCTTATCTGCGCCTCTTCCGCTTTCAGGCGCGCCTCCTCAGCCTCCCGCTGCCTGATCTCGGCCTCCTTCTTTTCAACCCGAGCTTTGGCAATCTCGGCTGCAGCCCTGGCGTACTTATGCTTAACAGAAGCATAAGCGTCCAACACGCCGGCCGTCTCCATTAGGTGGTCCTGCAGGACCTGCAGGTGGTCGAGGTCGGAGTCGGCAAAGGCCTCACCACTAAAATACTTGCTTGGGGGCTTCACCGCGTATTTCAGCTCCTCCGAGACCCCATCAGTCCATACCTCACCCCGCGAGTGAAGGCGAGACTTAGCAGGAAATGGGGGAGGGGGGACGCTTGTGGCAGCACCGGCGTCCGGGACAGAGGCCGGATTCTCTTCTGCTACCGAGATCGACGACGCCACGGACTTCGATCGCTTGCGCGGAATAAGATCCGTAGAGGCCGGAGAGGACGCAGCCCTCTTTTCAGCAGTAGTCTCGGCAGGCGAAGGAGCCGCCACAGCTTTGCTCTGGGAAGAGGACTCCCCTTTCTTTTTGGCCTTAGCCCGGAGCTTCTCGGCCAGTTCTTGGAAAGAAGCCTTCCCCATGTCAGGCACTACAAAAAACATAACAAACATCAGAAATGACAAGGGGCATACCAAAAAAAAAAAAAAAAAAAAAAGAAAAAATTCATACTCGGTGAATACAATTCCTCCACCGACTGTCGGATAAAAATCCGGGAATCAATAACATCCTTCTCGGCCACGTGGTCAACCAGAGCTATCACGGTTTCAACCTCGGCTGGCTCTAGGCTATCATCGGAGGATGCAAATATGCTTTGGTCTTGGTCATAATGAGCTTTCGACCAATACAGAGGAAATAGCAGCTCCACCGAGCTGGAGTCGACGTCCTTAAGAAACCACGGTTTATGACCGGGTTCAGCGTTGATTTTAAAAAAAGAGGCCTTGAAGCCTTTCCAGGTGTCAGTTGCCACATGGAAAAGCTTCTTGTCCGGTTTCCCCCGGAAAGAAACCCAACCCCTCTTTTCTTCGGGCTCCCCGGGTTGACGAGCCCGTTGGATGTTAAAAAAATAAAAGAATGTCCCGGTGGTGGGAGTACGATTTAAAAATCGGCAAAGCCGCTCGAATGCAATAATAAAGCCCCAAGAGTTGGGATGAATCTGAGTGGGGGCCAGCTGAAGAATGTTTAAGAGATCTACTTGAAACCTAGAAAATGGAAAGCGAAGGCCGAGTTTTTTGACGAAGTCTAGATAGAAGAAGAAAAAGGAGCGCTCGTTCCCTTCCCGGGCAACGCACACCGGTTCAGAAGGGCCGGGGAGAGATAAAGAACAATGATCCCGGTCCCCTAATGGGAGCTCGGCGATCTGACTGGTCGTGGCTTTTGATAGCCTGGACAGCACCCCGGTCGCAACCCAGTCATACTTCTCAGCAATATGACGTGGAATACTGACGGCCGCTAACTCCACAGATCCGGAATCTTCGATAGGACGCGGAGAAGTTGACATACTACCTAGAAAAGGCAAAACAAAAATAAATTAGAAACGAAAATGATACCTGAAGATAGTACAACGGGACGGGTAGAAACGGCTCCAACAACCCGCGGTTGGATATGCCGGCATCGTGAAGCTATTTCGTCAGCTTCCCATGACCGGCCAACCATCGTGGCCTCAGATATCAGCCAGGAACACTCCTCGCACGGGCCGATAGGCCGGGTAAGGGAGATGAGGGGCTCCGCGCGTGAAGGAAAGGAAGAGGCGGGTAGAGGAAGACTTTCCCCCCTACCCTTTCCTAAGGGCGGCTCTGAAGAAAAAACCCTAGTGGCAGTAATCCCCCGGTCTAGACTTTCGGGCTCTACAGACTCAGACTGACCTCGAGCCCTTCCCCTAACCCGACCAGAACGACCTGGTTGACTACCACCTTCTCCGCCATAACCACGGAGAACGTTTTCCCTCTTTTGTTCTTCGGTCAGAGGCTTCCCGTACAGCCACCAAGCTGTCCGGGGAGGCATACGCTGAATAAGCTCGGCCTCTTCCGGGGAAAAAGCATTTGGATTAAAAGACGGAGGAGAACCTTGATGGCTCATCCCGAGAGGATAGAATTTAAACAGGAAACCGAAAACCAAAGACGGAGAAAAAGGATTGAATAGACCAGAAGTTCAGAGAAGTTCAAGAACAAAGCAGAAGCCAGAACCCAAAGGGGAAGAAACTCGAAAGAACTCACAATAACCTACCCAGAAAAAAGAAAGACCAAGAAATAGAGAAAGAGAGAAGAAAACACAGCCAAATAACCAGAGAAGGAAACAAGGAAAGTACCTGGTTTGATATAAGTTAAGGGAAGAGGAAACGCGCGAGCCACGAAGAGCAGAAATGGGAATCTGAGGAAGATGAACGGGTGACTGGTTGCAAGTTTCTCTCAAGAAGGAAAATTCAAGGTTTGGCAGTTTTCAAAATGCAAGAAGCAGAAAGTCGATGGCTTTTATAAACAAAACAAGCAGACGGGTGAGAGGCAAGAAACTCAACCGTCAAAAGCCCAAAGGGCCCATACACAAATAATGACGTGGACGTTAAAAGGCGTGCACATTTAATGCTGATGGTGGGCAAACACGAAAACCAAGATAATGGGGCAGTTGCTCTACTCAGAGGCCGGCCAGTAAACATCAAATCAGCAGAAGGCAATGATGACACTCATGGCCTCGAGATAAGACGAGTGTTGGATCAACAGATGAAGCGGACAATGATCCCGGATCGAAATGTTCACGTGGCCGACCACATGAATACACCCCGGTTGCCCGACCTAACTCCCCGTGCAATCTCGAACTTGGGGGCAACAAATCCCGATCCACGAAAAACTGGACAAGGTACCTGTAAACGGGGAGTAAGACGATATAGAAATATTAACACTACCCGACACGAATAAAGAGGGGAAGTTCGAGAAAGCATGGGAGGAGTTCGGCCTAGAATCAAAATTATAGAACATTAAGACCAAACATTAATGTTCTCTCGGGATAGCAAACGAATGCAACCCGCGTTAACCGGGATGGGGGGGGCACCCGTGTCCCACTCAAATAAACCGGAATGCAAATTGGTGACAGAGGGGGTAACCCGGGGACCAAAAATGTCCGACCTCGGAAAAAGAACTAGAAATCAAAAACCTCAGAACAACGAGATGAACTAGAACAAAAGACGTAACCTGACAAGTGCATCCCGGCTGCTCGGAGCCCTGAACAACCGGGCTGGGGGGCAACTGTTACGGATATCTCATAAATGGGCCCAGCCCAATAACTAAAGAGCCCAGTCAAAATGACTTCAGTTATGCTCATAACCGCTTCCTTGAAAATAGGAGTGGTTTTATCAAAATATCTATCGTTATGATAACTGCCTATGTATCAAGAATATCTATCAAAAACGCATATCTTGATATCCCTAAAATAAAGGATGAATCCAACTGAGTAAGATAAGGCACAGGTACGCCTATAAATAGGGTGAACCCCTTACAAGGTACACACTTCTGAAACCCTAGCTTTTCTATTCACACAGAGCACACACACCACCCCCTCTGGCTATCATTAGCCTGTCGTATACCCTCGAACTACGTGGACTTTGATCCACACTGTGGTACGTAGGACCCCGGGATTTCACCCCGGGCCAAGTCCAATCCAACTTGTGATCTACACCGGATCAGAAAGTTTTATTTATAATATTTTAAAATTATCAATTTATAATTATGCCTCTTTCAAAAATAACTTAGCTTCTTGCGTCTTCGTTCGTTCGGTGACAATGTTTGGCCGCTCCTCGCTCTCTTCCTCTCACCGACAATCTGCAAACCTAACCTTTGTCGCTTCTGCTAGTTCAGTCCGGACCTCGCTCTCACTGGTTCGATTTGGTAAGTAAATGCTTCTGCTGGTTCATGTGTTCATGTGTTAAGTTTTTTTTTTTTTTTTTATGTCCTAAGATTGGAAGAAACAATTCCATTGTGGGGGCTTTTCTATTTCCTTCCGAAACCAGTGAAGCATCTCTTCAATGTTCACTGGTTCGAGTTCGTAATTTACAGGTGAGAGTAACGTGCTCTGACCAGCAAATCCCAGGTCCATTGGCAGCGAAGAATTTATTCACTTCATTGAGTGCTGATTGGTTGAAAATTCTTGTTCCCCGTTTTATTCTCTGGAGGTTCCGCTTGAGCGCCATTGAGTGAAGGGAGTGGCAATGGATGAATATGTTTGGGCCGACGCTAATGGCTCTACATTTCTAAGTCCGATTTTGATTTCCTCTTCCCCGGTCCTCATCTATGTGAGTTTCTCCTTCCCTTTTATTCTTCCCTAGCTGTGCATGTTCATAAATATTTTGGCCTATGTGTGAATACCTCGGTGGTTTGTGCGTCTTCTTTTGTTATTTTCTGTACATATTGGTGAAGAGTAGTACTTTGCTTGACAATGTTTTGATGCTCTACGCACAAGTTTTATGTTTTGTCATAAATGTTTTTGATTTGAAGACTGCTCACTGCATCCATACCCTAATTTTAGTTCTGTGAGCCTGAAAAATTTGGAATCGGTTGGTTCTGTTTTGCATCAATTAATTAGATGCTTGGACAAGGAAGTTGAGTCAGAGTTGCATAAGTAGGCTGCTGCAATTAGATTGAGCATGAGCTTGGAATCTGATAACATAACATGAAAAAGTTGTGTGCATTGAAGTCAATTAGTGTCTGGTTTAAGTCTTGAAATGTCGTAATTTTGAAAGACAGCTTTGTTAGGGACTTCCTTTCTAGAGTTGTAAATATATAGCAAAGAACCGATAAAGTTGTGCATAATGTGAAACTGATTATGTCATCGCATTTAATAATGCTGGGTGCTAAAATGTATTTGTGGCTTTGTTTCTTTTTAGTAATTAGGCCCTTTATTCTAAGCCTAATTCTAACAGTCCTACCCCAAGTTCGTCAAGAAAGGTGAAATCAGTAAACCAGTACATACTATGTAAACAAAGTGGCTCATGTCAGCTATAAGAATATGCCTAGAAGAGATAGGATTATTTAATAGTTTTGACTTCCAAACAGATAAATATTTAGAATGGTAAGTTTTATTGGCCTAGTCTTGTTATTTGACAGTACTGGCCTTGCTATTGTTTTGCATGAAGATAATATATCCCCAGGCATTAGCAGGGGAAGTAATAGTGCATTGGCGTTAGTGGTCAGATATTTTTTGTTTGTTAATATGAACTTTCCATATTCTCCTACTTCAATTTTTTCCGAAACATTTTAACCTTTGAATTTCATGATATTTATTGCATAGGAGCAAGGAAAGGGTCATTTTGAACTAGTGACCTACATACATGACATGTGTTTGCTTGAGTCATAAACATTAGGGTGCAGGGGAAAACAAAAGATATGATCGAACTAATTATTGGAGCAGTTGCCTTGATTTTCATGGTTTTAGTCGAAAAGCTCATCTTTTTCTTGTGGGCGTGTTTTGATGATGGTTTTAGACTTTATTTCTCAAGCTTCGTTGTATATAAAATAGCTAGTCTTGATATAGTGGTTGATATAGAAAGTTAACTTTTACAGAAGTAGCTTCAGCAACAGGGTCCTTTTGATGCAGTTGTAGATGGTGCCAATGTAAGCCTTGCCAACATGCAACATTTCAGCCTTTTACAGGTGGGTGATAGGTTGCTAACTTTACTAGCACTTTACTAGAACACCCATTTGACAACTTCTTTTCTCTTGGTTGCAGTTAAATTCTGTTGTGCAGCAGTTGCAACAAATGAATCCTTCAAAAAGATTGCCACTTGTAATCTTGCATGTGAGTCGGGTCACTAGTGGTCCTGCTCAGAAGCTAAATAACAACAGACAATGTTGAAGATATTGAGTACATCCTATTGTATATTGAATTTCATTTTTCATTTGTTTTAATCTTTTCTAATTCAATTAATAATTGATAATGTGGATCAATACCATCTAGTCTCATTCATTTTTCATTTGTTTTAATCTTTTCTAATTCACCAGTGAGGGACGAAGGATGATGATAGAAAAGAGAGGTGGTTTGGATGATCAAGATGAAGAAGAGGTGGATTTGGACCAAAAAAACTCTTCTCAACTTTCTTTAAATTTAATGGTAATTTTATTATTTTTTATTAAATTTACATTAAAATTTAAATTTTCATCTTTAATTATCCAATAATATACAATTAATATATACTTGTGTGTGTAATGCGATTAACAAGATTGAATAAAATCTAAACATTATGAACAAAATTTGTAATGAGATTAATAAGTTTATCAATAAGATTCATAAGTTCAATAATGAGTTTAACAAGTTCATTCGTCAAGGCGAAAATATGTCAGTTTGAGTTCACAAACATATGAGCACTATGAACAAAAGTTGTAATAGGATTAATAAGTTTTTCAATGATATTTATAACACTTATAATGGGCTTCCCATGAGCATTTCTTAATGACAAAAATGTTAACAAGAATACACACACATATCAAAAGAGTCAGGTCGCACAGTGATGACCTAGCCCCTTTAATATGATGGTAGGGTAGGTTCGAACTCTACCACTTTATCATTCAATCTTTGTCAAAAGAAAAAATTCAACCCGACCCCCTCAAAACAAAATCCCCTTGTCGGCGGTTGCAAGCCATCTGACTGTCGAAGCTCCGGCGGTTGGCCTCGGTGGTTCTCAGGCAAGGGTCATTTTTCTTTTTATCTTTTTTTTATTATTGAAAAACTTAGAGTAAAATGGTAAATTCACTAACATTTTAAAATCTCAATGTGATCTTTGTCACCTTTTAGTCCTTTCAAAATTTTAACAAACGTTTTGAGGTTTTAGAATTTCATATGATGTTTTAACGTTATTTTCCCAAAAAAATTAGCCGAATAAGTTTTTTCATATTTACTTTTATTTATGAAATGATGTATATTCTGTTTCACATTTTTTTTAATGCATTTATATTTATCTCTTTTTTCTTTTTTTCATGTGCTAAACTAATAGTGAACAAGAGTAAAATTGAAAAAAAAAATCTCATTAATACCTTATAAGTAAAATTGACAAAATCTTATTTTTACCCTATAAGTGAATTACTATATTTTGAGCAATATTTTTTTACTACAAGTGACATAAAAAATGGTAGAGAGGAGTACTGTATATCAATATTTCATATTTATACATTACTTTCCTTTCCTTGTTTGTACGTTTCCCCAACAATACACACACACACACAAAGGACTTAGGTGGCCGAGTCTTCAATATGAAGGTGGGGTGGGTTTGAACCCCACCCTCACACCTTCATCATTCAATATTTTCAAAAAAAAAAAAAATCAATCCCACTTAAAAAAAACCCCTTTTCGGATCCTAGGTTGCCAGCGACCGGCCACAGTGGTACTCCAATAAGGATTCTTTTTATTTATTTATTTAAAAAATTAGGGTAAAATGATAAATTCACCAACATTTTAAAAATCTCAATTTAATCTCTGTTACCTTTAAATCCTTCCAAAAATTTAACAGATGTTTTGAGGTTTTAAGATTTTATATGGTATTTTAGCATTATTTTTCCATATATATACATTTTAGAGTGGGCAACATGCGAACTTTAGGGAGGGGTAGTAATACCCCAACCACTCCCCTCTCCTTTCAATATAAAAGAGGTGTGGAGACTGGGGCTGAGAAGAGAAAGAGAGAGGAGAACAAGAGATGGAGCTTACTTAGGTTTATTAAGGTATGTTAATTATCTTATAAGATCATTTAGGTAATTAAACTAACTTCTTTTCAATAATTTTTCTTCATAGGAGCTATTCTATATATTTTCTCTTTCTAATGAGGATAATATTGTGTTGATTAGTGAAATTTTGGAGTTATAATTTTTTAGAGTTTGAAGTTTTGACGATAGGTAACTATATATATGTAGAGGATGATTAATAGTTTATTTTAATTAGATTTGTTGGATGGTTGTTGTTGGAGTTAAAATTAATATTTTATTTAAAAATTTTAGGATTTATGCTTTATAAAATGTTTTTACCGATTAAATATTGTTTAAATAATTTATTTGAGTTAATGGAGGTATTGTTGAAATTTTAATCGGTTTAATTTTGTAGATTTTGAGTTATATGAAATTATAAGTTATGATTTTTATTATGTGGAGGTTTGAAGAGTTGTTTGATAATTGGATTATGCTCATTTTTAGAAAAGAGATTTAATTGGTCTAGGATGTTGATATTGATGATTTTATGATTATAGGTGTGTTGGAGGTGAAGCTTTAATTTATGAAATTGAGTGATTGATGTAAGAATATGGTAGATATTTTCTCAAAATTTTAATGATCAATTTGGGCCCATGAGAATGATCTATATGACCTTAGATTGTTGAGGAAATAAGGATGTTGAGGATAATAGTTGTAGAGGAAATTGGATTTTTAGGAGTTAAATCGTATAACTTATTTATTTTTGTGGGTTAAGGTACAAAAATACACATGAGCTTTTTCTTCAGGAGTGTCCAGCTCCACGTGCTTTTTCTGGGAACAAAAATATACATGTAGTTATCATTTTGGAACAAAAGTCACATTCCACCGTTAAGTTACTGTTCACTTCATCTCTTTCTCTCTCATCACGGTGAACAATGACTTAACGGTGGGATGTGACTTTTGCTCTAAAATGGTAACCACGTGTGTATTTTTGCTCTAAAAAAAGCACGTGATGTTGAGCGCTCCTGGGAAAAAGTTCATGTGTATTTTTGCACTTTAACCCTTTATTTTAATTATTGCTTGTGATTGATTGTTATTTACATTGAATATGTGGAGCTTTCTTTTAACCAGTAATCACTCCTATTTTGCTCTATAAGTTAAAGTTAGGCTTGGGCTTGAGGTAACCGAGATTATTTTATTCTATCTACTTGATTTGGATTGTAGGATACTTTCTAAACCTTGCTTTCATCTATACTATTTGTTGTTTTTTGAAAAATTATGTGTATGTTTGAATATAAAATTAGTTCAGTGAATCGATGTATTTTCCAACTTGTACATATAAGTGGAGATTATTATTGAGATTGTTATTGTTGTGATATTATGATATTTTTAATGGGATGTTATATATGGAATAATAATTTTGCAAGATGTTTTTGAAAATTATAGTGACATTGTTTTTTTTGGTCATAGGATATGTTGGGTTGTGTGAAGAGATATGATGAAATTGTACTCATTGGCTCTCTCATTCATGACTTAGATTTTGAGTTGAATGTTTTGGGCGGACACTCCCATGTTACATGTTACTGTATATTGGTTGTGACATGGGAAATGACAATATTCTTGAAATAACTAGCTAACATTGGCCGCGTATACTAGTATTTATAGGTTGTACCACATCCAAAAGAAGGGCCATAATGGATGTAATATCCCAAAATTTGCTCTGATAAATTCCTTAAATGATGTATATGTAATAGTAAAATGAAATGGTGAAAATTTTGACAAAAGATTAATTTTACGTGATTTTGTCGAAACCGAAAAATTTTGAGACATATGTTGGCACAAATGGGACATATGGAATTAATGAATAATTTCTAACATTTATTCAATATTTGCAATTAAATAGATAATGAACCAAGTTGCAAATAAAAAATTTGTAGAGGATCAAATGGGATTATAATGATGTATGACATTCTTACTATACTAAGTCAAGACACACACACACTCTCTTATAATTCCATTTCCTCTCTCTAAAAATTCTAGGACAGCATCTAGCAATTTTCCAATAATCAATTAATTAAATTGGTTACACATAAGCTCATCTTCCATTTGGTTCACAAATAATAGGAATTAAAACCCATTGGCAAGATTGTAAATAAGGGAAAGTACAATGTCTTATGATTTTCTCTCAAGCATCCACCGACCTTGATTCCTAAATATCCATTAAATGACACCTCTTATTTCATTTCCCTTCGGTTGGACGCATCTTGAGCGTACCAAGGGTGAGATTGAAGGTGTAAGAGATCAGGGAAGAGAGATAAAAAGCTAGTAGTCAAAATCTCCTATCAAATGACCTCTAATTCAATAACTCCCTTTATAAACATTGTTCTACACCTCAAAAGCTTCAACTCTATGGTTTTAATTTTCTCATAAGAGGAGTTTCAAGTCATTAGGTTAGTTAAGTTCTTACCGAAATTCCAAACCGACTACAAAATCGTAATAAGGTAAACATAAGCTCCGTTTTGAACCGATTTGTTTGAGGTTTGGATGAGTTTTTGTTATGTTATGAAACTCTGTATTTTTGGCCAACTATAATTCTTGGAGCCTCATGATGATTTGTTTATAAATATGTGATTATATGACAATTCAGAAGTATATGAACCTAGTTTGGTAAATAAATTATAAATTGATAAATTGTTATGATTGAACTTAATTTTGGCCAGTATTAGGGTAGACCTAATGAATGAGAATTTGGTCATTTTGATGGTTATATTGTGTTCAAGATGCAAAATTGTGTGGGATAGAAGCTTAGTAGGAATTTTGGAGGCTCTGAAATTGGAAGATACTAAAACCTTGAAACTTGTCCAGAAAATCTTGTGCATACAGCAATATTGTGATGTGTTTTGGGGCAGTAAATAATGTCCAATTTCCATGACATTTTTTAATATTAAAGTAGACATAACAATCTTTAATTTGATAGGTAATAAGTTGAATTTTGATTTGTATACATTGAGTTATGGATTTTTGAACATAACTCAAAAATTTTGGAATGCAATATGGATATCAGCCCCTGTTATTTGAAATATGGGCTGACATGCTTGTGGCTAGTTACTGGAACCATTTACCCATCATATTAGACTTAATAATGTGTCTATAGGCTTTGTAATCACCCCATTTAAACACTTGTTCGAAAAGATATGATTTTTCAAAGTTGCAACACAAATTCTGGAAAATAGGGTCAAATGTGTAAAAATGAAGGAAACAATGAAATCATGGACATAACATAAGTCTAGTAATATATTAGATGATATTTGAAATGTCAAGAGTTGGGATTAATATTGACCATTGTCCATAACATGTTCTTACAGAAGCTGTAATTCTCAGAACACATGAGGTTCACAAAATTTACTTGGATAAAGCAATAAGGTAGTAACTTTAATTTCTCATACTCTATATAACTGTGTATGACTATTCGAATCAAATATGTGATTGTCCTGTCCTATATGGGACCAACATCATTTGTGGCTTGATTGGACAGAAGGGCTGACCATGGAGTACCTTCCTGGTGGTTAGAACTAAACGTAGGGCCTAATGAATAGGTGGTTCTTAGGTGGTTATTCTAGTTGCATTTAGGCGACTTGGGGCACTTCTGATTGAGAACGCTGGTGGATTCCGGATAGGACTCTCGGTAGTTCTTAGTTGAATATTCCTAGTTGGGTGTCTTGATTGAGAATTCCAATGTACAAGAGGTCTCTCGGTGCATGCCAATTCGTTATATCTAGCGCTAGGGGTTGTATGGTATGCTTATATGATTTGCATTATCTAAATGTTTTATGCTGTGTGAACTATTTATCTTGGTTAACCTTCATATACTGTTTATACTTTGCCTGTGAGATTAACATGTTACTCTATGGCTCAAATTGAATCCCATACATGTCCAAAGACATAGGTTCCAGACATGGTCAAAGCAGCAGGAATATCTCCAAAGGAAAGGCTGCAATTACAGAGTGATGATAGTTGCTTCCTAGATACTAGATATAGCTGTAGAGCTTATATTAGGTTTGTTTAAATTTATTTTGGGCCATATTGTATACATCAACACCGATGTTACTTTGGAATACTGTATTAAGAACTCTGTAAATTATTTTTGAACAATTTCAAGAATGCTTACTATTATCAGTTTACTATTCTATAACTGTATTGCTCACTATATATCGTTGTATTACTCTGATAAATGTTGTAATTACTAGGGACAATCCAAAACACCGATAAGATAATATGTAGAATATTTTATCTTAATCAAAATAGTAATATAGCAATAACTAAAATATCTTGATATGATCAAGCAATAATTAGGAAATATATCTAGATATAATATTTATTTAATAATAAAATATGTAACCATTTTTAATAAATATCTAACACGAACAACCAAATATTTACCAATTTTATTTACTGATGATAACTGATGGAATCTTTGGGCACTTTTGGTTTTGATGTGTTGGTTTCTGTCAAAATATTATTTTGCTTTGGTTAGCTTAAAATTATGAAGATTCAGAAGGATAATTATGAAGAAGAGCATATCCATGCCCATATCAAAATAATGAATTCCACGAAGATGCACTTAAAGTACTGACTTGACATTAATTTGGATCCTCTCCCTCTATACATTTATGTGTTTAGTGAGAGAATGACAAAAAAACAATGCAAATGTTGTTGGAATTTTGGATCTAATCCCATAGTTTATAAATAAGAAGTAGGTTGGAGAAGAAGCGGAAAAAGGAATAAGAAATAAGTGTGTAGATAGAAGTCCCATATTAGATAAATGAAGATGAGTGAAATGGTATATAAGCCTCAATTTTGTTCTTTTAAAGTAGGTGTTTGGTCCAACCCACTTTTGTAGAAGGGTGAGGACGTAGGTGACCATTGGTCCACCACATGCGTGCATTGCCTACTCTGGTTCACGCGTATGTGAAATTAAAATTTTTCTTATTAGATAATTTTTTAAAATTTTATCCAAGTAGTCCCTAAACTTCTATTAATTCCTTTTTTGCCCTCTCGAGATTCTCCTAACCAACGGTTATAAGTGGACCGTAATATCGGATTGCTATGACCAATCCATTTTGGTCATTCGCACAGTTCTGGTGTGTCTGTTCACACAATGCACTAGTTTGCTTGCAAGAGTCGAGTCCTTCTACTTAATTTTCGTCCTCTATAAATAGGACTTGCTAGTGATAGAAAATCAATCATTGAACTCAATCTCAAACACTCCTCTCTACATACAGCATTCTGTAATCATATTCTATGCGATTTTGAAAGCACATACTTGTTGTGTTTGTTTGGGCTTCTGATTGAGAGTGTCATCATTCTGAAGATGTAAATCCGTTCTATCCTAGAAGATGATTATTCATTAGCTTTGGGCATCTATAAAGAGTGAACCAATTGTTTTAAGGAGACAACATATATTGGGCTTAGATTTCTTCAAAGTTTGTTATTATATTTCAGCAGTCTTGTGAGTTTATTTTTAGGTTTTCATGTTATACATAGTGTGTTTACAATATATACAATCTTAGTTGTACAGATTCTTGTTAGTCTTGTTATTGTTTAATTTCTACCTATTTAGTATTTTCCACAACAAATATATATATGGTTTGAAACTGCTTTTCTGCTTCAGTTGTGAGCCTGACGCTATTATACTAAGAAACATGAGGAAAATGTTGTTCTAGTTCTCTAAATCATCCCTGAACTGGAGAAGTTATATGCGCTATTTCATCTTACAATTCGCTGCTTGGTCTTAACTTTCAAATCTATTGCAACAAAGAAGCCCTTGGTGAGCCACTATGTTATGTGTGGTCTAGTGGTGGAAACTAAGAGAACCTATGGTTTACACAAGGTCATAAGTGAAAACCTGCATGTCATTGTGCATGAAAAGGGGCCTTACTTATATATGAAACTCTTGGGCCTTCTTCTACAAGGTTCTTGTGAACCAACACTACTGTTCTTTGATCTGATTCCTGCCTCTTACTTTTGAAACTATGGCCCCTGAACTCGTCCCTACCGTGGTTAAATCTGGCGTCTTCAGCAGCCCAACCACCCTGCTGAGTCACGCATCCCTTGATGCCGGTGGAGCATCGTTGGATCTTGGAGTCTTAGGGCTGCTTCCTCTGTGAGATCCAACCAAGGCTGCATTGTAGATTTTTATATATTGCTTCCTGTTTGCGGTTTCTCTTCCACCACATCCGCCTTCACAGATTTGGCAGCTTTGCGGACAAAGTGTTGTGTCATGATATTTAAAGAGGGCAATACTTCAGATTTGGCCTTGCGAGTTGAGTGGTGCTGGAGGATTTCAATTTTGCTCCCAAAAAACTCTCTTTCACCTTCTCAATGCCAAAACCAGCCGCAACCGCAGCCATGACGAGCACCAAGGTCTAGAGGATTATGACCCAAACCATCATAAGTTCATTTACTCTTTTCTCTGTTTACTAACATTTTTCTTGATTATATTTTCTCATTCACCACTAATTTCCTATATTATTGTTTCCCTTTTCTTCAAAATATGATCTTCAAGTTTCTTCCAAGTGTAAGTGAAATTCCCTTTCGATTTTTGTTTTTGGTTTGTCCTGAGGTCTTGAGGTCTTTTGCGTGTTTCGATTTTTGTTTCTTGCCATTGAAGTGAGAAACTTCGTGTGAATTGTGTTTTTGTGTGATTTTCTGTGCCATAGAAAGTGCGCATTCAAATTTGGCTTTTTGAGTGGAAAGATTTGAGAATTCAAGGTGGTGAACATGGTGGTGGAAGTGCCATTAACATCAAATTTTTTATTGTTTTTTTTTAAAAAACCTTACTATGTCTCTTAAAAAAGGGATGCCGTAAATCTCTTACGACGTCCCTTTTTTAATGAAAGTTGTTCTCATACTTTACTACATCGCTCATATAGATGTCCCCCTAATAAGGGATGTAAAAAAGGCTTAAAAACAAACCTTAAAAACAATTTTTGTAGTAGTGAAAAGGTAATCCAGATTGCTATCCTTTCACAATCAAGTTATGCAACCTAAAAAAAATATCCAAGGTATATTCTTCAAGTCTTGAATGTGAAAACCAAAGGTACAGACAAGAAAAACATAATCATGAAAATCTAAAAACATCATAACCAATGAGCATTTGTTGAGAACAGTAGAATCGATCACTCAAACCATTTTGTGTTTCCTAGTTAGTCACAAGTCCATGTTCAATTTTTGATAAGTCCATTTTCACATTTTGACAATTTCATCTCAACGTTTTGACAAGTCTATGGCCAATTTTTACAAGTCTGTGTCCAATTTTTTATAAGTCCATCTCCACATTTTGATAATTGTATCTCCACATTTTAACAATTCCTTCTTCACATTTTGACAAGTCCATGTCTAGTTTTTGATTAGTCCATCTCCATGTTTGACAATTCAATCTCTACATTTTGACATGGCCATGTCCAATTTTTTATAAGTCCATGTCCATTTTTTGACAAATCCATTTTCACATTTTGACAAGTCTATGTCCAGTTTTTTTCATAAGTCAATGTCCACATTTTAACAAATTCATATCCAATTTTTGACAATTCTATTTCCACGTACGTCTCTGAACCTAGCATCCTTTGGCAACCAATCCATTCATCTTGAAATTAAGAAGCCCGAGACATCAGCGGAGTGGATGAGATATGTGACTTCTTAATATAAAGGTCCAAACTGGTATATCAATAAAATCAAACAAAAACAAACTGCCCATAATATATAGCCTGTTGCAGACTCTTGTCACTGTCGCTCGCTCCTCGGACGAGACATGAAAAATGTAACATCCCAAGATTTGGGGACTTAGAAATTTGGGATATTAAATGGGAAATTTAATTTTTCTTCCCAAGTTGGCCTTAATTATATATGAGAATGATTTATTTTGAGACTTAGGCTCTTTTTCCTTAATTTGTTTTAGGAAAGAGAATAATTAAAGTAAGGAATAATAAGGCCTGGAAAAAAATATAAATATAAATAAATAATAATAATAATAATTTCAAAGGAAAAGTTCTTATGGGAAATTAAGGACTTTATTGTAATAATTATTAAATAATTTCAATTAAATCTAAATGCAAGTAGGAATGAGATGATAGTTTCATGGGCTTTATATCTTACCAAACCAGTACTACATAAGCCCATTCCATGCATTCATTTACGTCGGCCCAGACTATCAGAAGCTAATATACAAAAGCCCAATCTACCCTCACTTCAGCCTATTGCACATGATCAGTCCAGACAAAATATCCATTCCTTCCAAACCGTCGAAAAACCGAAAGAAGCAGCCGGCAAATTCGGAAACGCTGATCACATTTAATGAAAGAAGGTAATTATATCTATCTTAAAGCAGAGATTTCAGACGCTGCACACATCTATCGAGCTCCTCAACGGATAATGGTTTTGGACCATTGTGTATTGTTCTTGCCCGGTTCTATGAGGATTCTATAAAATGCTTCCATCGTCCCAGCTCTGTCCAGTTCTGTTTGGTGAGGTTCTATGAGGATTCTAAACGTGCTGAATGCTAAGAAAGGAAACGTGGAACAAATAGCACTTGGGCTTGACATCAAGTGGAGACCCTCGTTTAGAAGAGGTCAGTTCAGTTGTTCCTTTAAATTCATGACTTGCTGGTTGCATTAGGTCTACAAAATTTACTGCATACCGGATTTAATGGCCTAGGATGGAGGTTTGACGATTTATCTTGATTACCATTCATCACCATGAGCTGCAATCATGCACGTAATGAGTTTCTTATTTAGGTGCATTTAGCGTTTTCCTAGAACATTGTAGTAGAATCACATTCCTTGGGTTGTGTATTCTGCTAATTTTGGGCTATTAGATTTATGCTTCACTGTTATATTTGTTATGTGGAATTAAAGATGGGGTGTGATCCAACTGTTTAGCTGCTCTAGGAATACTTTGCCGTAGGTTTCTTTCAATGTTCACATATTCTCCATTCTCATATTCTTTCATAGTTTGCAGTTTTATTTGGCGAATGATCGAGAGGGATATTCAAGTGTTGCTACTCTGATGAGATTTTTTAAAAGAGATTTGTTAATAAATTTATCTTAAGCATCCTCTAACACTCTTTTTTGGGTTGACAGCAACAGATTTCCACATTCATCTCAAAGAAAAGTAGTTAGTTTCTAGACCTCTTCCTCCATAGCATCTCAAACATCCTTTAGCAATAGGGCCTATAATTCCCTCAAATATGCTGAGCCATTGTCACAACACATAACTCTAGTGAGTAGGCCAAACCGAGGTGTGTCATTGTTTTTATGTGTAGCGGCATTTTATTTTCCCTTTACTGATTTGTTTGTTGAAAAAATAAAATATATTTGTTGATTATTAATTGATAGGGAAGGAAGAATGAATCGGTTGATTCCACATTTTTCTGTATCTTTGAGTTTATTATCTTATTTATTCTTTTATATCTTTGAGTTTCAATAATTAGAGTATAAGTGGCCTAGTTGCTCTTGGTCATGCTACACTTTTCTGTGTTTGCAGATGTATTGTCCAGTGCCTCCTCCCTCCTCAGTCCTTAATCGGTGAGTCTTTAGTAGCTACACTCTCTCCCTGTCTGATTAATTTACTGGGCTTATGCTACTCTCCTCCATGTTGCTGCTGCTAGGAATGGTAGTTTGATGTGCCCCGTTTCTTTGTCTGAATATAGTCATAGCTTTTGGCATCTCTGGGTTTTTGCTCTTTGGTTGGTTAAGGTTTGATTTATGGTTAAGACTTAAGACAGTGAATTTGCCATCATTTCTATTTAATCTAGAATAGATTTCTTGTTTTGTTATTGCAATACTTATGGATCCTCAGGCATTTTTCTGTCTTAAATAGCTGTAATAATATTAACAAGTGTGTAGTACCAGACAAATAAAAATGCCCTTTGAATTTGGCATAATAGTTTTTCCCCAATAATTGAATGATGATCTGATGTCAATAAGGGATTCTAATTTTTCTTGGCCCTCGAAGATGGAGAGTTTGAGCTCTTCACCATTTGATCATGTTCAGATTGACATGAACACACTGGTTGGTTGGGTGGACTGTGACAACACTGAAATAAGGAGTTGTGTTATAACTTGGTAAGTGTCCAATTTGTTTTGTTCAGCACAGAGTGGTTACTGCTTGTTATGAATAACAATGGTAGTGCTGATACTTTGAAATAGTTTTTTCCCCAAAAATATGCTTTGAAAGACCATATTTTTTTATGCAATTTTATATATATTTTTAATATATATATATATTACAATTTTTTTTTTAATTAAATTTTTTTTTTTGAAATTTTAATTATTATTTTTTATTTTTTGCGACAGAAATTCCGTCACAATTGCGACGGAATTTTTTCCATCACAAAACCCAAGGTTTTGCGACGGAAAAAATTTCGTCGAAAATTTTGAAATTTGTGATGGAAATTCAATTTTCTGTCGCAATTGCGAGACCTTTTTTGCGACGAATGAATTTCGTTGCAATCTTATTTTGTGACGGAATTTTTCCGTCGCAAAAAACAATTTTTTTTTGTAGTGTAGGCTGTGGGCTGTGTGCTATGTGGAGGTAAATTTTACATGGATTGTATGCTATGTAGAGGTGAACATTACAATTGCTATGTGCTTTATAATTGTTGAGATAATAACTATTACATGTGCTATGTGCTATGTATGGTTATATGCTGAAATGTAAATGAATATTTATCATGCATACTGTTATACTTGAACATAAGGTTAACTGTTACCTGAGATTCAATGGGTATTGAATCTCAGAATTTACCTTAGCTTCAGGATCAGGAGGATCGGGAGTAGGAGAAAGGGGTAAGCAACGCGCGTGAAGACTTAGGAGGAGTTATATTTTGGATTTAGACTGTGTATAACTTTTGTGGTTGAACTTTTTGGATCACTACAACTTAACGCGTAAACTATAAACAACGCAATGAAATTGTTTGTATCACATTTTTTGTTTCTTCGGAAATTTTAATTAATCAGTATATGTCTGCGCATATGAAATCAGTTACTCAGTCGTCCAAACGCTTAAATACGCTCTCTGTTGTGTTCTACTCTGATTTGTTAACGCCTACACTCTGATAAATACATGTGAATTAGTCTAATAGGAACCCTAGGGCCATAATTGAACTTCATAATACACTTAAAAAATATAAGGGCGTTACAAAAAATACGCGGCGTCCTTGTGATCATCGGAACACAAGGATCTAAATCAACCTTGGGAGGCCTTTCGAGGAACTTCTGTTTGGGGAAGATATTGTCTGGCAAGATGAGGTCATGCACACGAAGCAAGGTTTCAAGAAACTCGGTGAGAACATCGTCGTTGGCGAAGGAGAAGCGGCGGCCAGAGGCAATGGGAGAGGGTGGAGGAGCACGGAAATCAATAGGGATGTTAGGGATGGAATGTGGTGTTGCGGCCGTAGTAAAAGAAAGAGAAGACGAAGAAGGTAAGAAGTAAGAGTTGGAACAAATTTCGCTTGGATATTATTGTGATGGAGTGAGTGAGAAGTTTCTGTAGATAAAAAGTAAGGCGTTGGGTTTGTTAAAAAAGAGAGAAAAAGGAGGAGGAGGAGGAAGAAACCTTTTGATTTTTCTTAGAATGACCAAGGGCAATTTGATAATTTCTTCACTAGAATATTTTACACCAAGGTCCCATGGGGCTTTTTAGCTAATCGGAGATTTCTTAGGAACTTTTTTAGGTTATTTCTCTTTTTTGGGACTCAACAGCAATTTTCCTTAAAACAAATACAAACTTCGTAAATGTTATTGTATTACATTTTATTCTTTATTTTACGCTTTTTATCGTAAAACCGTCAAATTTGTTATCCTTTATTTTACGGTTTAAAACTATCTAGTATAGATTAAAGAAATGGGTGTCTCAATTGATTTTCCTCTCATATAGTTACTATTAAATCAAGTTTTAATTGATGATATTTATTCTAATTACTATGATATATATTTGTATTATATTTATTGTTATAATAATGTTTTTATATAGCATTAAATCACATCCATTAAAATTTGATTTAATGGTGGATGTATTTGATAAAGAGAAAATGGGGAGAGAAATCAATGGAGCATTCAACTCTATACCAGATTCAAAGTTTTAATGACACTTGAATCCTTGACGGGCAAAAAATTAAACTGTCAAATAAGTCAAAAAATAACCATCAAGGATGGTTTAATCTGCAGTAGTGGCTTTTTTTTTTTTTTTTTTTTTTTTTTTTTTTTTCTTTTGCACCGAGAAGCTTGTACTAGCTAGTGGTAACTACACTAATTGAAAATAGGGGTTGGCCAAAAAAAAGGGGGGGGGGGAGTTAGGGGAAAAAAAGATTATATGAGAGGATAAATTGAGAAAAATATTATATATTAATCTTGAAAAGTTATAACTTTGACGAATATTTAATATTGATGATTTTGATTTATATTCCGAATTGAGAGTGCAGAGATCAGATAAATTTTAAGAGAGAGAAAAGTCTTAAACTATATTAAAATCTGATATTCTACTTATCATATACAGACTTGCTTATTGAACATTTTTTTTTTCGTCAAACTTATTGAACATTATTGATAATAACGTGCCCTACTAGTTGCTTTTGCTAAGATAATTATTTTAAAAATAAAAATTGCTTAAATTATATTCCCTAAGTCTTTTTTATAAACTCCAATTAACTTACATAAGTTATAAATTTAGTTAAAATTATTTATTTAATGTAAAATCTCAAATAACCCTTAATAAATGTTACCACTCTAGTCTTATTTGTAAGTCTCAATTAATTAACTCTTATATACCAAGTAGAGTTAGTGAACTCATTAATTATGGGCTAAAATTTCCATTTTATCCTCATTTTATGAATGGTTCAAAAAATTAACATGAATAAATTCTTTTTATTTATTGCAATTAATAGGGGTAAAATTGTAAAATCACATTATTTATTTTAAAAGTTGATTTATAATAAGGGCCATCTTTTTTCCCTCCAAAAGGACTTATAAATAGAACTAGAATGGTAAAATAGTTTAGTTAATTAATTAGTGAGAAAATTTTACACTCCATCAGGTTACATAATATCCACTTTATTTCCCATATTCATCATTTTTTTCTTAAATTAAATTACCTAACTTATATATATATATATATATATATATATATATATATATATATATATATATTGAATTAATTTATTCTCACTTCCTTAATATATTCAAATTAGTTAAGTAACTCTTATTTTAAAAGGTTGTTAATCTTGTAAGTTTAAATAAATTTGTGATAGTAATATAAATTTATATCATAAACTCAAATTGTAAATACATAAGAATTTATTTTATCTTTAAAATGTATCAGTAATGTATAATTAAATAATTAAAATATAAAAAATATAAAAATTTTATTTAAATATATGTTAAACCCAAATAATTAAAATTAAATTTATAAACATTCATAATTTGTTATATTTAATGAAAAATTAAATTCATATATAAAATAAAGCCGTAGAGGATGATCAAATTGAAGAAATTAATATGTTTTTTTAGTGAATTAACACAGTTTTTTCAGTTAAAAATGTAAAAACCATAAATTCGTGAGTTTAACCAAATTTATAACTTGCATGAGTTGACATGTGACTCAACTCGATTTAGAAAAGTAAGAGTCAACTCTTGAATTTGATAACAATGTTTAAAGGTACTAAGTGAAAAAAATAATATTTTGAATAAAAAATATTATACCATGAAACTTCTTTATAATAAGTATATATAAGAGGAAATATTTGATATCAATTAATTATATTGTTAGATGTTCTCCTATTATCAAACAATTAGATAAACGTGGCGAATGGAATGTACATAGTTTTCATGTCTTCATATGTATTTTGGAAGATATATACAATTAGATAATCGTGTGGTCAACATTGTGTCCAATGTAAGAATACTCGCACAGTCGCACTCACTCCGATTTGAAAAATCTTTTCAGTTGTCGTTAATATATTATTATTCACAATTAATATAATATTTATTAATATATCAACATAAAATTGGTTTAGGGATATAGAGCCCTATTATATCCTCTAATTTTGAGTTTTGGATAGAAACCAATGGTTTGAACAATTTTTAAAAGATTGTTTAATTTGAGGTAGGCAAAAATGACGTTTACATAATAAATAGTGTTAAAAGTCAATTACAATTAGTGTATAAATATCATTGACACCGAGCTCTTATTGCAGCCCGCGCTACTGAATTCATGTTTATATAGAGTTCTATTGAAAAAAGTTAGTTTAACATAAATTTGTTGTGAAAAGCATATTGATAAATTAGTTTTACAAGGCTAAAATTTGAAGAAAGCCAAAACAAAAGAAATTTGCTTCAACCATCAACTCATTTCTTACCACAAGGAATTTTTCCCAAAAGCTAGCATCTCAAACATAAATAATGTAAGCTTATCAACTAATTGCAATCCAAAACAAGCTCTAAAATTATAGATACTGAAGAACGCCAAATTAAAATTTAAGGCACAAGTTTTAATCGAAAGAAAATTATAGGGATCGAGCTACTACATCCACTAAAAACTGATCAAGTTTTAACTAGCTAATTGAATATTATAGCTACCTGAGATGATTAATTTTCTTTCAATATAAAAGCAAATATGAAATAAAAAGTAGTATTACTACATTCTGCTTTTGATATAAGATTTAGTTTATAATTTAAATTATGCTATAAATTAGATATTATACTAAAAAGTGGAGACAGTACAATTTTGCTCCTAGCTAGGTTCAATGTATCATGTTATGATTTGTCCCTTCATGAAACACTCGTCACCTTGCATGCCTCCTTAAGCCCACGTGTACTCCATTCATGGCATGCAAACCAAGCCATTAACACGTACGTATAGCCCTTCATTGTACTATCTTGTACTATGAGCTATTGCTTTCAGTATAAACAGACCCCACTTCATTCTTAGATGTGCATCGACGAGTAGAGTGAGAGTTCTGTGGTCACTAATAACAATGGCTTCGAGGCTTCCTATGTTGTTGTTGTTGGGTTCAGTTTTCCTGGCAATGGTCTCTGGCCACAATGCCTTCCGGGAAAAGGAGAAGTCACAACAACAAAAAGAGAATCCTTATCTCTTCCGATCTCAAAACTTCAAACCTCGCTTCGAGAACCAACGTGGTCGCATCCGAATCCTCCCAAGGTTCGACCAAAGACACCCACACCTTCAAGGGCTCCAAAACTATCGATTGGTGGAGTTAGAAATACAGCCACATTCTCTCTTTCTTCCCCACCATCGTGATGCTGAAAATGTCTTTGTCGTCCTTGAAGGCAAGCTTGAATACGTGTTTGATGGGATATGGAATAATGGTTTATTATGATTTCTAGATATTTAATGTTTTTATTAGGGAATATTTAGTTTTAATTTTGATTTATTATTATCATTTATTATTAATTTCCATTTTAGTTTATAAAATGTTCCGTCATTAATTTTTAGATTAGGTTGAGATCTAGTATAATTAGCACCTCAACCCATTTACTTTATTCATTTACTTTGTACGGCTTATGATTGAATCATATTGAGTAGGCAGCTCTTTCCTCTCCCTTTCCCCTTACTCGTCTTGCATGAATGCTTTTCATTATAATAATGGTAGATATATGAATATTCTTATTTTAATTAATTAAGAAATAATTATGATTGTTGTTACAGGAAAGGCCATTGTTAGTATTGTGAACCAGACTAATAAAGAGACCTACAACCTGGAGCAAGGTGATGTTCTTCGGGTCCGACCAGGGCGTCTTGTTTATGTTGCTAACGTGGAACAAAATCAGAAGTTCAGAGCTACCAGCATTCTCATTCCTGTCAACATTCCAGGGAAATATGAGGTCAACATTATCATCAATTTTTAAAACATCAAATTTAATTCATATAATCTCTTCAAGTTTTAATCTTTTTGTGAACAAAAAATCTCATGGGGTTGTTGTGTTTGGTTATGAACTTTTGCAGAATTTATATCCCTTTGGTAATCAAGACCCTTTGTCATATTACCTTGCCTTCAGCGAGAAGACTCTTGAGGCCACCTTCAATGTGAGAACTAACCCAATCATCATACTAACTCCAATTCTTAACATAATACGGGATCTTAATATAAGACCGATTCTTAGCATAAGATCCACTTTGCAGTTTAAATTGAACAATAAGTGGATCTTATATTAAGAACATGAAGTACTATATAATTTGTGAATTATGTGTTCTTTGTTCTTATGAATTAATGACGGTGTAATGTTGTGAAACAGTCGAAGTACAATGAGATACAGAGGATCCTATTTGGACAGAAACAACAGGGAGAGAAAGGTCAAGAGCAGAGTTCAAATGAGGGAGTGATGGTGAAATTGACGAGGGAACAAGCAAGAGAAATGAGAAGGCTTGCAGAATCATCATCTTCGTCTTCGTGGAGCCCAAGAAGAAGAAGCCCTTCAAGTTCTCCATCATCATCAAGGCCGATATTCAACTTGAGAAACCTTGAACCTCGTTATTCCAACAACTATGGTAATATGTGGGAGGCTCGCCCTGAGGATTTCCCCGAGCTTCTTCGAGACTTGGATATGTCTGTCGCTGTCTTAGAACTCAAAAAGGTAACACTTTACTAAACAATCCTTTGTTCAATGATATGCTCAAATAATTTCACTTACGACTATACCACGAATAAGTTCTTATTGTTGTTTTTTTTTTTGGGATATCTCAAGGGATCTCTATTTCTACCACACTACAACTCAAAGGGCATACTTATATCCCAAGTTATTGATGGAAAAGCACAACTTGAACTTGCCTCCCCGCATCTGGCGAACGAAAGATCACAAGAACGAGGTCAAGAAAATAAACATCATGAGGAGGAGAAGCAACATGATGAAGAAGAGAAACAAGAAGAGCAAAGTGAAGGACAGATTAGAAGGGTCTCTTCGAGGTTGAATCAAGGTGATGTCTTTGTCGCCCTTGCAGGTCATCCACTAGCCCTCAGAGCCTCAGAGAACAATGATCTATGGACGGTCGGTTTTCTTCTTGATGCAAATAACAACCAGAGGAACTTCCTCGGAGGTACACACTCTCGATATATATAGTTATATACTATCTCCTATCTCCATTTCCGGTCCTTAATATACATAATTTATGCTGCAAATAATCTCTTATGTTAAGATTAAGGATCAGAGATAACATGACTTAAACTTCTACTTTATTTAATCTGGGATGAAAGGCTGACTTGGGTTAATTTTCATTGGGTTGAAGGTGAGAAAGACAACGTGATTAATCAGATAGACAGGATAGTAATGGAGCAGGTAGTCAATGGATCTGGAGAAGAAGTAGAGAAACTCCTAAACAACCAGAAGGAATCATATTTTGTGAATGCTCAGCGTAGTCGTAGCGATGAGGACCAAGAAGAGAGGCGTCCACTGTTATCCATCTTGGAAGAAGATTCCTTTTGATGGAATTCCAATGTAATGCGCCAACATATATATATGTGGGCACATGTAAGGGCTTGAACCAGCTGCTTGCTATAAGGAGGCTTTTTTGTGCATGTAATCAGAGCTCTGCGGCTTTCTACTACTGTAATAAATAAATAAATCAAGCCCTATAATAAACTTTTTGTGAAAATTGTGCTCATGTCTTCTTGTCATTTCTTTTTATTTCTCGTCTTTTTAAGTCATAGTTTATTTTGCGTACTGATGCTTTTCGGGGCTCCAACAAACAAATATTTCTGGTTGAGTTGGGTTCAGTCAAAATATTGTTTGCTTTGCCTGGGTCAGAACTAAGTTCATTTAAATCACGTTTTAAACATTCTAATGCAACAACAAAGTTGCTAGATGGATTGAAAGGTACCATTATATTCTATAAAAAGAAGATTATTACATAGATTATTAACTAAAAGATCTTTTTATATAACCTCATTAATGTCCGTTTCAGCCTTCGTTTATCTCATTGAATGTTTGTTTCAACTTTCATCTATATTTTTTTAGAAGACTCCTGTTTGATCAATTCTCATTATTGGCCCACTTCAAACAATGTTGTAGCATTTTCTCAATAATAGATGTCATAAACACAGTTGAATACTCATTTTAACATCCTTGGCTACATCTACCTTATATTTATATTATCCCTTTAAAAACCGTCATTCACTTAACATGGTTGTTCTTATAAAAATAAACGTAAAATCAAACCTGATTTTATTGAACAAGTTAATTTTATTGACCCCATAAATAGGACAAATAACAAAGGTACAACTTCATTTTTCATCGTCATTTCTAAGAACTGCATATAATGCACTACTGCACATCACATGCACACCCTCCATTAATACCTTGGCATTTGTGAACTTGACCACAAAGCATTTCTGAGTACAAGTTTTTGAATCACGTGATTGTTTCTTTCTTGATTATATATTTGTTGTCTTTATATGTATAATACAAATCTGAGATGAAATAAATATTCTCACTCAAAAACCAGCAACATGTATATAAACGTGGCGAATCGAGTGTACGTATTTTGTGTGTCGTATGTACTGTAGTTTGCAAGTTCCTAGGACTCAGCATTAACAACGACAGAGATATCTGTCCCCTTTTTTAAAGGATATAACTATTGGCTCATAGCGAGGTAAACATCGTCTCATGGAATACACATAATATAATACTCACTCATCCGATCATTAATATAAGACTTATTTAGAGAGTTGATCTTAATCCTAAATATTAGACTCATTTTTTATATTTATAAATATTTTCTTAATTTACCCTTATTGATATTCTTTTAATAATAATAAAAAAAGGAAAGAACGGGGAAATTAAAAACAATAATTATGATATTTTAGAAAATGTATACAATATTAAGTAACTTCTTTAATATAATCAAATTAAACAAATATGTTTTATATTAAGAATCAAAGTATAATATATTAACTCAACATATAAAATCTAATACTGCAATATCTGAATCTGTAAACCATTTAATTTTTTTTAATATTTATGGTATCATTTTTAATTTCTTGCTTCAGATATATAGTAATCAGACAAAGATGATGATGAAGCGACCATGGATAGAATCATCTGCTTTTTAAGTGTAAACTAAATATTCGATATCAGACTTTCTTGGATGTTATAGGATTGGGATTAATCTACTTTTTCACCGTTCAAACGCCGTTTTTCTTACTTCCTGTATGTTTTATTTTATTGGATGATGATTTAGTTTCATTACAACGGGATCCAATAGTTTTTATATGTTTTTCAGCCCGGGAGCATATTATAATAAAAATAAAGTAACGATTATTATAGAACATTTTTTAGTTAAGATAGTTGACGAAGCATTTTAAAAATATATAAAAATGTTATCGAAGCAGTGTTGTCTTCTTATTCATTTCCCAATTAATGCTTAATAGATCTCGGAAATTAGAGAACGAATGTATAACACAATATATGTAAGACCCGGCTAAAAATATAAGTGATGTAAATTTAAGAAGTTTTAACTAATTCAACTTAACTTTAAATGGTTAGTTAGTTAAAAGCCACTTATATTTAATTGGAGGAAGTGTATGTCTTGGTTTCTAACATATTCGTAAACAAACTTTCACGCAAGAGTCCTTGTAAGTAGGCTCGATTTGTCTTCGGTCTTAGAATATACTTCTCCGGTCCTTAATTAAAAAACCTAATTCACGAGTTGATCATTGTCCTGAGTGTAAGAAGACATATTTCATACGGAGTATATTTCATGGATTCAACGCATGTGAAAAGGATCTCATCGTATTTGACTCTGATTCTGATTTCAACCAATTTGCTAAATGTATTATTCTTTCCTATGGGTTGACTCTGCTGCTATAAAACAAGTTTTGTCAGAAAATTAAGATCTTACTTGTTAAAAATACTATCTTGTACGTACATATAGCTAGCTATATTTTGGCAAAGTTTCGTGGCGTTTATTAATAAATTTCCCATATTTTTTGTTTCACCTTAAATTGATCGATTAGATATCATCATCGGTTTCTGTTATAACTGAGGCTACCTGGACTCTGAATTATTAGTTGCTCAGTGAGCCACAAATAAAAGATAGAATATTCAGACTGCTACTTCTCTGTACTTCTTATTGTTTGGTCTTTGGAGCTAATGAATCGTCACTTTATACCAATTATAATTCATTAATTATATATAAACCCCAACTCATCAAACACTCCAAAGTATCACACTATCACCTTTATTGTCTCTTAACAAGATATATTAAACACACATATAGTTAAGATCTTGTGATAATTGATTATTATTTTCACTTTTTATTGTCATTGTAATACCCTAATTTTCATAATACATGTAAATATTGTATTTTGGTAAATAGATTAGCAAAGTACAAAGGTGAATATGTCTCTCAAAGAATTATAATCTATTGATTATATTCTTATCCAAATTTCGTTTTAGGATTGATTAACCAAAGGTTAATTATGAGATATTATTTCGGGGCTATAATTGTAATACCCAAAAATTTCTATGTATCATAAATATTATATATTGATAAATAATAACTATTTGAAATAGATGAATGTGTGGTCTCAAAACTAGTGTAAAAATTACTTTATTTCCTAAGGTAATTTCTCATAGAATTAGAATAGATTAAGAGCTAAAAATCCCTAAGTGAAGTTATGGTCATAAAACACCCCCTAAGAATATGATGATAAATCCTTAGAGACAATTAAATATTTATTAAAAATTAAAAAGTATGTTGTCTCTAATTTATATAATTTATGAGTTATTTTCCTTGGAAAATAATGAGGTAAAATCTGATATTATTTTGGGGAGTTGCCCCACGATTTTTAATATTATGCATGGTGCATAAATTACTAATGTCAGTACAATAGTTGTGAGATAATAATTAATCTCAATTAAGGAAATTTTCAACGATTAGTAAGTGATTAATTAGGTAATTAATGACTAATTGTTTAAGCCTGAACAAGAGAATATTCAAGGTAAAGTATATAAAAACCCTTTAATTAAATGTTTGTGGCTAAAATTAGCAAAAATATACTTGCTAATTAATTAATAAAGATTAAGAAATTTTGGTGAGATTAAGTATATAAAAACCCTAAATCTGAAAGGATTACAAATCATGGGATTAAGGCCCGAATTATGCTTCCTAATTGAATTAGACAAATTAAACAATGATCAATGGTTAGGATATAATCTAATAAATTAAGATCAAGGGCTACAAGAATTTCTAACAATTTTTAAATGCCTAAATCCTTGTAATTAAGTAAGGACCAATGAGATATTTTTTTTTTTTTGGAATTTTAGAAGATTATTAAAATATAATATGAAAAAAAAGGGTGAAAACCGAAAAAAAGGGGGAAGGGCGGTGGAAATTTTGTGATGATTGAAGATTGGGATATTTTTATTATAATAATAATATAAGTTGAGATATTTTGTAATAAGATTGATAGGATAAATGCGAAACGATAGAAAATAAATCCTATCTCAAAATATGTGAACTAAGTATCTAACATAAGGATTTCTTATAAACAAGTATATTTTTATCCCATAGTGGGCCATCTCAGAAGTTATTTCTGTAACCGGCGGAATAATCATGGGATAAGATGAAAAGATATTTTTAGAAAAAGGGACAGATAATATAAATGAGAACCAATGGAAATTAAATCATAACTCAAAAACCATGAACTAAGTTTCTAAGACCAGGACATATTATAGACAAGTGAATTTTTATCTAGAAGTTGGTGTTACCAGAAGTCATTTCTGTAATCGTCGGCGGTTGTCCGAAATGTTCGACATGCTAGGAAATACCCTTAATGGGATCGAAAATTTCGCTAACCCAAATATTTTGAAAGGGGAAGAATAGACCTACAAGGCCTTACTATTGGATTTTTAAGTTTACTCAAGTAAAACACTAAATAGGAAGCTTTATCAGTACAATACCAAAAAGCAGATCCAATGGTTGAGATTCAATTTCATAAAGCATGAATAGTGTCACAAATTCCCTATAAATAGGTGAAAGCTCATAGCAAAATTTCTCACCAATTCCTCTTGAACATTTTGAAAATCTTGGAGTAGAAAGGGAAGGAAGAGCTCTGAAGAAAGTTGTAGCGGGATCCTGAGTAAGTTCTTTGGTCCCTAGTCTTAAGTTTTAGTGTTTCTTTTGGTAGTTGTATTAGAAATGCTAGATTAATCTTTAATTTTCCAAGTTGGCTTAGATATCATGTTTTAGGGATAAATATGATATTTATTTCAAAAAATATATTGGAGAAAGAGATATGCCAAAATTTTGGAAGATTAGGATCAAAGTAGCGAAGCTCTGGCAAAATTTAGTGGACTAATAAAAACAGGGGCAAAATGGTAATTTGTACCTAAAATGCCTATTATACCATGAGACATTGATAAATGTGATATTATCCTTATAGGATATCTGAGATCACGTACCGTTGTTGTGCCGCTGTTGTCCCACTGTCAAATGTACCGTTTTCCGTCAAAAGTACTGAAAATCGTCAGCGAAGGCACAGACGCGTACTGTAACACTAACTCTGATGCTTATTGTATGCATATATGTGATAGATACTTTCATAAAGACATGGACGGGACTCTGTCTCGGGACATGCACCGTGACTAAGTTTTTGGGGATTAGATCACTACTTATACATTCAGCTTTTTACACGGGTTATAATCTTGATAACACCATTGAGTTTTCCTAGCGCTGAGGACACGATGGGCCATCGTGGCACTGGTTATGTGAAAACTGGGATGGGCTTTACATGTGCTGTGTGCTATGTACTATTATGCTATGAGAACTTTACATCTGCTGTGTGCTATGTATTGTTGTATGCTGTAATGTTATGAATATTTGTCATACATATCTTGTTTACATAAGAATGAGGTTAACCGTTACCTGAGGTCCGATGGGTATTGGACCTCAGCTCTTACCATAGCTTCAGGTTCGGGGAAACCAAGGACTGAAGACAGAAGTAAGCAGAGTAAACAGAACGCATAAGGACCCGACTGAAGATCCTATTTTTAGACGTGTACCATTATAACATCACTCTGATAAATGTATTGTACATTATAAACAGATGGATACGCCACAGTTAATGATATATCAGTTACTCACTCTTTTACTTGCTCCGATGCTCTACTCTCATGAAAAAAAAATATTCCGCTTTTGGAAATTGGGGTGTTACAATAATTTATCCTAAGGACAAGAGTTAGACGACAACAAAATTAAATAGGTATTTAAGGAAATTAAATGCATAATAATTACAGAAATTTATGCTAAAATTGCATAAGCCTATTAAAAGAAAAATGCCTAATCAAATGTGAACTAACTTGTGTAATTATTTTTAATTTGATTAAAGGCAATAATTAAAAATTAATTGCAACATGATTTGAGATAATTAAATCATTAAAGAGGGGCTGTTATATTTTCGAAAATATCAAGGGATTAATTGATGAAGTTAAATGGCTAATAATGCTCTAATGACTTGAGTTAATCAGCAAACCAATTAGCCTAAGATATTAGCAATAAAGAAGGTGATTAAGCACATGATTAGAGCTAATTATTAATGCCCCAAAAGTCAACAAAGTCATATAGAGCTTGTGGAGCAATGAGAGCCAAGTATTTCAAGATATTATCCTAAGAAATTAAGCTAAATCCTCTTGAAATTAATTAAACCAATTGGAGAATTGAATACATAATATTATTAGCATAAATTGAATACATTAAATCACCTCCCAATAGCCACAAATTTCGTGCAGCTGCTGGACCAAGGGATAAGAATAAGATTTTTATGGATTAAAGCACATGCAACTTAAGCAACTTAATCCACAAGTCTTCTAAAAATTAAGGGACACCTAAGCACTCAAGTGTGTCATCAAAATGACCTCATCAACTTGCCAAAGAAGTAAAAAAAACGTCCAGCCATGGTGTATGGTGGATATGAACTCCTTATGGTGCAAGTTGGATCTAAAGGATGAGAGGAAAGAAGCTAATTTGAATTACCTAAGTAATTACCACTTGAGCCATTGATATTTTGCTATAAATAGGACCTCAAGCCTCTTCATTCTTCACACCAAACTCAAACCAAATAGGATAGTTTCATAGAAGAGTGGAGCAAGAAGGAAGAAAGAGGAGGAAGTTCTTCAAGGGTAAGTTTTCTTGTTCTTGAGTTCTTGTTTTAAGTTCATAGTTAGGTTATGTTTGATCTTTACCCTTCAAGAATAGTTTTGTTTTCATGTTTTTATGGTTAAAAATGGATTTATTTCTAAAATTAGATGAAAAATATGATATAGCAAAATTCTAGAAGATCGAAGATCAAAGTGGCGAAATTCTGGCGAAATTTTCGATTAGAAGTTTCCCGGAGTCAGCAACATAGGGGCTATGATTTTATATAGAAGATGAAGTTCTAAAATTCTGAAAATTTTCATGGTTAAATTAGACATATTGAGCTTTCCAAATATACCTAGAGTGTATCATTTTGAGTTTTGTCAAAGGAGATAAAAATTCTTGAAATAAGGCTACGTTTTCTGGGAAGAATTTTGGGCAAAGGTTGAAAACGTTAAAACTGGGAATGAATCACTAATTCTGGGTGAAAATAAATATTTTTCCTCAAAAATAGACATCCTAAGGATTCCGGGGAATTTTACAGATCCTCGTTTCAATTTTTGTAGAATTAGTTATGATTTTTCAAAGTTAGTGAAAAATCTGCCCAGAAAATCAGCATTAGCGTTTTTTAAGAAATGTAAGGGCAAAATTGTGATAATAAATCCACCAAGGGTAGAAATGTCAAAATAGGTGAAAATATCCTTTTTCATATTATTCTAGGAAATATGATATTAATTATAATATCATACAAAACATGGAAAAGGGAATAATCAGACGGTAACGTTATAGGATACCCGAAATGGCCGGTGTCGGATTCAAAGGACGGGCGTATTGGTAACTACAAGGTGAAAGATACGTTCGCGTACTGGTAACTTTAACTCTCCTATGTCTTGTATGGCTTTGATATGATTGATTGAATCATGTGTGTTTACATTCAGTTGGCTGCGGATTGTTGTATTTAGATGATAATGCTGCATGCTTGTTGTCCTAGCGCTGATGAATCCGTGGCTAGGTCACGAGGCACTGGTGAGTGTTGGTAATGATACATGTGCTGTAGGCGATTGTAGTCGGGTACCAATGTGTATGTTGAATGTATGTTTGTTGTGATTATCTATCATGTACTGTTTATATTTTTCATATGAGGTTAACTATTACTTGAGATTCAATGATTCAATGGGTATTGAATCTCAACATTAACTAAAGGTTCAGGAAAGAGACATGGATCTAAGGAGGCGACGGAGCCGAGAAGAGGTGAAGTAGACAGAGATGTGTAGAGGCACCAGTCGAAGACGAAGATTGGTAGAAAGTTATTAAGGCCTAGTTTTTTGCATGAATCTAATAAAATTATTTCAGACTAATTGGTGCTTAAACTAAGAAAGGGTTTGCCGGTGGGTTGTCATAGGTTGCTGTGAAAGACGGGGAGACTCCCATTAGACTAAATACCGATCAGGCCAATATGTCTGACTAACTACGTTGGATTCTAAGCCATAGGTCTACTTAATTTTTGGTTTACCAAAGAGCTGTATGTAGGTCTTTATTAATTGTATCACATAAATATTCTTTCGAGAAATTTTTAATATACCAGCTTATGTCGAGGCATCAGCATATGTCTGGGCATTTTATATCAGATACTCATTGTCCAAATATTAGCGCATGTTTTCTGTTTCCGCATTACTCGAAGCTATAGCACCTCAAACTCTGTTGATTTTCTTAAAACTAAGTGTCAACTGACATGATTTCAAGCATGGAATTTGGGGTGTTACATGTTTTGTTAGCAAGATTTGATTAGTCTCTTAATCAAGTGCTTAGAGCTTCTTAAATATAACTATCATTGGTTAATGTAATTACAAGAAGTTGGTAAGCTGGTAAAACGGGCAAAGTAGTCATCGAATGAATCGTCATGGCCCTTTTTAATGTGTAGGAATTCCTTCTCCTTGACCACTTGTGTTGTGGGAGGGAAATATTGCTTGTTAAATTTCTCCATAAATTTATCCCAAGTGACGGGAATATAGTGTGCTCTCAGCATTGATGAAATGCTCTTCCACCATCTATCCGCATCCCCTTCCAGCTTGAAGATTGCTAGTTGGGCTTTTTGAAGCTCCGGACATTCCAAGACCTCGAACATCTTGTCTTAGCCAATCTTCCGCTGCTTCGGGCTTTCCACGAAAAGCTGGTGGCTTTAGCTTGCAGAATTGGGTGACCCAATACTATGTTGATTCAACCACTCTGTTGGGTTGCGACAGTACTTCCAATGCTCTATTTGGTCGAGGAGGTGACTCAGCTTTGTCTGACTCCTCAGCTTCATCAGTGTGTGCATCATTTTGTTCGTTCTTGTCTTCTTCATTATTTTGTTGTTCCTCTTTGTCTTGCTGTCTTGTCTCTCAACTCGGCTTTCCTGTCTATCCACACAAAGTTCGTCAATCATTGCTCGTCTATTCTCGTAGCATCGTCATTACTTCTTGCTAGTCATTTTGGTTCGGTTGATTAGGTACCTGACCTTATTGCTCAGGCTCAGCTACTGGTATTGGTACTATTCGAGGTTGTGTGCCTCATCCTCTACCTCTACCTCTGCCTCGGCCTCTGGGGACTCCAGCTTCTCTTAAATTGGCCATTTCTTAATTTTTGAAACAATAGAAGTAGAAATTAGAGGGTGGCAACCATTAGCACACACTGCAAACATATATATTTATCGTATAGTTAGTAGTTGTTACATCCTAATTCTTCCGTCAAAAAAGCTAATATATTATAGCCCCTTTATCTAAAAGGTATTTTACATCCCCCAGGGTTTTTAGGGAGGTTTTTACACACTATTATGATACATAACTATTACTATATAGCTTCTACTACTTCTTCCACAGCTTCCTTCAACTGGTATTGAGTTTTGCTTCCATTCCTCGTCTACATGTTTTGGTACACCAGGCATTTAAGACGCTAGATGTATGCATAAGCATCTTTGATGGGTTTTTAGGTATTTATGTACTATTGTTGTGTTAATCATTTTTCACTTTATTCCCCCAAAATTTTGTAAAAACGTTGGTTTCAACATTTAGGGTAGATTTTTTTTGTTTAACTTCGAAAAATCATAACTAATTATAGAAAAATTGAAATGAGGATCCTTAAAATTTTCTGGACTCTTTAGGATGTCTACTTTTGAGAAACAATACTGGAATTTTTTCAAAATTTAAGAAAAATTCCCAGTTTAATATTCATCAACCTCTGCCCAGAATTTTTTAGAAAAACGTAGTCTTTCTTTGTGAATTTTTATCTTCTTGCACAAAATTCAGAATGACACACTCTGGGTATATTTGGAAAGCTCTATATGTCTACTTTAACTATGAAAAATTTCAGAATTAATCAACTTCATATTCAACATAAAATTATGGATTTTTTACAACTGACTTCAGGAATTGTCTAACCGAAAAATTTTGCCAGAACTTCGTTACTTTGATTTTTTCTTCAAAAATTCTGTTGTATCACTTCCTTCATCTTTTTTTTTTTTTGAAATAAAGCTATTTCTACCATAAAAACATGAAAATGAAATTAATCTAGCATATTTAAGATTAAAGCAAAACTATTTATGAATCTAAGAACCCAAACTTGAAGAACTTACTTACCAGTGCTCTAACTCCTTCAAGATACTCTTCTCTCTTTCTCACTTCACTCTATATTCAGATCTGCTAAGCTTGCTTTGGTGTGAAATTTGTGAAGACTAAAGGCCTCTATTTATAGGAAAGGGTTGAGGACTCAAGTGGCATTTTATTTTTCCTACATCTCACCCACTCACACATACCCACACACACGCACGCACGCACTCTATGTCCCCCCCCCCCCCCGGGTTCTCTTCTCCTCTTTCTTTTTCCCAAAACCTTATCCTCTTCCACCCTCATTAAGAGACTTTAATAGAAAGTACCATTGTCCTCTTCCACCATTATCCCATATGTTGTAACTCCCTAATATCTAGATTTTTTTTTTTTTTTTTTTAGTTTTTCCTTCTTCTCCAAGCCAAGAAAACCGTGGCTCTCCTTCATATTTTACTCTTCCAATTTGTGTTTTCATTGTCTCACATATTCTACCACTTAATCCTTATTGGTTTATAGGTTTTTACTTGGATTAAGGCTTTTACATGATGAAATTAATTTTAAACCTTAGGATCTAGCTTTATTAAGCTCAATCTTGGCCTTCAATTTATGTAAAAATCCTATTTCAATATTGAAGATATTTGTTTAATCTTTTGTTTCTTCATCCATCAAAAATTTCGCCCAAACACAATAACCTTAGGGGTTATTAATTTAATCCAAGTTATTACCCTTATTATAGTGTCTTAGATGTTATTAGACTTAATTGCAATAGTATAATTGATGATCAAACCAACTATAATCTTTAAAAATTCATTTAATACTAATATTGAACCCTTATTGTTCTTTAATACTTAATCAAACCAAAATATTCCAAGTTGTTGATTTTAAATTGCCCCAAGATCAATTACAAATAATTATGCAATTAACTCAATTCAATTGCCTCACAATTGTTTTTAGTATACTCTAATCACCTTAATTACTTTCATACTCTTTTATTGCTTACCTTTGGTTATATTAAAACTAGATGTTAAAATATTAATTGTAGGGTATTTTAAGGTTCCTAATTAAATATTAGAAAATTGGATTTGGATTTATTAGATTCTAAAGAAAAATTTCCTTAAAAAATGATAATAAGTCAATTAAAATTTAGAAACAACATACTCTCCTATTTTAATAGGTATTTCTTGTCAAAATATGATATTTAGGAAAAATACAAATTTTAGGGTATTACATTTCTCTCCCTGTTAAATAAAATTTCGCCCTCAAAATTTACTCTACACTTACAATACTCTGAGCCATAAACTCCAGATATTTCTTCTTTATATCCTCCTTTGTTTCCCAAGTTGCCTCCCTAGGAGATAACCCTTTCCAGACCACTTTCACGAATGAAATACTTCTATGTCTAAGCTGTTTCTCTTGGTGATCAAGGATTCACTTCGGCCTGACTACAAAAGTATTGTCATGTTGTACTTCGACTTCTTCATACTCGATGACATGTTCGGGATCCCATTGGTACTTCTTTAATTGAGAAACGTGAAATACATCAAGGAGATTGCTCAAGTTTGGGAGTAAGGCCAACCGGTAAGCGACTGGTCTATGCTTAGCCAATATTTCGAACGGCCTTATGTGAGGACTTAGTTTACGCCTCTTAAGTTTTCTACCGACACTAGTTATTGGGGATATCTTCAGAAACACATGATCTCTGACTTCGAATTCCAGAGGTCTTCTCCTTTTATCAGCATAGCTCTTCTATTTGCTTTGTGCTGCTAGGAGTCTCCTCTTGTTCAAAGCAATTCGTTCGAAGGTTTGTTCAACTATATCTGGTCCGAGTAGTTGTCTCTCAGATAATTCTATCCAGCATATAGGTGACTGGCACTTCCTTCCATACAACGCTTCAAATGGAGCCATTCGAATGCTCGCATGGTAACTATTGTTGTACGCGAATTATGCTAGTGGAAGATATCGATCCCAATTTCCTTTGAAATCCAATACACACGCTCTCAGCATATCTTCTAGTGTCTGTATGGTTCTTTCAGACTAACCGCCTGTTTGAGGATGATAAGTTGTACTGAATTTTAGCTTTGTCCCCAAAGCTTCATTCAATGCTTGCCAAAATCGGGATGTAAATTGAGGATCCCGGTCAGAGATAATACTCTTAGGTACACCATGGAGTCTTACGATTTCCTTGATATAAACCTCTGCCTTCCGCTCTGGAGAATAGTTGACGCTGATGGGGATAAAGTATGCTGACTTAGTTAATTGGTCAACAATTACCCAGATCTCATCGTGATTCCTGTTCTTAAGTAATCCCACCACCAGATCCATGGTCACACTTTCCTACTTCCATTCTAGAATTTCTAGCCCTTGAAGAGGACCAGCGGGACGTTGATGTTCAATCTTTACTTTTTGGCAAGTCAGACACCTAGTCACGTACTGGGTTACATCTTTCTTCAACCCAGGCCACCAGAATTTGGATTTCACATTATGGTACATCTTGACCATTCTTGGATGCAGAGTGTACTTACTCTTATTGATAACTCTCCATATTTTATATATTTAAGGTACATCTCAGAGATATTTGGAGAGTTATCTAAACAATTTTAAAAGATTTCTATGAGATTATATGATGATAAGATCAAATCAAATCAGTGTATCATTTGTGGGATTTCAACTTAAAATAAATGTTTGAGTTTTTAGGAAATAAATAAAAGTAGTGAGAAGTTTTCTAAAAATAAAAAAATAAAGAAGAAATAAAATTTTGTTATTTATTAATATTATTATTATTGGTATTATATTTCTTTCTTATCCTTGGCAACATAGAGGGAGCACGGTCAGCAGCTATTGGGCTGAATTAATTGAATGAATTGGGCCCACCAATTCTTTCAATTAACTAATGGACTTGACCTAAAAAAACACTAACGGCTGGAGCAATTGGGTTCAATAAAACGTAGAGCTGACACGAATAAATTGGCGGCTGGAAGAAAAAGAAAAAGATGGAGAACACGCCAAGACAGAACAGAGAAGAGAGACGCAGGCGGCATTCAGAGAGCAGAGACGCTGGATTGAATAATTATTCACGGAGAGGCTGTTGTTGCTGATTATTGTTCTTATTCTTGGTGTTGTTATCTCCCTTGTCTCTAGTTGGATTCCATTTATATCATTCTCCATGTCTTTGAACCTGAATTTAATTTTCTGTGCAGTTCTGGATTTTATTTTAGTCATGTGCGCCTAGTTTGTTTTGCAACCTAGAGGAGTTATGAACTTATTAATGGATTAAATTTTACTTTCATGGTTTAGTTATAATTAGTATTGATTTCGGTTGTTTAATCTGGTTTAAGTCTATCTATTTAGTGATTGGCCATCATTGAATATGAATTTGAGAATTAGAATTTACCTCGATGAAGGGAATTTTAATTAAGCTCTTAGATTAAGCAATATGGGATTAAATTATAATTTAATTTGCAATTAGGATAGACATATACCTAATAGCCTCATATAATTGTAGAAGAGTATGTCCGAATTAAATTCCCTCTAGAGTAAATTTGTTAGACATAACAGTTTCTACTTAAGAGAGGGTTGTAAGTGGACTGACAGACACTTATAGCTATTAATACTCAAGATTAACAAAATTAATATTAAGTGTAATTAAATTGGTGAAATAAAGGTTTATGAAGTTAATAAGGGATTAGTGACTCTAGGTTGCTTCTTTGATATTTGTGGTAGTTAGTTGATTGTATTTTCTTTTCATTTAATTAAATTCACTTTGGTTTGCTCAACTTAAATGAAAGTGTAAAATCAATGCCTTATCAAAGTTGTGAATACTAAGTCCTCGTGGGAACGATATCTTACTTACTCTTTATTACTTGATACGGCCCGTATACTTGGGGAGTTATAGGCTATAAATTTTTCCCTATCAGTTATGCACCTCATCTAGTATCTTCTGCCTCAATTCATTAACCAGCGGTATGTAAATCCGTTTCTTATACCTAACCAATCCACTAGGTGGAAGGTCATGGTCTTGAGTCTCGCCCTGAGAGATCATCTCCTGTATTGCTATAGCCCGTTCATCTTGCCTCTGAGCTTTCTTGACCTCATCTCTCATATTGTATTCTCCTTGACTTACAAGAAGACTTACAAGAAGACTTACAAGATAGGCTTCACTGGGTGCATTATGACTCAAACAAATTTGGTTTGATAAGTTTAGATTTATGAAATCTTCAAGTAGCCTTTGTCCTTGATCATCATGTATGCCACCTGCACCGTCTTTCTACTTAGAGCATTTGCAACGATATTTGCCTCACCCAGATGATATTTAATCTCCAAGTCATAATCCTTTAGCAACTCCATCTAGCGACGTTGTCTCATGTTGAGTTCTTTTTGATCACACAGATACTTGAGACTCTTGTGGTCACAGTACAGTTCTACTGTAGCACCATACAGGTAGTGCCTTCATATCTTAAAAGCAAACATGATAGCCACAAGCTCTAAATCATGTGTAGGATAGTTCAACTCGTGAAGTTTCAAATGGCGAGAGGCATAAGCCACCACTCTGCCCTGCTACATAAGGACACATCCCAATCCATGCCCACTGACATCACTGTAGACTACATAAGTCTCACTCGGATCTGGGATAATTAACACTGGTGTTGTAGTCAAACTCTTCCTCAGTTCCTGGAAGCTCCTCTCACAGAACTCACCCCATACAAACGCTTGATTTTTCCTCGTGAGCTTTGTCAACAGCAGGGAAAGATGCGAGAAATTCTATATAAATCTGCGGTAATATCCCGCCAGACCCAGAAAACTACATATCTCTGTCACTATCTCTGGCCTCTTCCAGTCCAGAACTGCCTCCACTTTGCTGGGATCAACAGCAACCTCGTCACGTGATATAACATGGCCCATAAATTTCACTTATGATAGCCAAAACTCACATTTGCTTAACTTAGCAAAGAGTCGCTTTTCCCTTAGTACACTTAGTACTATTCGCAGAAGTTCTTCATGCTCTTCTCTACTCTTTGAGTAGATAAGGATATCATCAATAAATACCACTATAAATTTGTCCAAGTGTTGACGAAAGATTCGGTTCATATAGTCCATGAACACGACAGGTGCATTTGTCAAACCAAAAGGCGTCACTAGGAATTCATAATGCCCATACCTGGTCCTAAAGGTCGTCTTCAAAACATCCACAGCTCTTACTCGCAGCTGATAGTATCCCGAGCGTAGGTCAATCTTCGAGAATACATAGGAACCAGATAATTGATCAAGTAGATCCTCTATCCTAGGGAGTGGATATTTATTTTTGACAATCACCTTGTTCAGCTCTCGGTAATCGATATGGAGCTGTAAACTCTCGTTTTTCTTTTTCGCGAACAATACTGGAGCTCTCCATGGTGACACGCTAGGTCGTATAAATCCTTTCCCCAGTAGTTCCTATATCTGCTTCTTCAGTTCTTACATCTTTTTAGGAACCATGCAATACGGTGCTTTTGATATTGATCCCGTACCCAGAATCAATTCGATAGTGAATTCAACTTCCCTTTCTGGAGGTAACTCAGTGAGATCCTCTGGAAACACATCAGGGAATTCATTCACTACTGAGATGTTCTCAAGTGCAGGTTCGACTTCCACCTTGACTGAGAAGAAAACCATACATGCTTGGCATCCATGCTTTATGCATCTTTCAGCTTCTGTCATAAAGAGAAAATTCAGGCTCGCGTCAATCTTATCTCTGCCTTGTGAATGTGAGAACAATATCTTTTTATTACCACAGTCGATCATTGCATTGTTGGCCATTAGCCAATCAAGATATAGAATGACGTCGATGTCACAAAGTGGTAACCGGATAAGGTCTATGTTAGACTCACGCCCATCCACACTCACAATACAATTCAGACATGCATCAGAAGCTAAATATTTCACGCCAAGTGGTGTGGCAACTATCAAATCATACGGTAATCTATAGGCATGCATACTTAAGTGATTTGCACAATTATATGAAATAAACGAATAACTAGCACCTGAATCATGCAATGCCTGAAGTAGATTCCCATTAAGGGAGATAGTACCTTGGATCATCTCTGGAGATTTCTTGGCCTCTTCATTGGTCAATGTGAAAACTCAGCCTGGATTCTGTGGCCTTGTCTCTGCAGCCTTTTCAAGACAGTTCTAGCTTATATGTCTCGTCTTCTAACATTTGAAACAAATTTTCTTTCCTTTACAGTTAACATTCAGATGATTCTTCCCACATTTCCCACAAGGTTGGAATCCTAGCTTCTTAGGATAGTTCTGCTGCCCAGGCTAAAATGGCCTCTTGTTTCCACCTCGGGAGTTATTCCAAGGTACCTTCCTCTTTTGTGAGGAGGTTTCGCGACTCAACCCACCATGGTTTGCATTGTTGTTGGTATAGTTTCTGGAGGCACGTAGTTCTCACAAATTGCGTTCAATCAATCGGCATGACTCCATCGCTTCATTCAACTACTGAAACTCTTGGGACATGAGCCTTTCCTTTATCTCATACTTCAGCCCATCTATCATGATATGCGCCTTCCATGATTCGTCATCATAATGCTTTAAGTATGATGAGTACCATGTTAAGTTGGTAAAACAGGCAAAGTAGTCATCGAATGATTCGTCATGACCATGTTTAATGTGCAGAAATTCCTTCTCCTTGGCCACTTGTGTTGTGGGAAGGAAATATTGCTCATTAAAGTTCTCCATAAATTTATCCCAAGTGACAGGAATATAGCGTGCTCTCAGCGTTAATGAAATGCTCTTCCACCATTTATCTGCATCCCCTTCCAGCTTGAAGATTGCTAGTTGGGCTTTTTGAAGCTCCAGACATTCCAAGACTTCAAAGATCTTGTCTAGCCTTATTAGCCAATCTTTCGCTGCTTCGGGCTTTCCACGAAAAGCTGGTGGCTTTAGCTTGCAGAATTGGGTGACCCAATACTGTGTTGATTCAACCACTCTGTTGGGTTGTGGCAGTACTTCCAATGCTCTATTCGGTCGAGGAGGTGACTCAGCTTTGTCTGACTCCTCAGCTTCATCAGTATGTGCATCATTTTGTTCATTCTCGTCTTCTTCATTATTTTGTTGTTCCTCTTTGTCTTGCTGTCTTGTCTCTCAACTCGCCTTTCCTGTCTGTCTGCACAAAGTTCGTCAATCATTGCTCGTCTGTTCTCGTAGCATCGTCATTACTTCTTGCTAGTCATTTTGGTTCAGTTGATTAGGTACCTGACCTTATTGCTCAGGCTCAGCTACTGGTATTGGTACTATCGAGGTTGTTTACCTCGCCCTCTACCTCTACCTCTGCCCTTGCCCCTGCCTCGGTCTTTGGGGACTTCGGCTCCTCTTAAATTGGCAATTTCTTAATTTTTGAAACAACAAAAGAAGAAATTAAAGGGTGGTAACCATTAACACACACGGAAAACATATATATTCATATAGTAAATATGTTACAGTAGTTGTTACATCCTAATTCTTCCATCAAACAAGCTAATATATTACAGCCCCCTTTATCTAAAAGGTATTTTTGCATCCCCCCAGGGTTTTTAGAGAGGTTTTTACATACTATTATAATACATTACTATTGCTATATAGCTTCTACTACTTCTTCCACAGCTTCCTTCAAATGGTACTGAGTTTTGCTTCCATCCCTTTTCTACATGTTCTAGTACACCAGACATTTAAGACGTCAAAGGTATACATAAGCATCTTCGATGGGTCCTTCATCCAGAAGTTCATTGATCTTCCTTGCCCAAAAACGAGTGCAGGGAAAATGGTGCAGGGTGGATCTAATCTAATCCCCAGGAGGGTAGGGGAATTGAAAGTGTATGTTCATTTCGTAGAACTCCCTGACTCGATTTAGGTACAGCAGGTATTTATCTCGAGTGGTGTCCGCATCTTGTTCCGCCTGCAGGTAGTCTAAATGCAATGTTTGTGTCAGTACGTTCTTAGCATTCAAAACGTAATGCAAGTCATCAAAGTCGGCATCTTCTTTGCCTAGATTCCTTATTTTGGGGTAATCAAAATTGTCTTCAACGAACGATTGTCTTGATAGGTTAGGCTCTTCTGGCTCTAGCGGAGGCTGTCCTTCATAAGGAGGTATGATATTGAGAGGGTTAGGGTCATAAATTAGTTCAGCAAAGTATTCCAGTCTGGGGTGATATTCAGGTTCGAGATCATTGATTTGGTATTGAGGAGCAAGGAGATATACCGGTTCAAAATTTAGTCTTGGAGTAGGGTATACTAGATCAAGTGGGGGTACAGGTTCAGGAGGAGGGTAGATTGGCTCAGGGTTAAGCCTACGTCCGACTAGTTTAGGATTCACTGATTTTTAGGAAGTGCGCCTCACTCTTCCATAATAACTCCTATAAGGGAATTCATCCCCGTCTATCTCTACAGCATCACACCAAAGTTTTATCAGTACTCATTACTCAAAACATGCTCAAAGTTTAAAGGGCTTAGAACCTAACTCAGTTAATCAGAAAAAACCTAACTCTGTATAAAGTTCGTTTATTAGATTCATTCTGGCATGAATCTAATAAAGTTACTTCAGACTATTTGCTACTTAAACTAAGAAAGGGTTCGTCGGTGGGTTGTCACAAGTCGCCATAAAAGATGGGGAGACTCCCATTAGACTCAACACCGATTTGGCCAAATTGTCTGATTAACTGAGTTAGGTTCTAAGCCTTTTAAATTTTGAGCATGTTTTGAGTAATAAGTACTGATAAAACTCTGGTGTGATGCTGTAGAGATGGACGGGGATGAATTCCCTTATATGGAAGAGTGAGGCGCACTACCCGAAAATTTGACGTAGGCTTAACCCTTAGCCAATCTACCCTCTTCCTGAGGTTGTATGCCCACCTGATCTGGTATACCCTACTCCAGGACTAAATTTTGAACCGATATATCTCCCTGCTCTTGAATACCAAATCAATGATCCCGAACTTGAATATTATCCCGGACCGGAATACCCTGCTGAACCAATTTATGACCTTGACCCTCTCAATATCATACCTCCTTATGAAGGACAGCCTCCGCCAGAGTCAGAAGAGCCTGACCTATCAGGAGAATCATCCGTTGGAGACAATTTCGATTACCCCGAAATAAGGAATCTAGACGAGGAAGAGGCCGACTTTGATGACATGCACTACATTCTGAACGCTAACAATATACTGACACAGACGTTGTATTTAGACTACCTGCAGGTGGAGCAAGATGCGAACACCACTCGGGATAAATACCTACTGTACCTAAACCGAGTCAAGGAGTTCTACGAAATGAACAAATACTTTCAATTCCCCCTACCCTCCTTGGGATTGGATTAGATCCACCCTGTACCATTTTCCCCGCACTCGTTTTTGGGCAAGAAAGATAAATGAACTTTTGGATGAAGGACTCATCGAAGATGCTTATGCATAACTCTGGTGTCTTAAATGCCTGGTGTACTAAAACATGCAGACGAGGCATGGAAGCAAAACTCAGTACCAGTTGAAGGAAGCTGTGGAAGAAGTAGTAGAAGCTATATAGTAATAGTTATGTATTATAATAGTGTGTAAAAACCTCCCTAAAAACCCTAAGGGGATGTAAAATACCTTTTAGATAAAGGGGTTGTAATATATTAGCTTGTTTGATGAAAGAATTAGGATGTAACAACTACTAACTATACGATAAATATATATGTTTTCAGTGTGTGCTAATGTTTGACGAAAGATCCGGTTCATATAGTCTATGAACATTGCAGGTGCATTTGTCAAACCAAAAGGCATCATCATGAACTCATAATGCCCATATCTGTAAAAGCCTTAATCCAAGTAAAAACCCATGAACCAATAAGGATTAAGCGGTAGAATATGTGAGACAATGAAAACACAAATTGGAAGAGTAAAAAATGAAGGAGAGCCATAGTTTTCTTGGTTTGGGGAAGAAGGAAAAACTACAAAAAAAAATCTAGATATTAGGGAATTACAACCAAAAGTGTAACACCCTAAATTCGATGCTAGAAATTGTGTCGGTTGACACTTAGTTTTTGGAAAATGAACAAAGTTTGAGGCGCTACAGCTTCGAGTAATGCGGAAACGGAGAATATGTACTAATATTGGATAATGAGTATCTGATATAAAATGGCTAGACATATGCTGATGCCTTGACATAAGCTTGAAAATTAAATATCCTGAAAGAATATTCATGTGATACAAATATGAGAGACTTAAATGCAGCTCTCGGATAAATCAAGTCTTTTAAACTTGACCTCTGGCTTGGAACCCAACGCAGTTAATCAAACATATTGGCTAAATTGGTGTTTAGTCTAATGGGAGTCTCCCCGTCTTTCACAGTGACTTGTGACAACCCACCGATAAGCCCTTTCTTAGTTTAAGCACCAATTGGTTTGAAATAACCTTATCGGATTCATGCCAGACACTAGGCCCTAATAACTTCTACCGACCTTAATCTTCAACCAATGCCTCTTTACGGCTCTGTCTACTTCGCCTTCCCAGGTCCAGATTTCCTTCCCTAAACCTTTTGTCAAGGCTGAGATTCAATACCCATTGAATCATTGAATCTCAAGTAATAGTTAATCTCATATGAAAAATATAAACAGTACATGATAGATAATCACAACAAACATACATTCAGCATACACATTGGTACCCGACTACAATCGCCTACAGCACATGTATCGTTACCAGCACTCACCAGTGCCTCGTGACCTAGCCACGGATTCATCAGCGCTAGGACAACAAGCATGCAGCATTATCATCTAAATACAACAATCCGCAGCCAACTGAATGTAAACACACATGATTCAATCAATCATGTCAAAGCCATACAAGACATAGGAGAGTTAAAGTTACCAGTACGCGAACGTACCTTTCACCATGTACTTACCAATACGCCCGTCCTTTGAATCCGACACCGGCCATTTCGGGTATCCTATAATGTTATCGTCTGATTATTCCCTTTTCCATGTTTTGTATGATATTATAATTAATATCATATTTCCTAGAATAATATGAAAAAGGATATTTTCACCTATTTTGACATTTCTACCCTTGGTGGATTTATTATCACAATTTTGCCCTTACATTTCTTAAAAAACGCTAATGCTGATTTTCTGGGCAGATTTTTCACTAACTTTAAAAAATCATAACCAATTCTACAAAAATTGAAACGAGGATCTGTAAAATTCCCCGGAATCCTTAGGATGTCTATTTTTGAGGAAAAATATTTATTTTCACCCAGAATTAGTGATTCATTCCTAGTTTTAACATTTTCAACCTTTGCCCAGAATTCTTTCTAGAAAACGTAGCCTTATTTCAAGAATTTTTATCTCCTTTGACAAAACTCAGAATGATACACTCTAGGTATATTTGGAAAGCTCAATATGTCTAATTTAACCATGAAAATTTTCAGAATTTTAGAAATTCATCTTCTATATAAAATCATAGCCCCTATGTTGCTGACTCCGGGAAACTTCTAACCGAAAATTTCGCCAGAATTTCGCCACTTTGATCTTTGATCTTCTAGAATTTTGCTATATCATATTTTTCATCTAATTTTAGAAATAAATCCATTTTTAACCATAAAAACATGAAAACAAAACTATTCTTGAAGGGTAAAGATCAAACATAACCTAACTATGAACTTAAAACAAGAACTCAAGAACAAGAAAACTTACCCTTGAAGAACTTCCTCCTCTTTCTTCCTTCTTGCTCCACTCTTCTATGAAACTATCCTATTTGGTTTGAGTTTGGTGTGAAGAATGAAGAGGCTTGAGGTCCTATTTATAGCAAAATATCAATGGCTCAAATGGTAATTACTTAGGTAATTCAAATTAGCTTCTTTCCTCTCATCCTTTGGATCCAACTTGCACCATAAAGAGTTCATATCCACCATACACCATGGCTGGACGTTTTTTTTACTTCTTTGGCAAGTTGATGAGGTCATTTTGATGACACACTTGAGTGCTTAGGTGTCCCTTAATTTTTAGAAGACTTGTGGATTAAGTTGCTTAAGTTGCATGTGCTTTAATCCATAAAAATCTGATTCTTATCCCTTGGTCCAGCAGCTGCACGAAATTTGTGGCCATTGGGAGGTGATTTAATGTATTCAATTTATGCTAATAATAGTATGTATTCAAATCTCCAATTGGTTTAATTAATTTCAAGAGGATTTAGCTTAATTTCTTAGGATAATATCTTGAAATACTTGGCTCTCATTGCTCCACAAGCTCTATATGACTTTGTTGACTTTTGGGGCATTAATAATTAGCTCTAATCATGTGCTTAATCACCTTCTTTATTGCTAATATCTTAGGCTAATTGGTTTGCTGATTAACTCAAGTCATTAGAGCATTATTAGCCATTTAACTTCATCAATTAATCCCTTGATATTTTCGAAAATATAACAGCCCCTCTTTAATGATTTAATTATCTCAAATCATGTTGCAATTAATCTTTAATTACACAAGTTAAAAATAATTACACAAGTTAGTTCACATTTGATTAGGCATTTTTCTTTTAATAGGCTTATGCAATTTTAGCATAAATTTCCGTAATTATTATGCATTTAATTTCCTTAAATACCTATTTAATTTTGTTGTCGTCTAACTCTTGTCCTTAGGATAAATTATTGTAACACCCCAATTTCCAAAAGCGGAATATTTTTTTTTCATGAGAGTAGAGCATCGGAGCAAGTAAAAGAGTGAGTAACTGATATATCATTAACTGTGGCATATCCATCTGTTTATAATGTACAATACATTTATCAGAGTGATGTTATAATAGTACACGTCTAAAAGTAGGATCTTCAGTCGGGTCCTTATGCGTTCTGTTTACTCTACTTACACGGTAAGCTACACTCTACAGAGAAACTTATTCAGTAAGTTACTGTTCCTAGGGAAACTTAAGCAGCACCAACTTCTTGGTACAACTTCCCTTATAAATTCGCTATTTGTGGGAATTTAACTTAGATTCTAATTTCCATATCAAGAGTCCTAGAGTTTAGCAACAGAACCCATATTCTGTGCATCTATTTTATCTCTAGGGTTTTTACTTACCTGAGCCCAACCCTTTTCCTTAGGGTATACGTCCTTTCTGTATCACATCACCAGTATTATATCAGTACTCCTAACCTAGATGTCTAAACCATCCTCTGATACAAAAAATGTAATACCTCAAACTTTGTTGATTTTCTTAAAAACTAAGTGCCAACGGACACAATTTCAAGTATGCAATTTGGGGTTTTACAGTCATCATCTATTAACTATTAATGAAAGGTTTTCCATCATCTTCATGTTCGTTTTCTCCTTCCCTTTCCTAACAAACACCAAGTGTAGTGCAAGTGGTTCCATATTAATGATAAGAACTAGTTAACGCGCAGGTATAATAATAAAATTAGACTGGTACAAAATATAAGACATTGTTAGCTAAATTCACATGAATCAAGGAATGCTAATTAAATCATTTAATGTCTTAAATTGACCATTTTTAACCTTATTAAATAATGTGATCAAATTTTTAAATATACATTTAATATCTATCATTATTTCTCTATTTTCTGAGAGGGTTAAGAGCAGAACAAATTATTGACTACCATATCAACCTCCAATCCACGAATAGGGCACTTCAACTATATTATGAGAAATAAAAATGACAGTTAAATCATTTAATATGTCCTAAAATATACAATTTTATTCACTTTTATCCTTTTTAAAAAATGTATTTAATTGCATTGTGAATGCTATTTTAGAGGGATGGGATACAATGAATTGGAAAAGTTGGAAAATTAAATGAGTATTAATCACAAGGATAAAACAGGCAAAAGAGCATTGATTAAACTAAGTGTTCGCCTCGCAAGTGTACGAGTCGTGTAATACCCGGATAAATATTTATGTGGAATATTATATTGACAAATAATACCTATTGAAAATAGGTGAATTTGTGGTTTCAAAACTAGTGAAATAATTACCTTATTTCTTAAAGGTAATTTCTCATGAAATTAGGAGAAATAAAGAGCTAAAAATCCCTAAGTGAATTTATGGGTTATAAAATACCCTGAGAATATTATGATAAATCCTAAGAGGCAACTAAATATTTATTAAAAATTAGAAAGTATGTTATCTCTAATTTAGATAATTTATGAGATTATTTTCCTTGGGAAGTAATGAGGTAAAATATGATATTAATGACCAAGGGAGGGTCAAGATTAGCATAAAGAGTGTTGCTAATTAATTTAGCATAATTAAGAGGTATATAAAATTAGTCCCTAAAGCTTACAAGATTACTAATCTTGTGATTAAAGCTCTAATTAAACTTGTTAATCAACTTGGGCAAATTAAACATTAAGTAATGGCTAGGATTGAATTTCATAAAGTAAGATCAAAGGCCTACAATAATTCTAGCAATTTAAAATGTCTAAATCCATGATAATATTTAAGAGCCAATAGGAGTAAAAGAGATAGGATAAGATAATTAATGCAAATGGAATAAGAAGGAAGGAGGAAGGGGGGACGGTTTGTGTAACTTGAAGAAGAAGAAGGAATTAATGATATTTTAATATTATAACATTAGGAATACTAATTAAACATTCAGCCCCCAAAGTCAAGAGAAGAGGACGATGCATATGGGGGAGAGAGAGAGGTGATGATAATTTTGTTATTTCAACACACAAATTAGAGAATGGAAACAAGGGGTATTTGATTAATTAAAAACATCCATTAAATGGTTATTAAGAGGAGAATGTCGGCCAGCTTATGGAGGGATAGGATGGAAGTACTTAATGAGCAAGTTTAATCTAATGGTTGATAGGAAAGAAGCAAAAACAAATTACCCAATTAAGGACCAAATTAACCTTGGGTATTTTGCTATAAATAGGGGTGCTTCCCCTCTTCAAATCCTCACACCAAAATCCTCACTTCAGCACTTGATATTTGAGAAAGGGAGAATCGTAGGAGCAAGGTGAGGAAGGAGTACAAGAGTCTTCAAGAGGTAAGCTTTAGTTCTTAAATTTCTAGTCTTTAGTTTTTATAAGTTCTTAGTATAAATGTTATTTTAATCTAGAAAATTAGAGAATAAATTCCTATACTTGTTTTTAGGCCTCATTGCATTGAAAAATGCCTGAAGAGGTAAAAACATGTTAGGAAATAGTTTTTAGAATTAGTTGATCATTGTGATAAAAGTTTAGGAAAACTGAAGGTGCAAATCCTTTGCTGGCAGCGAAAATAGATGTTAATATTTTATGTAGCAAATGAAGTTATAAAATTATGAAATTTTCCAGGAATAAATTAGACATGTAGGGCTTTCCAAATATATAAATTATGTGACGTTTTGATCTCTGGTCAAGGAGATATGAATTTTTGAAGTTAAGCCATTTTTGCTGAAATCAAATCTGGGCAATGTTGAGAAAATTTAAAACTGGGAATGATATGGTTGAAAAAAGTTAAAGCCGTTATTTTTCCTTAAAAATAGACTTGTTAAGGGAAATTTTGGCTTTGGTTTCACCTCAAAATGATTTTTCTAGAATTAGTTATGATTTTTCAAAGTTAGTGGAAAATCTGCCTAGAAAATCTGTAATAGCGTTTTTGAATAAATGTAAGGGCAAAATTGTAATAATAAAGCCACCAAGGGTAGAGTGGTAAATAGAGGTGGAAATGTCTCTTAGAATATTATTCTAACTGAAATGGTGATATGTTAGGATATCCGGGAAGTCCGAAGACAGATTAAAAGGCCAGACGTTTGGTCACTACACGGTGAAAGATACGTTCGCGTACTATAACATTAACTCTGATATTTACAGTATGTGTATAAGTGGTATGTGTGTTGTATGCATGTTGTAGTGTGTTGTTTAAATACATGTTGTTGTTAAAGGATAACTGTACATCTGCATGCACTGGGAGTGATATATCTGCATTCACTGAGAGTAGTACTTTTCGCTGGGAGCGGTACATTTGCATTCACTGGGAGTGACATGTTTGGAAGTGAATCAATTGCTGTGTTTAATATACCGTATATATAAATATGAGGTTAACCGTTACTTAGGGTCCGTATGCATGGGACCTCAGCTCTTAATATAGCGTAAGGGTTAGGAGAACCAGGGACAGAGGAGAAGGGAAAACAACATGCTTAGAGACCCGACGGAAGACTTCCTGTTGTTGTTTCGGTAGAAGCCTTCCTTTTTGCTCATGTACATCACTTTTGAACCACGCGATTACTATATCGCTATTGTATCCAGCCAGACTTACGGCATTTTGAAATATAAGTATCAGTTACTCTTCCTCTACTCTTATGATTAGAAAAATGATTTGAAATGATTTGAAATAAATTATTATATTGCTTTTAAAAAGTTGGGATGTTACAAGTCGTGCAAGTAATAAAGTGATAAGTAAAGTATCGTTCCCACAAGGACTTAGTATCCATAACTTTGATCAGGCATTGATTTTACATTTTCGTTTAAGTTGAGCTAAAACAAAGCTTTGATAAAAATGAGAATTTTTAAAGACTATTTCTAAAAATAAAAATTAATAAAAGCAAATGATTTTTGGATTTTCAAGGATTTAATAAAAGCGTAGGATTCTTTTTCCTCTTTTTGCATTTCATAACATTGAATTAATTTCCTCTCTCTTAGTATTTCCATACATATATGTGTTAGTCTAAGGTTCACAAATATTTGACAAGCTCTCTCAAGTCAATATCAAGTTTCTCTTTTCATTAAAATGCACAATCTCTTGCTATAATTAATGAGAATCAACATTTAAGCAATAACCTTAATGTGACAATGCAAGATCGGTAAATATATCTCTCTTTTACCAACAAACTATCCATTTATCAAGTAAATTTCAAGACAAACATAATTTCAATCAAATTTTACACCTAGATTAGCTTTCTCAAGTCAAACTTAAGTGAATAAATCATCTAAATGGTGGTCAATCAATTAGAAGCATTAAGCTTATATTAAAATCAACACATATAAATACTTATCTACTAAAAGAGAGGATTATCCAAATATTAATCTATAAAGATTAATATTAATCTACTAAAAGAATCCTATAATAAAAAGTTTAGCTACTGATTAAATCCAAAGCAGAGCAAATTAAATCCAAATTTAGAGACATGAGGTAATGATAAGAGATTGGAGCTAGATAAAACCAAATAAAGATTAAGAGCAAAGGAGCCCAGCAGCTTCTGAATCTGTTTTCGCGTCTCTGGTCCTTCGTTCTGTTCTGTCCGATTTCTCCTCTGTCTCAGCGTCTCTCTGGTCTGCGTCTTTTATTTTACTGCGTCTTGCTCTCTCTGGTCCTATCCTCCGCGTTTTCTCTTCTCGTGCTCAGCGTCTCTGATTCTTCAATTTTTCCCCAGCTGTCCGACGCTCTCTCCTTTTCTCCCATTCTGTCTTCTCCCTTTTTGATTGATTTAGGTCTTCCATTCACTCATCCATTGAATGGATTTCGTGGGCCCATCTCATTTCCATTCAGCCCATCCAAAATAATGCTCCCTCCTGATCCATTTAATTAGCCCAATATCTCCTTCATTGTATTAATTCAAACCGTGGCCCATGTCTCCTACCCAATTCAATCCGTTAGCCCAATCATAGCTTTTGGGTCTTCTTCTCATTTAATTGATTCCATTTGTGTGGGACCCAAGCATTGACGTTTTTGAACCTGCATCTAATTGTCAAAATGAAAAGGAGATTATATAGTAATCATAATGGAGTAATAGTAATAAACTGAGTTGTTCTTTTTTTTTTTCTTTTAATCTTTTTAAAAAACTTCTAATTACTATTATTTATTTCATAAACTCAAAAACATTTATTTTAAATTGAAATTCCACAAATAATGTGTCCAATTTGATTTCTCTTAAAATCTTAAGAAAATTTCTTTAATTTAGTATTAATGACTTCCTAAATATATCAAAATATACTTCAAATCTATTAAAATTAAGAAGTCATCACTAAGAATAACTTATATTCTTGACCATGTCTTCTTTTTAGAAGTGACATATACTGTAGATCAGAGTTTATATTTTGGACCAAAATTTCATTCTAGAAGACTTCTTATATTTTAAACCTGAAGTATACAGAAAAGAATTAAGGAGATTAAGGGGAGAAAAGCCATGCATTAATGGAGACAAAAGGAGGAGGTAGTTGAAGACAAAAACTACCTCATTTATTATTCATAGCTAGCTATATAGATACATAGCACTCTCTCCTTCCTCGCATGGGATATAAACAAAGCCCTTTACGTGCCTTACAGGCTTAACAGACAGGCCTTTTATACATACTCATTTATTCATTATTTTATTTTATTATATATAGTGGAACTACGTACACTCACTCACACGAAAGCCGTAGTGAATAATGAAGACCAAGCAAGCCTATTTCTCATCTGCCTCGGCGACATGCCTCCCCGGCCACCACTTGGTTGTTGTTCCTCACGATCCACAAAGAACGACTCTCTCTGGCGGTTGAATAGCCTCTGCACTTGTTCGCCGGAGCCCTCAAACACCGCGTCGTACACCTCTCTGTCTAGCTCATTCAGCACATTGTCTTTCTTACCTGCAAGGAAGTTCCTGAAGTTGTAGGGGGCATTAAGGACGAACTCGACCACCTCCAAGATGCTCTTCTCTGAGGCTCTGACCGACACTGGATGACCTGCCGGAATTATGTAGAGATCGCCCTTTGTTACGTTCGCCGACAAACTCTTAATCTGTCCTTCTTTAGGCTCTTCTCCCTCCTCCTTACTCTCCAGATGTGGGCACGCTATTTCGGTGTTTCCTTCTCCGTCAGAAACAATGGCCAAAATTATCCCTCTTGTATTGTAGTGAGGCATAAACATTGATCCCTGATATGAAGAATCAACACACGAAAAACTCAATATTCACGAGCCCTCGTATGTGTTGTACTCATATATATATTTACTCCCTCCATCCCATGTCATATAAGCTTCCAATAACATTGGGTTAAGGGCATTTCTTCCAAAAAGGTTTTTATCCAGGGACAATATTGCCCTGAAATTTTAAAACTAAAGGTTTTGATTATTATCTAAATTAATTTTGACCATTAATTTACCAAATATCCTAAACTGTTAGTCTACATATTATTCGTGTTATTTTAAATTTTTTATAAAGGTATAAATTTGCATCAAAAGTTTTAAATATAACCTTAAAACTAAAAAAATATGTAATAAATATATTTTCCCCCAACTATACCCTCTTTGTAAAAATAAATAAGTAGAGAAAATAAATACAATAAGTACATTGAACAAGGGTAAAATTAAAAACAACGCGATAAATGTTCAAACAAATCTAAAATAAAATTTATATTTTAAGACACACGTATTCACAAATTTAAAACTTATAATAAAAGATGGTGCGTGCATGTGCGCACACACCACCGGTTAAATTCGGGAGCCCTCGTATGCATTAGTCAACTGAATGTTATATAAACGATCACATCATAGTAGATTGGTTCAGTTATATTAACCTGTTTGAGTTTGAGGTGGGAGACACCGATTGCGAGGTCGGATAGAGGTTCATAGCGGTGAGGGTGAGCCTCACGGAAGGTGCCATGGTTGTTGGAGTATCGAGCTTGAACGTCGCTTTTCAAGTTGAAAGGACCTAACGGTGATTCTTTACCTCCCTTTGCTAATCTAGATTGGGCACGACTGATCAGTGATTTAAACTGTTCCCTCTTCAACTTTAATATCACCCCTTCTTCTGAACCTTGTTCTTCTGATGATCCCCACAACACCTCTTCAATCTCCTCGTACGGTGCCTGTTATTATATATATTTCATATCCATATACAACGTTAATATATAAATTAAATCACAGCAGAATGGTGTTTGTTTTGTTGTTGATGATAATGATGCTTACCTTGTAGGCGGCCTGGATAGTCTTCTTTTTGAAGGCTTTGAGGTACGAATATGGGATTTGATTGCCAGAGGGGTAGAAGTTCTACACACAAAGTCAAGGAGACGAAAGAATTAACGATGATGAATGAGAATATAGAATCTTATGTTCTTCTTTTTGGAGATCCTGAGGACTATTCATATAGACCAATCTGGTTCTTACTATATAAGTCCAATTTGGTCAAAAAGAAATTGTTTTAAATATAAGTTCACTTGGAGAGTTATTAATTTTGTTTTCCAATTTTGCCCTATTGAAAATGTAGATGAGAGAAAATGTAAAACATCTTTTTTTTTTAGATACTAATTATCAAATAAGAGTAAATTTAGGAAACTATAGTCAATCAATTTAATTATTAAATAAAAGTAAATTTAGGAAATTATAGTCAATCAATTTAAGACATACGGAATGTTAAATATCTTAACTTCCATATATTCCCATATATTGGTATGTGAGATTTCGTCTATGGATCAAAGTAATGTGTGCAGGGGTTGTAATTGTAAGTTATGATTAAGAAGAGAATGATGATGAACCTCAAATTGACCAGGAATGTTAACGGGCAATGCGAGTTTGTACAACTCAAGATCTTCATCACTGGCTTGATTAATGGTATAACAAATGGCCCCAGCAGGAACCCTCAGAACATCATATCGTTCGAGGTTGAATGATTCTTTGTAGTTCGGCAGCAAAATAGTAACCAATGCCCTTCCTGCAATTAATCACGCGTTTCATGTTTGTAATTAGTTAACATTCAATTATGGATGATGAAGAAGATGGGAGCTTTAGGTGTATATATATAATATTATTTTAACATATTTGTATCTATTATATTTTAAAAATTAATTGGCTTATAAAATTATTGTAGATTTAGCTTTGTTAACATTTTAAAAGAAAAGTCTACTAGATCTTTAAATCCAGGACAATAGTAAATACCTTTGTTGGTGATGATGAGGTACTCAGCATCAGAGTGGTGGGGCGCGATGAGGGTTCTGGGTCGGGCTTTGTATTCGACGATCCGGTAGTATTTGAGCATCTGAAGGTGTGGGGACTGCTCGTCGAACTTCTTGAGGACCTGGATCCGACCATATTCGTTCTCGAATCGGATTTGGAACTTATTGGAGGGTAGGTAATACGGGTTTTCTAGTTGCTCTTTCTCTTTCTCTTTCTCTTTTTCTTCCTCTTTCTCTTTCTCTTCCTGCTGCTGCTCCTCCTCCTTTTCTTGCTCCTTCTTATGCCGCCGTTCTTCTTCCTTCTCCCTTTGCCACTGAGGTTTCTCCTCCTCCTTACCCTCCTCGCTTCCTTCTTCTTCACCCCGTTTCGGCTCGCGGGGATGGTGAGGATCGGGAAGACGAGGGTCCTTTTCCTCCTCGCTTCCTTCTTCGTCTCCTCCTTTCGGCTCTTGGGGGCAGTGAGGATCGGGAAGACGAGGGTCTTTTTCCGCCGCTTCTTCTTTCTCCTCATCCCGGTTGGCCGCCGGCAGCTTGCAGCGCGCATGGCAGGCGAGATAGGAATTACCATTCTGGAAGGCACATCTCCTCACACAAACTCGGAGTTTCGAGTTCTCTCCAGCAAGGCCAACTGAGGCCACTGCCAGGAAAACAGAACACAGAAACAAGAGAAAAGCAAGCCTGGCTTTCATGATTATTATTGAACCACACAAATTATTCACAAAACCAAACAACTACGATGTGTGCTGAAATGGAGAGGAAGATGAATTGGGTATTTATAGAGAAGAAGGTGGAGGAGTGTGAGGTGTGTGGTTTTAATGCATGGAAGACATTTGGGGGATAGAGAATCATGCAGCTTGACGAGTGTTGTTTCTGAAACAGACAGATTTCGCAGAGAGGGAGATAGATAATGATTATGATGATGAGGTGGGGACGATGATGGTGTGAGATAGAAGGAAGGTTTTGGACACCTATATAGCTGAAGAGTACACGTGTGACTTTGCATGTAACCGAGGTTCGAAGGCTGAGAATGTGGACGAAAGAGACCGAGATAGAATTGGAACTTATAAAAGGGGGAAGATAAAAGTGGAAAGCTTGAAGATGATAATGAACCAGGACGGTATATAATGCATAGTTCTTTAATACAGTAGCCCGTCTTGTCCTTAATAATGGTCCTAGATAGATATACGACATTTGAAGTTCAAATTCCACAACAAACTTTATCTTATATTATATTTAGTATTTGGTATCAGAATAAGATATAACTGTTTTTTTTTTTCAAGATTAAGGAAGTTAAATAAATAATTTAATCATTATATTATATATTAGTTTATAAGGCATACAAATTAGTTTAAAAGAAAAAAAATAAATATAAATACCCTGGAGCTATTTATTTAATTTCCTTAAACTTTGAAAAAAAATCAAATATGTTTTATATTTAGATAAGAAGGTAATATAATTTTGATTTGTCTTTTCGTGCGCATATATATAGTTTCAGTTTCAGGCTTTCAGTGTTGTGTTATAAGGAGGAGAGAAGAGAAGTAATTAATCATCCATAGGTAAGCTAGGTTTAATTTGTTTTCGTTTAAGGTAAATAAATAAATTTAGGGGAAGTTATTATGCAGGCTCAAGGAATAAACTTAATTATAATGGTAATTGAGTAGCATACAATGACACTTGTTAATGTAAAAAAGTGACAACACATCACTTGTTATCATGACTTTCTTAATGATTAAGTATTTTTTTGAGACTTCATAGTAATTTTCCCATTAATTTAAGGATGCTGGAGCTTATTAAATGACCTTATTCATTCATTGGTTTCTAATGGATCAAGATTTCAGGAATGGAACTTAATTATAAAAAAATCTCAATCACTATTATTGAAAAGCATGCAATGATAAATGGGAAAAGCTCTTATAAAGGTGCTTGAAATAGAAAAATTCTAAATAAAATTGATAAACTTAATAAACCCATAATTAAGTTATCGACCCAATTTAGGATTTTAAAATCTAGATTAAATGATGTTCCTGCTCTCTCATAATCTCCTCTCTCCTCTTAAAAAGGTTTCAATGCTTTATAGCTTATTTTTACAATAAATGAAAAAATATATATATATAAACATTAATATATACTTAGATCAAAGAAATTTTATGTTTTGTAGAAGAATGATCAAGAATAATCGAAAAACACAGTATCAGCACCAATATTAATTAAATGATTTCTAGTTGAACATTGAGAATAAAAAAAAAATAGTTTTTACTTGGCTTTTTGTTCAATGAGAAAAAAATTTAACTATGTTAATAAAAATAAATAAATAAATTGTGTGATATAACAAACTGTATATCAAAGATTTCCATTAATGATTCCTTTTTTAAAAAAAAGATATTTATTAACGTAAAAAAAAAAAGCTATATATCACATAGGAATTGTGTTATTAATGAAGATTGATTTTTTTATTGACAAAAAACTAATTTGAGTTGTTTTGAAAATAATTTTTTATTCAAAATATTTAATAAAAACATTTAATTTATATCGGTGTTATGCTTTTCTTTTTTTTTTGACTCAAAACATTCTTAATCCTTCTTCCTTAACACAAAAACTCCTTTGATTTAAATGAATCATATTTTATTTTATTATATATTAATGTTAATATATGTGTGTTCGCGTGCGCGCATTTATTAAAAAACTAAGTTAAAGAGTAATCAAATTCTTTTAAGAGGAAAGAGGATAGAAGAGACTAAGAGAATGTAATAAAGTCAATTTACTTATATTTTAAAAGTCCAAATTAAGTCTATAACTTAATTAGGGATTTGTTGGGTTTAGCAACCTGATTTAGAACTTCTCTATTTTAAACAACTTTATATGAGATTTTCCTATGATAAATTTCAATATATTAAGAAATAAAAACACCTTACTAATTCTTGGGACTTCTTGATAATTAAATTCCTCCCTTAAGACCTTATGGTAATTCCATATATATTAATTCCCTGTTCTTTTTTTCTTGTGAGGAGTATTCTGATATCTATTGCAGTTAAGGTAAAGTTTTCTATAAAAAGGTAAAATACACCAACTCCCCTTTATTTACCCTAAATTATGAAAACTCTCTTCTAATTTTTTTTGTTTTATTTTCTTAAATGTTGAGACAATAGAATATTTATTTTTAATCTTTGAAAATTGCATTATGAGGTTTAAATCCCAAAAGACCAAAACTTTACCCAGACATTATTATTTCAGTTTATCACTTGAACTAGCTACTCTTAAAATTAAGGTATGTTTGTCCTATTCTTACACAATACATATAGTTTCATTATACATTCATGAGTTTAATCCATGGCATTTTAAATATAGTCTTTTTTTCATTATTTGGATTTACTTATTTTAAATAGTTTTGTATTGTATTAGAGAAAGACTAATAGGTGTTTTTAACTCGTAAAAAAAAAAAAAAAAACTCAATTTAGATGCACCGAAGCAAGCACTACACACACATATCCTGTATAACAAGAAAAAGGTAGAAATTAATAGAGAAAATCCATTAAAAAGATATTTATGTTATAAAATAAACAGGAATTTATAGCTAAAGAAAGTATTCGAAAAGAAGAATAAAGGAAATTAGAATGAGAGCAAAGATTACAATAGAGGAGAATGAGAGCAATCAGAGTATATTGCCTTTCATCTGTACAAATGAGGTTGAAATGAATGGCTATTTATAGCCTCTAAAAAACACACACCTCAAATAATATATATATATATATATATATATATATATATATATATATATATATTACATGGGGAGCAAATGGATTTATCCAATACGTATGAGATTATCTTCACCATTTCCAATGATGCGTTGGTGGGCGGTTGCCTCCATACCTCTCTTAATGATGAATATGGGCATCCACATATAACAAATATATTTATAACACTCCCCCTTGGATGCCTATTTTAAATGTGCCTCATTAAAAACTTTAACTAGGAAAAACCTAGTGGGATAAAAACCTAGCCAAATAAAAGAGTACATCATTCATTAATACACTTTCTAGAGCTGCCTCATTAAAACCCTTTCTAGGAAAACCCAGTTGGATTTACCTAGATAAGGGAAAAAGAGTACAACGTGTATCGACTCCTCCTTTTAGCAATATCAGTTGAGATCTCTAAGTCTTTGAAGACCGATACCATGGACAAGCTTTTTAAAGATTGTACCTGGAAGAGACTTGGTGAATAAATCTGCTAGATTTTCACTTGAACAGATTTTATGGATATTTTTTTCACCATTCTTTAGAAGGTCATGAGTGAAGAAGAATTTTGGTGAAATATGCTTCATTCTATCGCCCTTGATATAGCTTTCCTTAAGTTGGGCTATACATGCAGCATTATCCTCAATTATAACTGTTGGATCCATTTTAGTTGAAGATAAATGACAAGTTGTTCGTATGTGATGTATTACTGATCTCAACCATACACATTCTCGGCTTGCTTCATGTATTGCTAGAATTTCTACACCGTTGGATGATGTGGCTGATATAGTCTGCTTCATAGATCGCCATGAAATAGCCGCACCTCCACATACAAACAAATAGCCTGTTTGAGATTTACCATCATGAGGATCAGACAAAAATCCAACATCTACATAACCAATCAGTTCATGCTTGGATACATTTGAGTAGTATAACCCCATGTCTATAGTGCCTCTGAGGTAACAAAGAATGTGTTTTATTCCACTCCAGTGCCTTTGTGTTGGTGAAGAACTATATCTTGCTAATAAATTAACAGCAAATGATATATCATGTCGTGTATGATTAGCAAGATACATTAATGCTCCAATAGCACTGGGGTATGGTACTTCTGGACCACGTAGTTTTTCTTCACCTTCGTCACTAATTACTCGAGGTCGGAATGGTTTTTTATCCTCCTTTAAAGACCTTACAACCATTGGAGTACATAATGGATGTGACCTATCCATATAAAATCGTTCTAGGATCTTCTTTGTATAAGTTTCTTGATATACAAAGATCTCATCTTTCAGGTACTTAATCTGTAGTCCAAGGCAGAATTTCTTCCTGCCCATATCTTTCATCTCAAATTCTTTCTTCAAACAATTAATTTTCTTTTGAAGCTCTTCAAGAGTTCCAATGATGTTGATATTATCAACATAAACAGCAATTATAGCAAATTCATTGCTAGATTTTTTCATAAAAATACATGGCAATATGGGTCATTTTTGTACCCTTCTTTCAACAAATATTCCTTGAGACAATTATACCACATGCGCCCTGATTGCTTCAAGCCATACATTGACTTATTTAACTTAATTGAGTATTTTTCTTGAGAATTTGAATTAGATACTTCTAGCACCTTGAGTCCTTCAGGGACTTTCATATAGATTTCATTGTCAAGAGGGCCATATAAATAGGCAATCACGACATCCATTAAATGCAAATCAAGTCCTTCATTTACTGCTAAGCTAATTAAATAACGAAAGGTAGTTGCATTCACTATTGGTGCATATGATTCTTTAAAATCAATGCCAGGTCTTTGTGTAAAGCCTTGGGCTACAAGACGTGTCTTATATCTTGTAATTTCACCCTTTTCATTTCCTTTTCTTACAAAGACCCATTTATATCCAATTGGCTTCACATCTTCAGGTGTATGGACTACAGGTCCAAATACTTTTCGTTTTTCTAGTGATTTTAATTCTGCATTAATAGCATCATTCCATAATGGTCAATCCTTTCGCTGTTGGCACTCACTAATGGATTTTGGCTCATGATCCTTATTATCATTCATTACATCATATGCTATATGGTAAGAAAATATGTTGTCAACGCTGACTTCATTTCGGTCCCATCGGATACCATTCATGACATAATTTATTGAGATCTCATTATTTTCATACATTTCAGGTACCTGGGTCTCTTCTAGGACTACAACATTTTCTTCTGGAGATAATAACTCTTCAAGAGATGGCTCTTTTGGAGCTATCGATTTTTCTTGATTATCCTCGACTTGACCATCTATATTCTTAGCTCCTTTTCTCTTTTGATGATTTTTATCTTTAGAACCGATAGGTCTGTCACGCTTTAAGTGTGCTTTGGATTGATTCATAATAGGTTGTCCTTCAGGGACATCAATTTGAATAGGAGCATTGACAGCTAGTATATGTGACTTTGTTTCCTTCTTTGGGTCAGTAAATGCTTCTGGCATTCGATTAGCTAAATTCTGCAAATGAATTATCTTTTGAACTTCCAGTTCACATTGTTTTATACAAGGATCAAAATGAGCCAATGATAATTCATTCCAGCTAATCTCCTTACCCAACTGCTTATTTTCTCCCCCTAATGTTGGGAAAATTGATTCATCAAAATGACAATCAGCAAACAGTGCCGTAAATAAATCTCATGTAGATGGTTCTAAATATTTTATGATTGAAGGAGATTCATACCCAACATATATTCTCATTCTTCTTTGTGGACTCATTTTAGTACATTGAGGTGGTGCTATTGGAACATATACTACACATCCAAAAACTCTTACATGGGAAATATTAGGTTCTTGACTAGAAACCATTTGTAAGGGGGAAACCTTTAAGTAACTAGTTAGCCTAATGTGAATTAACATTGTTGCATGCAAAATGGCATTGCCCCAAGCAGAAATTAGGAAATTAGATCTCATAAGTAAAGGTCTTGCAATAAGTTGCAATCGTTTGATCAAAGATTCTGCAAGTCCATTTTGCGTATGAACGTGAGCTACAGGATGTTCAACATCAATTCCAAGGGACATACAATATTCATTAAAAGCTTGTGAAGGAAATTCACCAGCATTATCAAGACGTATTTTCTTGATAGGATAATCAGGGTAATGTGCTCTTAATCTAATCAATTGAGCAAGTAATCTCGCAAACGCCAGGTTTCAAGAAGATAATAAGCAGGCATGCGACCATTTGGTTGATGCGTCAATTAAAACCATATAGTACCTAAATGGTTCGCATGGTGGATGTATCAGTCCACAAATATCTCCCTGAATCCGCTCTAGAAATGTAAGAGACTCACTTTCTACTTTACTTGGTGAGGGCCGAATAATTAACTTTCCCTTGGAACATGCACCACATGAGAAACCATGGGATTGTGGTATTTGCTTACTCTTCAAGGTATGTCCACATGAATTCTCAATTATTTGTCACATCATAGTTGACCCTGGATGGCCTAACCGGTCATGCCAAACATTAAAGTCAAGAGTAAACTTCTGGTTTACATTAGCAAACTGCTGGTTTGCATTGGCAAGCTTATGGTCTGTATTAGTAAACTTTTGGTTTACAATGACATGTGTTTCAATTGTACTTATAAATGTATAATCCAAACCAAAAGAAAAAGCAAGAAAATTTTCTAATATGCATTTCCTACCAGAAATTATACCTGTGATAGCAAGACATTCCTGATTATTTTGAGTTGTTGTTTCTATATGATATCCATTTTTGCGGATATTTTTGAAACTCAACAAGTTCCTTTTCGACTTGATAGAATAAAATGCATTTTCAATACATAATTTTATTCCTTCAGGTAACAAAATATTAGCTTTTCCGAAGCCTTCAATCAAATTTATACTACCAGATATAGTCTGAACATTGGCTTCTTGCATTACCAAAGAAGAAAAATATTTATCATTTTTAGTATGGTGTGCGTTGTTGCACTATCAATGAGACACAAATCTTCAGGATTGATGCCAACAAGATTCATTCTTCATTGAAAGATACATGAAAAATAAAATAAAAACATGATTAAAAGAAATACATATGATAGAAGAAAGTTTAAATATACTAAAACATGGCAGTTCTAAACATGAAAAGATAATTTACACTAAGAAATCAGTGACATCTAAATGAGCAATCTTAACATCTTCATGCTCAGGATTTTCAACCCTGTCAACATGATTTACTTCAATCTTTGGTCCTTTACCATTATTTTTCAATGATTCTTGGTAAAGGTCAACCAGGTGTCTTGGCGTACGACAGGTACGTAACCAATGACATTTGCCACCACAACGATAGCATGTTTTTATCACCATGTTTGTTATTCCCACTGGATTCCCTTCTAGGGTTCTTTTCAATTTTTCCTCATTTTGGGCAAGTATTTGATTCACCACGATTTAGTCCACGACCACGTCCATGGCCACGCTAACGGCTGTAGCCACCTTTACGTCCATGTCCTCAGCCACTAAAAGATTCATTAGTCACTGCATTCGCTTCTGGGAATGGAGTTGAAACTGTTGGACGAGATTCATGATTTTTCAATAAAAGCTCATTATTCTGTTCAACTACGAGGAGACAAGAAATTAATTCTACATATTTCTTGAAACCTTTCACTCGATATTGCTACTGTAGGAGCAAGTTGGATGCATGAAAAGTAGAAAATGTTTTTTCTAGCATATCTTCATCAGTAACATATTCTGCACATAATTTTAACTAAGAAGTAATCCTAACCATAGCTGAGTTGTATTCGCTCACGGTTTTAAAATCTTGCAGACGCAAATGTATTCAGTTATAACAACCTTTTGGGAGGATGACCATCTTCTGGTGATCATATCTTTCTTTCAAATTATTCCAAAGAACAAGTGGGTCTTTTACTATCAAATATTCTACTTTTAGATCTTCATGCAAATGGCGGCGAAGAAAAATCATGGATTTGGCTTTATCTTGATTGGATGCCTAATTCCCTTCTTTAATTGTGTCTTCTAGACCATGGGCATTCAGATGGATTTCCGCATCCAGCATCCAAGATAAATAGTTTTTTCCAGTGATGTCAAGAGCCACAAATTCAATTTTTGCAAGGTTTGTCATGGTTCAAACTAATTAAAGAAATAAACAAGAATTATTAATATAGAAATACCAATGATAGTAGCAGTAAATTCAAAAAGACAATAAGAAAGTTATTATAATATAAATTAAAAATTTTATGGCTTCAGGCCATTTAGCTCTCATAATGAGAAATTAAATTTATATGGCTTCTGGCCACAAAATTAAAGTGATATGATTTTTGGTCATATAATTTCAAAATAAGAAATTAAAAGTGTACGTATAGCTTCTGGCTATACAAAATAACAATATAAATGAAAAGAATCAGAATAAGAAATCAAATGTAAACTAAGAACGGGGGTAATCCTCACCAGGTCTTAGTAAAAGAAATGAATTAATAATTGAGGGTAATCCTCACCAAGATTTAGTAAAAGAAATAAAATAATAGGGGTAATCCTCAACAAGATTTAGTAAAAGAAAAGTAATAATGGGGGTAATCCTCACCAAAATTTAGTAAAAGAAATGAACTAAGGCCAGGGGTAATCCTCATCAGGACTTAGTTCATCAATAGAAGAAGAATATGATAATGCAATACATAAAAGAAATAATAATAATCTCCAATCTTAACCATAGAACCCGATGTTTAAAACACTTGGTAAAAATATATCATTTAATTCCATATATTGGTTAAGATCATCCCAGATAGATAAAATGAAAACATTAAAAGGATGATGATAAAATAATACCTTCAGTAGAGATCTCGTGCTGATAACGTGTTATAAAATAAAGTGGAATTTATAGCTAAAGAAAGTATTCGAAAAGAAGAATGAAAGAAATTAGAATGAGAGCAAAGATTACAATAGAGAAGAATGAGAGCAATCAGAGTATATTGCCTTTCATCTGTACAAATGAGGTTGAAATGAATGGCTATTTATAGCCTCTCAAAAACACACACCTCAAATAATATATATATATTACATGGGGAGCAAATGGATTTATCCAATACGTGAGCAAATGGATTTATCCAATACGTATGAGATTATCTTCACCATTTCCAATGATGCGCTGGTGGGCGGCTGCCTCCATACCTCTCTTAATGATGAATATGGGCATCCACATATAACAAATATATTTATAACAATTTAAAAATTTTATAAGACAAAAAGGTGTTTTGAATATTCGTAATACCAAAGAGGTGTTAGGGCCTAGTTCATCTTTTTCAAGATTAAAAAGAAAGGACATAGTTGTACATCAAAGTTTAATTTTTACTTTGACAGAATTAATTACTTAAAACTTATCAGAACTTGTGAAAGCTTTATAAGATTTTATGAATTTGATTTTCAACTTGTGAAATTCTTTAAAAAATTTATGAAATTCTTTTGAAAAATTATGAGAACATTGCCTACATGCAGTTATAAAACCTTTATTAGAACTTGTGACACTCTTATCAGATATTATGAATCAAAATTTGCAACTCATGAAATTCTTTAAGGAAGTAGTGGAATTCCTTTGACAATATGTGAAAACCTTACCTAAACTTATATAACCTTTATAAAAACTTGTTAATCAAAATTTGCAATTGGTGAATTTTTTTAGGAAGTTGTGAAATTATTTTGAAAAATTGTGAAATCCTGATAAGATCTTGCAAATCTTGATTTGCAACATGTAAAATTGTTATGAGAAATTTTAAAAACCTTATCTAAACTTGTGAAAACCTTTATCAGAATTTGCGAAATTGCGACTTCCTCTATGTTCTTAATTTTAAATTTAGAGGGACAATTATTTCATTTTCTTTTTAATTTTGAAAAGGACTAATCATGCTCTAACACCTCTTTAGTATCATGAATATTTGGAACACATTTTTATCTTTTGACACTTTTAAAATTCTTTTTAAAGGATTTTCCCAAATTAAATTTTAAAAATAAAATTAAAACATAGATTCCTTCCCAATTTTTTTGCCAACATATTCTTCACAAATTAAAATCAAATAAAAAGTCAACTATATTCTCCTTCCCTCCTTTTTTTTAATGAACAACAACCACCATAATCATGTTATTCAAAATGTTAGTTAAAAGCAATAAATGTGTAAGATATGTATTGTTCTTTCCCATTATACCCAATAATAAGTAAACATTATGTAGAAATAATGAGTATCATATATTTAATGGATAAAAATGGAAATAAAATATAAAATTCAGACCAAAAACAAATTCTGTATTATATTAAGGACCACCCTATGAAAGATAGATATGGTTCTTGTAACAAGAAGGGAAAATCTGTATAGGGGTCCAAATAACAAAAAAAAAATCAAAAAAAACCCCAAGATTCTGAAAATACCAGAAAAAGCCCAAAGGTCTTTTCTGGTATAAATTCATTAAAACCTTTAGTTGTTAACATGGTTGATATAGTTGTTAATGGAGCTGATATAGTTGTTAATGGGGCTAATATAGTTGTTAACGTTTTAATGAATTTATACCAGAAAAGACTAGGGGCATTTTCTAGTATTTTCAGAATCTTGGGGCCTTTTTTGAAATTTTTTCTATTACTTGGGCCCTATACAGATTTTCCCTGAAAAGAAGGTGAAGAATATGTTTTTGACACTTGTACAGGGGTAAAGAGTATAAGTGTGACTGTGCAAGGTAATTGAGGATGTTTTTTTTTTGGCCAAATGTAATTTAGGTTGTTGAAGTCCTATGAATACGCAAAAAACATTTTTGGGAGGGTTCTTCCAATTAAGCCTGAAGATTTTTTATCCAATGAAATAGTCAACATAAAAAAGTGAATGTATATTTTAATTTTAACCCACTGGATGAAAAAGTATATGATTAACTAATATGTTGAATTTAGAGGGATAAAACTCACTCTATTAATCTTATTAATCAGAGAGAGTACACATGGGCCTTTATATAGGCAAACTTAGAGCTAACCCTAGAATCTAATATAATCTATTTAATCAAAATAATTAAGATATAATATATCTTTATCTAATCCTAAGATATAATAAATATCAAATTTAATAAGATAAAGATTAAATCTAAATAATCCACAATATTATAATATTCTAACACTCCCCCTCAAGCTGGAGAGTATATGTCGACTACTTCCAACATGCCTCGACATTCTTCAGGCTTCATTCTACCTGCTTCAGTCTTCAAAATCTTGAGATTTGTACTTCTTGAGTCTCAGCAGTCTCATATTCTTGTTTGGGCTTGTACTCCTTTTTGAGTCTCAGAGATCTCATATTTTGCTTGGGCTTGTACTCATTTTTTGAGTTTCAGAGGTCCCATTATTTAGGCTTGGGCTTGTACTTCTTTGTAAGTCTCAGGGGCCCATTATTTAGGCTTGGGCTTGTACTTCTTTTTAAGTCTCAGGGACCCATTTATTTTTTAGCATTCTTTAGAAGTCTCAATCATCCTCCTCGTGTTTTAATCCGGATTATACCAGATTCACACTGGAAATAATAGAGTTTGACTTGTTCTCCTTCTCAAGTATCCTACGAAGCATTTGTAATTCTTCCTTGCTCAGGCAATCATCATTCTCAACGATCGGTTCAGTTGGGATAATGTGACTTTGGAAGTTCAAGTTTCCATTGAAAGGTTTTCCATGGAGTTTCCAGCACTCCTCTTTATTATGACCATTCTCTTCTTACAATAGTTGCACCATTTAGTAGTCTTTTGTTCCTTGTGTGTTCCCTTAACCGCAAGTGCTAATCTTTTAATTTGGCTTGGGCCACTTTGGTTTAGGAGTTTTCTACTTTCTTGGAACTGCACGAGGTTAACAACATCAAAGAGCTATGGTAGTGGCTTCAACCCCATAATTCTGCCCCTTATCTCTTCAAAAGAGTCATTCAGGCCTAGGAAATCATGTATCATCCCTTCTTCCATGATCCTTTTGTATAACTGAGCATCGTCAATGCTTTTCCGGGGATGAATCTCAGACAAATCTTGTTGTTGCCACAATTTTAGCAAAGAATTATAATATTCAATGACCAACATGTTACCTTGTCTTAAATCTCGGAGTTGCAGCTTCAGATGGATCAAGGCAGCAGTGTTATCCAGTGAGGAGTAGGTTCTTCAAGCAACATCCCAAATTTCCTTTGCTGTTTGGGCAAGCAGATAGCCCTCATTGATCTCCACAGTCATCGAGTTACACAACCAAGTCATAACTTGGTTATTTTTAGTAAACCATGTGTCAAAATTTTGGTCATTAGGGGTTGGCTGAAGTGCTACCCCATTAATATATTTCTCATTTTTCTTGCCACAAATATACCTTAGTACACTTTGCGACCACTGTAGATAGTTTCTACCATTAAACCGATGGTTAATAACCATAGTATGATTTTTTGAGAAATCTGGCACCATTTCTATGGTTCTGGAGGGTATTATTTGGGTTGGTGGTTTTGTTGATGAGGAGTCTTGAGTGTGAGAACTTGTACTTGACATAAAAGCCATGGGAGTTATGGTGGTTGGATTTTGAGGAATTGATTCAAACAAGGGAGAAAATTGAGAGGATATATTTTTTTTATTATTTTTTTAAGATTTTTTTGTCGCTGGGGTCACTATTCATGGCGGCGCATGGGTGTCACGTGTCGAGACAGTGGTGGTGCGTGGTGGTCACGGGCCGAGCAGATCACCGACGTTCCTTTGGGTTTTGTTGATTGGCACCTACTGATGCCGTCTGTGGTAGCGATGATGCGAGACGTGCCTTCTCCGACTCAGATCAAAGAAACTCTTTCTCTGTCACTATTCTTCGTTCGTCACTACCTCTTGCTTGATCGGCAAGTTCTGGCTCCATCTCAGGTGATGGTGGTACGGTACACACCTTCTCCTCCCAAATCGAAGGTCTCTTGCCTCTTATGAGTCTAGGTTCATCTGTTCTGTGTCTCTCGCCTCTGGTTTTTTTTGGACGAGATGTGAAGGTTTTTTTTGGACGGGATGCGAAGAACAGACGTAGATAATAGTGAGGAGGAATGACAGTGGAGGACTAAGCTTACTTTAGGTCTGGAATCAGTCCTAGCTCTGATAACATGTTGAATTTAGAGGGATAAAACTCACTTTATTAATCTTATTAATCAAAGAGAGTACATATGAGCCTTTATATAGGCAAATCTAGAGCTAACCCTAGAATTTAATCCAGTCTATTTAATCAGAATAAATCAGAATAATTAAGATATAATATATCTCTATCTAATCCTAAGATATAATAAATATCAAATTTAATAAGATAAAGATTAAATCTAAATAATCCACAATATTACAATATTCTAACACAATCAATTTAGTATTATTTTTATAATTTATTTAGTGGGTGTTTGGAAAACCCTTATAATCAATTAAAAAATTATTTATAACGCAAAATCACTTAAAATAAGTTACTCAAAATACCCACTCAATTCAAACAGTCTGGTTTTCATCATATTTGTATCTTTGGGAGGAAATTGAATTTAAAAGTTTAAATATGAAAAAAAATTAAAAACTTATGCAAAATAAGAAGTACATTTTTTTTGGGTAATAATGGATTATTTTGTGGTATAGGAGCCAAAAAGTTAGGTCCAATATCGCCTCAAAGTTTACAGTCCAACTAGTAGGTCCAAAGTTAATTTGGGTTTGGCTTATGTCCACTGCGACTCTCATCCGCTACCTATCCGTTGCTTTAAAATGACAGTGTTTAATCCAAATGAGTAGGATGAGACGCAAGTCACAAAACACATGGGGGGGGGGGGGGGGGGGGATTGGTGGACAGACATAACAAATATAAAACTGGGATTCATTGACTTTGGATATTTTTTGGCTAAAAAAAAATATAAAACTGTATTTATTAAGTATATAATAAATATTTTTTCAATATCATTCAATAATCTAAAATATTTTATCGGTGCTAGTCAGTATCTTAAAATAATTTTTTAAGATGAAATATTTTTTAATACAAGTAAGTACTCTAAAACATTTTTCAAGATCCTAAAATTGTTTTTCAAGATCATGAATTACTTCATGAAAATAATTTTAGGATCTTGAAAAAATATTTTAGGATGCTGAATTGTACTAAAAACAATATTTCATGATTTTGAAAAAATAATTTTAGGATCTTGAAAGATGTTTTAGAGTACTGATTTGTACTGAAAAAACACTTCATGATCTTAAATAATTATTTTAAGATATTGAAAAAAATATTTTAGGATACTGATTAGCACCGAAAAAAATATTTTAGATTATTCAATTGTATTGAAAAAATATTTATTATATATCTAATAAATACAGTTTTAAAATTTTTAGCCAAAAATATCCAAAGTCAACGGATCCCAGTTTTATATTTGTTATGCTTGTCCGCCAATGCTCCTTTTCGTTTTTTTTTTTTTTTTTTTTGCTTCATCCCACTCATTTGTATTAAACATTGTCGTTTTAAAGCAGCGGACAGGTAACAGAAGATAGTCCCAGCGGACATAAGCCAAACCTAGTTAATTTAGCCTTCCTTCAATCCGTTATCTTTTCTAAATATATTAAATAAAATATATACTTTTATGAATATAAATATTTGAAATCTCACTTATATGCAACTCAAATATCAAAATCTAAATATAAATCTAATTAAGAATTTCTGAATGTTGTTAAAAGACTTAATGCCACTTATAGGTAGAACGGAAAATTCAGCAAGCATATTTGAATTTATTTATAAGCAATCACTTCAACACAAGGGTGGAACTAGAGGGGGGCTAGGGGTGGCCCCCGCCCCCCCTAAAATTGCATGGAATAAGACCTTACAATGCTTCTGTCTCTCCCTGGCTTTATGGTCCTGAAACCAATAAAATACATTCGTGTTTTCAATCTTGCCACAATAGCTAAGTTCAGTGGAAATTTTGACAAGTGCTTGGAGTTCTCAGACCAGACATGAACAAATCTGTAAGAAGCTTAACCAGTTCTGTTGTCGGATTCCAACCCCACACTTAGTTCCTTTACTTCCACTATTCCCATTATTATTACTATCAACTCTCCTAAAACTTCCTACTCTGATACAAACCTGACACGCCATCTTCTATATCCTTCACTTTCAGATCACTGCCTCTGAGCACTCAAACTTTAGCCTCTGATATCTCTCCGACTCTGTTTTTGAGTGCATGTATATATATCTGCTGCTGCTTCTTTTTGTAAGCAAAAGGGAACACAAAGATAAAGACATGCGCAAAAGTAGCCACTATGTCTTCTCACCTCTGGGAATTGCAGAGGCAAGAAGATATATATACATATTGTCTTGTGATAATTCATATAAATATATTGTATTGCTAGAGAAGACACAGAGGCGACTTTCTGCAATTCCCATGGGCCTAGTTTCATTTCATTAGTTCATATTTGGCGCATTCTTTGGACTGAGGCTGTTAACCTCACTGTGTAATAGGTTTTAGGCAGCTAGCTATTTGGTTCAAGGGTCTTTGGACTGAGGCTATTAACCCCACTGTGTAATAGGTTTTGGGCAGCTAGCTATTTGGTATTATATGACTTGTTATCTAGCAACTCATAGGCTTGGAACACTAACATTAATTCTTGGTCACAGATATGTACATCCGTGTATAATGCTTTCAATCCAAGTTTCTTTTAGAATTATATAATTAAAATTATGTACCTATCAAAATTTGATTTTGAAGTAGAAGATTCGTTGGAAATTGTTTATATGTTTCAGAAAGAATGCTAGAGTAAGTCAATTTAAGTGCTCTTAATGTGTGTGTAGTAAATTTCTTTCAATTTTTCGTACATTAAATTTGTATTGTATTTTAAATATTTTTATTTATAGTATAAGATTTTTTTTGCCCCCCATAATTAAAATTCCTAGTTCCGCCACTGCTTTAACAACAGTTTCAGTGAAGTTCCCAGGAATTATTTTTCTTCATTGACCAGTTATCAGAAATTATTTATGCTACAAATTTATGGACCATTGATAATAATGGACCCAACTGGCAATTAAGAAACTTTTTGTACATCTTTATCTAAGATATTAAGAAAAATAAAGAAAATTTAAATTGGAATTCTTATTTGAAATCAATACATAATATAAACATTTAGAAGTTGAATCATTCAAATGTGTGATAAAAATTTTAAGACGGATTTCTTATCTTTTCTGTTTTTTGAAACGTTTTGTTCTTCAAAATCTATTGATTTTAGATATTTTTTATGGAAGAAAACTTATAAACTTAATGTTATTTAATAGAATTAAGAGATGTTTACCCCCCCCCCCCCCCCCCCAAAAAAATGATCAATAACTAATTATTGTTACTAACATACATTTTAAAGTTATTTCTCACCAAGCACACTTGTTGGAATGGTTTAACTTTAACGCTCCCAACCTGATACAGATTAGTCTTAAGTTCAAAGTGACTTGGGGATACATTGAGTTTATGCAACAAAAACCATTTTAAAATTAATTTATTATAATTGGTAGAAAAGAGAAGGAAATTTAAAGTATATAAGTTTTCTCCCTTTTAATCCCCTCATCAAGCCATGAAATAGACTCACTTTTACATAAATTTTAGATATATACATTAACATAAAGATTAAATTATAAAAAACCTCATGAACTTTGGGTCGGTTACATATAACCCCCTAACTTTTAAAGTTTAAATTTAACCCTTGACCTTTACTTTTTTAACTATTAGCTCCTTATTGTTAAGTGACCATTATCTTTTTAACTGAAAATATCACTTCATATTATGAGATGACATGTGTCATCCTTCATTGCATCATGTATAAATTACTAATTTCATAAAACCTTCTAAACTTTGAATAGTTGTAGAAAACCCATTAAACTTTGATCAATTACAAAAAACCTCTATGGCATTTCAAAATTTAAATTTAATTCCCTTACAATTTTGATTTATAATATATTAAACCACATGCTGTTACTTTCTACCATTTTAATAAACTTATTAAAAATTTTACTATTACTTTTCAATTAAAATAGTTCTTTTATATGGGAAAAAAAACTAGAAGAATAATATTTTAAAAACATAATATAACCGTTAAACCTCTAATTCAAGAAAAAATAGTCATTACTGATTAAAAAAAAAATTAATGAGGGCTATCATCTAACAAAAATGTAATATTTAAACTATTAATGCCCAATTATCCCAAGAATATATTTAACATAAATGATAATAATTTTATACTATCAATGCTCAATTAACCCAAGAAATTAAGTAAATGTTATACAAATGATACATTTTTATTTTTATATTTTTTAAATATTATTCTTCTAGTTTTCTCCACACAAGAAAATGATTTTGATTGACAAATTATAGTAAAAAAAATTAATAAATTTATTAAAGTGATGAAAGTAACAACAACATTAGGTTGATTTATTATAAATTGGGAGTTAAATTTAAAATTGGAAATGTTAGGGAGGTTATTTCTAATTGATCAAAGTTTGGCAGTTATCTGCAATTGTTCCAAAATTCAAAGGGTTTTATGAAATTAGTAGTTTATACAAGATACCAAGTAAGATGACATGAATCATCTCATAATCTGACATGACATTTTCCATTAAAAAGATAACAATCACTTAACGACAAGAGGTTAATATTAAAAAAATGAAAGGTCAATGAGTTAAATTTAAACTTTAAAATATCAAAGGGTTATATGCAATTAACTCAAAATTTGGAGGTTTTGTATAATTTAACCTAACATAAATACACACATTTATACTTGTTTAGTTGATCTATTATAAACTAAAACTATCTTACAGTTCATCTCCTCTTAAAAATTGTTCCAATAATTTGGTGGTCGCCCTAAGAAGAAGGTTAGGATATACCATGCATCGTCCCAAACAAGTGACACCCACTTGGTCAACACAAAGGAATGCATGGATATAAATTGGAGAGCTGGCAAATTGCTGCCAATAACCCAATACAAAACAGTTATTTTTCTTTTCTTGTTTTCTTAATGCATTAATGGCATGAAGTCGTATTAAGAGAAAACACCTAACTAGTCGTTAAGGCATATCAACTAACAACAAAGGGATGCAACCAACAATAATAATTAATGCTCTTTATAACAACAAGAGGGTATGCAACATTTAGAACTCCACCTCCACATGTCATTAGCCTAGTGGGCGCAAGACATTCTATACAAGAAATTGATGCTATTTCAACAATAATTAAATATAAAGATAGTTCAAATGCTACCGAAGAGAAATTCATTAATGCAAGGTAGAAAATTTTGCTGTCTTTTATTTTTATTTTTTAAAAATAATCTTTTGGTCTCTCCACTTTTAACTCACTTATAACTTAACTTTTCTGTAATACCCTAAAATTTGATATAGGGTAAATATCATAAATTTGTAGAATATACGTATTGAAAATAGGTGAATATGAGGTCTCAAACACTTTGTATTGAATTTATCTTGTTATTGAGACAATTTCTCCTAAGATTGAATAATGCGCGAAAAGGTCCCTAAAACATTAGATACTTTGCAAATAGGTCCCTAAAATATTTATGGGTTATAAAATACCCTGAGAAAATTATGATAAAATCCTAAGAGGCAACTAAATATTTATTAAAAATTGGAAAGTATGTTGTCTCTAATTTAGGTAATTTATTAAATTATTACCTTGGAAAAATTACAGGAGAAAAATCTAAAAGTATTGGGGGACCATATTGGACCCCATGATTTTTAATATTATGCATGGTGCATAAATTACCAATGTCAGTGAAATAGTTGTGAGATAATAATTATTACTAATTAAGAAAATTGTCAACAATTAGTAAGTGATTAATTAGATAATTAATGACTAATTGTTTAGACATAAGATAAAAAGAAAAAGGTGGAAATTACTTAAAATAAATATATAAATATAAATAAAAACGAAATTATGAAGAAAAATAAAGAAAAATTAAAATGGAAATTAAGAAAAAATATCTAAGATATTTAGTAATTAAATAATATTATAATTGTGATATTTTATATAGGATAAACAAGAACGGATAGAAATAAAATCCTACCTAGAAAACCATGAACTAAGTTTCTAGAGTCAGAGTATATTATAGACAAGTGAATTTTTATGTCGAATTAGGCTCTCTTCGAAGTCATTTCCGTAACCGACGAAGTGATCATGAGATAAGGCCAAGAAGATATTTTGTGAAGTTAGAACAGATAGTAGAAATGAGAACCGATGGAAAATAATTCATAAACTGGAATCCGGGGATAAGTTGGTAAAAACCAGAGTATATTATTAATCAGTGGATTTTTATCCAGAAGTTGACATCGGCAGATGCAATTTCCGTAGCCAACGGCGTTTGGCCGAAATATTCAGCAGACAACGGAATGTCCTTAATGAGATCAAAAATTTAGATAACCCAAGTATCTTGAAAGAGAAAGAAAATATCTTCAGGACCTTGCTCCCGGAATTTTGAGATTTCCCAAGATTACGCGATTAGGACACCGAACAGGGAACTTTATCAGATAAAGGCACATATATCAAGAGATGATGCAAGCATGACATCACTTTGATGACTCAGGATGAGGTCATCATAGTGAGGTGTAAGGCCAGGATCGTGCCACCTCAAAAAAGTGCGATCCAACGATCAGAAACTAACCAGACGGAGTTCAAGGGAATTACCGAAATGCTATTGGTTTTTTCTATAAATAGCCTTCACATTTCTCTTCATTCTTCACAAATCCTAGAGCTTTCTAGAGAGAGATTTTAGAGAGAAGGAGGAGTCTGTGGAAATAGCAAAGTGTCGGGTAAGTTCTTCGGTTCCTAGTCTTTAGTCTTAAGTTCTTTCGGTAGTTATAGTAGAAATGCTAGAGTAATCTCTAATCTTCCAAGTCAGTTTAGATATCATGTTTTAGGGATAGATATGATATTTATTTCAGAAATATATTGGAGAAAGAGGTATGTCAAAATCTTGGGAGATTAGGATTAAAATAGCGAAGCTCTGGCAAAATCTCGTCGATTTGTCAACCTAAGGGCAAAATGGTAATTTGTACCTAAAATGCCTATTATGATATTAAATATTCATAAACGTGATATCATCCTTATAGGATATCTAAAATCACGAACCGCTGTTTCTGTTGTTACCGCTGTTGTACCGCCATCGTATCGCTGTCAAACGTAGTATTCCGCCAAAAATACCGTATAGCGTCAACGAAGGTACGTTCGCGTACTGTAACACTAACTCTGATATTTATGGTATGCGTGTAGGTGGTACGTGTGTTGTATGCATGTTGGTGGTGTGTTGTTTGATTACTTAGTGTTGTTAGAGGATAACTAAACATATGCATGCACTGGGAGTGGTATATCTATATTCACTGGGAGTGGTACATTTCGTTGGGAGCGGTACATTTGCATTCACTGGGAATGACATATTTGGGAATGATTCATTTGCTGTGTTTATATACCGTATATGTAAATATGAGGTTAACCGTTACCTGGGGTCCGTATGCATGGGACCTCAGCTCTTAACATAGCTTCAGGATTGGGAGGTCCGAGGACCAAGGAGAAAGGCAAGAAGCACTTATAGGAACTCGGCTGAAGACCATCTTTTGTTGCTACGGCATGGGTAATGTCAGGGGAATACCTCTGTGGTTGTTTACTTCAAAAACTCTCGGTCTTTGTACCGTTTCTGTAATTAGCCAGAATTACGGCATTTTGAATATATGTATCAGTTACTCTCTTGCTCCGATGCTCTACTCTGATGAAAAAAAATTATACTGCTTTTAAAAAGTTGGGATGTTACATTTTCAACTATGACTCAGCGTAACCCTGTCTCTCACTTTTTTACTAGCCTATCACTCAATCACTAATCTTTTTTTACTTTTTATAAATTAGTTTTAAGTTATATTATGTGGCAAAAATTTGCTCACCCTACTTTTTCCTAAGTTATTAAAACAGAACATTAGCTGAAAAATCAAATGGTCCACTTCTCATAAATTATTTCTCCAATTAATGCATAGTTGTATGGTATTTCCTCCTGTCTTTGTTATAAAGAACATTCTATCTCTTAGAGATAGTTCTAAATATAAAGAATAAATCCTTTTTTTTTCTATAAACTTAAACTGGTCTTTACATTTTTACTTTAATATTAAATAATTTTTCACTTTTATTGTAACGCCCCTATTTGCTAAGTGTATTATGAGGTCTAATTATGGCCCTAGGGTTCTTATTAAACTACTTCGTGTGTATTTATTAGAGTGAAGGCATTAACGAATAGAGTGGAATACAACAGAGAGCATACTTAGGCATTTGGACGACTGAGTAACTGATTTCATATGTGTAGACATATGCTGGTTAATTAAAATTCCCGAAGGAATAAAGGCGTGATACAACTTACATTCATTGCGAAGATCTCGGTTGATGTGTTAGGTTGCAGTAATCCGAAAGGTTCAACAATTCACACTTCATATAGTCCCGAAATCCAACTCCTTCCGAGCCTTTACGTGTTTTGCTTACCCTTTTCTCTTGCTCCCGATCTTCCGGATCCTGAATCTAGGGTAAAATTCTGGGATTCAATGCCCATTGAATCTCAGGTAACAGTTAATCTTATGCTCAAGTATAATAGTATTCATGATAGATATTCATTACAATTCAGCATAAAACCATACATAGCACACAGGCACATGTAATAGTTTATATCTCAACACTTACAAAACACACAGCAATTTTAATGTTCACCTTCACATAGCACACAGCCCATGTAAGGTTCGCCTCTATATAGCACACAACCCATGTAAGGTTCGCCTCCACATAGCACACAGCCCATGTAAGGTCCACATAGTTTGCACATAAATCAGTGCCACGCCCCGGAGCATGTCCTTAGCGCTAGAAAAACATCCATACAGCATTACCAAGACTGTAACCCGTTTTCAAATCAAAGCTGAATGTATTTAAAAATGGTGACCTAAGACATAGTCTTAGCCATAGTCCATGACCCAAGACACAGTCTTGTCCATGACTATATGAATCATCACATCATATATAAAGCATACAAGCAGCATAAGAGTTAAAGTTACAGTACGCGTCCTTACCTTAGACCTTGACGCTAGTGGTACGTTCACCTTTCGGTACTGGATCCAACCTTTCCGGGTATCTTATAATACCATCACTGCATTATTAATATCCTAAAAGATCGCCTTAACATCCTAAGGGATCGCCTTTCCCCTGTTGCCCTTTCTACTCCTGATAAATTTTCTTCCATTATCCCCCTTTTCAAGTTATTATTAATTACTACAAACTCTTTCAGTTAGTTAATAATTTTCCTTAACAATAATAATTTTATTATTGTTATTATTATTATTATTATTACTCCAAATAATAATAATAATAATCTCTCCATCTATTATTTATCATTGTTACTTCTTCTTAGTAATAATAATAACATTATCCTAACATTTATACTAATTTATGATTGGCTCTCCTTAATTTATAATAACTTGTATTAATTGCTCTATCAATAATTTAGTTGTTTACTTTGCTTAATTTATTTACCATACACATACAATAATACCCATATATCCAACACATTTTTCTTCCCTTTCCTTCCAGTAGGCAACACGATACATATACAAAGGAAATGCCAAAAAGTTTAATTCTTCACTATTCCCACACGTGACAACACAAACAAACCACACACATATAAATGTATGTTTTCTTGTTTTTTTTTCTTTTTTGTCTCATATGGATATTACTATCATGAAGACTATCATGCCCACGTTTTAATGCTTACCCACACAGTACCATGAGTTTTCTTCCTTTCTTACGCCATGCACAAAGTCACATATATATATGTATATTTATTCCCTTCTTCATTCTTCCTTTAATATATGTACAGCAAAACAAATCTCAACAAACAGAGGCAAAAACCCGACAACAAAGAAGCATGTTTGGTAGCAAAATAAAAGTTGTTTCCATTCCACACACACACATATATATATTTTACTCTTTCCTTTTCTTTCAACAGCCCCACGGTTTTGATCACCCACAAACACATATATATTTTAAAAGAGTTTTCTCTCTTCTCTTTCTTGACAACAAACAGACATCCAGGTATACACTTCTTTTCATTTAACCTAAAACATCCAGCGTTTTTCTTCCCATAGCCGACACTTATATATATGTTTATACCTATAAAACTATTTCATTTTCTTCCTTTTCTTTCTTTAACAAACCCGACACACACACACATATATTTATTAATTTGACTTGCTTCTTTTAACAGTCCAGGTTTTCAGCGTTTTTCTTCTTTCATTATCAGTTTCGGTTTCAGCCTTGCTTTCGGTATTTTAAAGTTTTAATCTCCTTAGGTTCAGTTTTAGCTTTCGGTATTTAAAGTTCAGTTTCTCTCTGTTTTTTTTCAAAGACGCAAGCCAACAGCCCCTGTTTTATGCTTTAGTTTTGGGTTTCGGTTTTTAACTCCATTACAGCGACTAATATTCCCAGACTACCGTTAAACCTACTAAAAACTTTGAGAAGATAAGTCTTAGAACTTACCTTCAAGGTTCAAGCGGAAATAAGGAGGATAGTGGGACTGTCTTCTGGCTCTGTTTTCAGCGACCAAGAGCAGAGATGAATAATAGCTTCAGCTCTCTCTCTTTCTCTCAACTCTCACTCTTGGACTCTCCCTCTCTTTCAAACTCTCAGTTTTCTCTTCTCTTCGTTTCCTATCTTTTCTTTTCTGAATGCAGCAAGCGAGTGAAAAGGAGGCTGAAGAAGGGTTTTTAAAGTGTTCATGAAGGACCGGTAAAAGCCGTAACACGTTGGACCATCGACTCATGGCCCGAGGAGATAAGTGAGTCTCTTATCCTGGCAAGTAATGATGATTTATCCTTGCTTCTAATAAATGCGATATGTTTCTTTGGTTCTAATCTTCCTGCTAACCGTAGACTGCTTCTTTCGGTTCGGTTTCTGTGTCTTCTTTCTCGTTGAAACTGGACCCAGGTTTCTGGTCCTCGTCGGATTTGGGTGGGAGTGATTAATATTGGATATTGTTTCAGGCTTCTCTCACGTGTTGGGCCAAGAAGAGAGTAATAAGCTGATGGCCCATGATCTTGTTGTTCCTTATTTGCTTATTTATCATTCACCCTTTCATCTGCTTTCTCTATCCTTTCTTTTTTTTTTTTTTGATTTTGGCGGCTGAAAACTGTAAATATTAGATGGTGTATGTGTTTTTGATTGAACTATTTTGGGCTTAGTTTATGTGGGCTGATCATGCATTGAGCCACATGTGTTTTCATAAGCCCATGCACCTATCCCATTTATTCTTTAAATTTTATTTTAAAATGACATCTTAATTGAAATTAAATTTAATTGCAATTGTTGAATAATTATGGAAGTAAATTCTTAATTAATATAGGGATTTTTCTTTCCCCAAATTATTTTTACTAGGCCATATTTATTCCATAATATTTAGGCCCAATTATCACTTCCAATTATTCTTTGAATTTTATTATTTCCCTAAAATAAATTAAGGGAAAATATAGGCCTTATTTCCCAATAATTATTTTAGCTCAAATTTCATAATTTAATTTCCCCATAAAATATTAAATTACAACTCCCAAAATTCGGGATGTTACATTTATCTCTCATGTATTTTTTTTATAGATAAGGGTATAGATGGAAAAAATAAATGTCTTACACATTCATTGCTTTTATAACTAACATTTTAAACCATATGATTTTAGTAGTTGTTCATTAAAAAAAAAGAACCGGATGGAGTATATATGTGTTATTAATGCGGGCAAAAAATGAAAATAAGTGGTTAAAATTTCATGCATCTTTTAAGTATATCTTATAAATAGGACTATACATATCTCAAAAATTGTATCTTATATCTAGATAGAAGCTGGGAATGTATACTATTTCTAGAGTGCCACCTTTTTTGTTCAAGCTAATTAATTAAGTGGTTACACAATGATAAGAACTTGTAAACATGTGGTTATAAAAGCAAAACAGAATTATAGAAGAGAAAGAGATTTGAAGAGAGAGAAGGCATTATATAATGGAGAGACAATTAAAGGATGAGGTAGTGTTGATGAAGACAGAAAACTAAAGCCCGATTTTATTCGTAGGTAGAAAGATACATAGACCTCAGTTATCCCTCAAACAGGTAAAGCCCTCACGTTGCCTCATAGTTATAGCTAGATAAAGGATAACAGGACTTTTATATTTATTCATTATATATAGTGGACTACCCTCGCTCGCATGATAGACATCAAGTCAGAATGAAGACCAAGCAACCCTATTTGGCCTTCTCGGTTGAACCTCACGCTTCACAAAGAAGGACTCACTCTGGTGGTTGGATAGCTTCTCCAATTCTTCAGGGGTATTTGAAAGTAACGTTTGGGTCTATATGCTTCATCACATTGTCTCCATCACCTTCATACATTAATCACATTAATCATCAAGTGTATCTATCTTTAGTTAAAGAGACATGAGAGAGAGAGTTACCTATAAGGAACATTCTGTTGTTGTCGGGGGCGTTAAGGATGAACTTGACCACCTTCAACTTGGAGTCCTTTACGGCACTGACAGCCACCGGAAAGCCAGCCGGGATTATCAAAAGATCACCGCTGCCTACATTCGCTGCCAGTCTCTCAATATATCCTTCTTCTTGTTGTTATGGCAGCCTGCTGATCGGATATGGGCTCCCTAATAGTGTTATCCATTTTCTTCGGCAACATAGGCCAAAGTTATTGCTTTTTGATTGTAGTGAGGCAGAAATATTGATCCCTGACATTACATAACAAAACATACAACTCGTCATCAAAATTGAAGAAACCACAAAAATATATTAGAGTATAAAGAAGCCCGATTGATTAATTAAAGAAGTAATAAAAAGAGGTGTGTGTGTAATATAAGTTATTTTGATAAAAAGACAACGCAAACATATGTGTATTTATATATCTAAAATTTTAACCTAGCTACCAAAATAAACAAGCAGATGAAGGGATAAAAATAATGTTACGGACCTGAGTCTTCTAAAACTTAAAAAAAAATGGTACTCCGTCCCATATTAAATATAAAACCCAGATAATTTTTTAAAAAATATTAATAAAGCTAAATAAATTATCTATTCATATAATATATTATGTATCAATTAGATTATATATTATTTATAAGTTAGACAAAGTCTTATATTTAGAATAAGAGGAAGTATAAGCCAAGGAAAAGGAGAAAAATGAAGATATGACATGAGACTCAAATTCTCAAAAGAAATACAAGCTCCTACAAAAAAACGAGAAAAAAAAAGGTAGGAGGAGGAATATTAAATTATAAAAAATTCCTCCATTTTCTCCTACCTTGCTAAGGTATAGGTAGGAGGCACCAATGCCCAAGTCTTCAAGAGGTGGGAACTTATTTTCAGGGCGAGCCTCATGAAAGGAGCCAAATTTGTTGAGGTAAATAGGTTTAATGTCTCTCAAGGATATAGGTCCTATTGATGTTAATGGTACGTCTACTTCTCCCTCGATGACCTCGATTGGGCATCTTTGGTCAGTGATCTTAACTTTTCCAGTGACAATTCCACTATGGTCTCATTTTTCCACTGGTCTAGTCCCCACAAGCCTTCCTAATCTCCTCGTACTTGGCCTGTTCCATATCAATACAACGTCAACCAGGGCAGAGTCAGGATTTAGAGTTAATGGGTGCATAATTAGTAGAGTCCACATTACTTGCTTCTCTATTACCTGCTTCTTACCTGCTTCTCTTTCAAACGGTGCGTTTCCTATAGTGGGCTAAGTAGGCATTGTAAAATTTCCCCTCGTAGCAGCAAAATGGACTTAACCAAAATAATAGAGGAAATAGAAAGCCTCCGTTGGCAGCACAGGAATTACTCAGAGAGATCTGTTCTTCCCCATCGATCATAGTGATTAACACCTCCACCGCTCCAACCATCAAGACCCTTGCCTCCTCTTCGAGCCAATTGACGGCAAAGGTACTTCGAACTTACATTTGCTTGATTGTGAGATGTTACTCCGTCGGGCACCAAACCATCCTTTGATTGATTATTTGAAGGGCAGTTGGGTCGTTGGTTCGAGCAATGGATTGTTCTGCGTTGATATGAGTAAGGAGGATTTTATATCTCATCATTCCCTTTTATTGTATGATCCTGCTATTGTATGGAAGGGATTTGAATTGGGGATCTTAAAGGGTGCAAATATTAGTTCAGAACATTTCACTAATTGATGAACCAAAAACTATTCTATATTAGTTCAGCAACACCACTAACGAATTCAATGTGTTTTCTATGCACCAATATATCGATGAAAGGGTATTTAGTAAGCATTTACTAGTTGGCCACATCCACATTGAAGAGCATAGGAGTATTTATTGTTATATTGCATATTTGCTTTGGTTTAGTGGCTTTTTTCCCTTGCCTGTTGTCCATTAGTCTTCTGTTGCTGTCAAACCTAAAGTGAAGATATGGTTTCTTACTGTTGAAGATGTAGTTTATCATTAGACATTAGATTTTCATTGCCAGAAAGCATAATTTTCAATTTTGAAGTTATGATATCAAAAAAGGACTTGCCTTGAAATGACATCATGCTTTATTTCCCGCTCTGGTTCCTATTAGGATTGGCAGAGGTTCTTCCATTGGGCCTTATGCTATTTTACAAAAAGGAAGTGTTGTTGGAGAAGGTAGTGATGTGCAACCTTTGCAAAAGGATGAAGCAGGCCAACATGTGCCCAAAATGATAAAGCTTAAACAATGTTAAGGTATGTTATAATCTTTAATAATATTCCATGAATATTTTAAGTTCAACACCCTGCAAATTTTAACTAAGATTTTTTTTTTTTTTAAATCAAATTGTTACTTTTTGGGAGTTGAATTTTATTTTATTTTGACTTTATACTTACTAAAGTTCATAATGTCTACATACAGTTTTAGCACAAACAAAACACTTGTAACATTTATGAAATAATTTTATTTAGTTGTATGTTACTAAAAATTTAACTGCATTAATTAAATAATGCCTCTTTTAATTATATTTCAGAATGCAGCACTGACCGTTGAAGGTATTGAAGCTAAATTTGCTATTATTAACCATTTCATTGGAATCTATCTTATTGGCTTTCTGCATTCCCTTGTTGTTGCCATTGTCTACTTCTTATACATAAGGCTCGTCTCAAAACCTCCATCATTTCAATACTTCTCATTCATTTGCCTATCTGGGGCCTTCCATTGGATTCCATTTACCCTCATAGCTTATGCTACCATGTTTTCTCATATCCCATCAAGTCCAATCATCTTTATTTACTTTGTTTTTATGTTTGCTTCATGAGAAGGAAAACTTAGCAAGTGGCTTCTAGAAATGGCTAATATTTAGATCATTGAAGGAGAATTTTGATGAATGGAATATTTTACTGCCTATGTTGTTCATTTAGCTTAGCCCCTATTTCTTATCTCTTCCTCCTCTTACTCTCTGTTTGTATCATTTTGATATCAATTAGATTGTGTTTCACATCACTATGTTTGGTCCTATCTATTATATAACGTTGTTCTGTTTTCTTTTAAGAGGGATGTATGGACATATAATTTAGTTGCTGGTGTGTGGATTATATGAATCATTCACCTATGACGAGTGTTTGCCTGCTGCCTACTTGTGTCTTTACATTATGCTCTTCTTCTTTGGACATGATATAGAGTTATAGACGTTATTTTCGTAAACAGCTGTTGAAAATTCCTAGTTAATCTGATCCATTATTATATATCTGTTGTTTCATATAATCTTGGTATCTTTCCCAGGAAAATTTTGGTGGAACTCTTCAACATCATCACCTGTGACAACATCTACCATCCCAAACATAATTGGACCCTTTTAGTACAAGAACACCTGAACTACAGTTTGGCCTTTGAGGGTTCATTTGATAAATTTATCAACAAAAACAATGCTATATGTACTTGCATTGGACATTGTAAAAAGTTGCACAGTCTAACATATACACTATACATTGTTGTTGTAACTTGAAAAAGCTTGAGATATATTGATAAGGATGGAAATTATTCTTCTTTTCAATGATCGTAGGTGGAGATGGTTGATGTCCTGAAAAAGAGCAATTTCCATCCTTCCAACAAAATTCTTCTATGCACTCTCAAGCTCCAAAAGAAATGTGTAACAAGCTGTGCAGAGTTGGTGCATCCAAAAAAATAGGCACCGAAAAAGTCTAATGTCTATTTTAGTCACACAAAAAATAGCCACCAAAAGAATCCAATGTATATTTTAGTTTCCTGTATGAATCAAAATATGTAATATGTGAGAGTTGTATCATATACATGTAACAATATTTGTAAATGGAAATGTTGAAATAAATAAAATGTTAACATTTTTCACAATATTTCTTTTTATCTTTCTTTTCAATACCTTGAGAATTGCTTGCATTAAGATATATTGCTTCAAGTGATGGGAAGTCACTTTCTTCATTTGCCTACACTTGTAAATATAAATGAACATGACTTGAGGATATTATAGCCATATGAAAAATATGTAGTGACAAATTTATTAATTCATACCATTAATAAGCTTGTAAATGACAACGGTAGAGATGTAGATGGTGAGAAAACATATTGAGTTTATGCAGGTTCTATAGGATGAGCATGTAGTGTTTCTACATCCTTATTAGATAGTATAGCCTCTTGAACACCCTACACAAAATAAATACAAGATTAATAAAAGCTTCTATATTTCATATAAATATAAATGAAATCAAAACTTAATACATGTTCCTTTGGAACAACTTTTCTACGCTTGCTTAAATTCCTTTCCCTCCAACCTTTGTAGCGTTGCTTTCTTTTTCTTCCTTCTCTCTTTTTAAAACCCTTAGGCATATTTTTTGATTCTATGGTTGGTGCTACACTTGGCTCAACAAAATCATCTTCATTACCATCAGGAATATTATTTTCTGCTTCACTGATTACCCTCTGAAGATGCTCATATCCTTCATGACTCTTAGCAGCTTTTCTTGCCAGTCTCACCAATTTATGCACTAATTCTCTATATCTTCGCGTGATTTCAAGTTTAGGATCAAATTGTATCTCATTTCCTATAGTATCATGCACAACACCACTCCTTGCCTCCCTAGTCCATCTCTTGAGAATGTATTGCTCAGGCATAATTTTCACATCCTTTGTCTCATATACTTTTAATGCATGACAACACAAAATCCCAGTGGTTTCAAACATCCCGCAAGTGCAAAGAATTTCATGTGTGTCAGGTTTAAAAGTAACTCTCCACTCCCCCTCTTCATCAATCATATGGTAATGTATACAAATAAAGACTCTTTCTCATTATGTTCAGTTAACTTCACAGCAAATTGGAGATCCCATTGTTCTTGGAACATGTCAAAGGCACCTGGGGTATAAGTTTTTGAAAGTTGACGTAATATTGGGGCACTTGGATTTACCATCCTAGGTATCTTGTCTTTAGAATCAAACTCCAACTTCAATTCCCTGTCTCGTTTCTCTGAAACAACTCTGTCAAAAGTGGTGAAGAATTCATTGATGTCTAAATTTGGTGACGTACACTACTTCACATCAGCATTTATACTTTCAGCAAGTTGTGTGCTCCTCATTCCTAATGTGCAAGAAGTCTTGACATAACACCAAGCCCATTTCTCCTTAATATCATACATGGATTTCAACCACCTATTTTCATGAACATTATAAGAAGATAATAATTGCCTCCAAGCTTCTTCAAATTTGTCAACTTCTGTAATTTTAGACATGCATTTGCAAAAATCAGTTAAAAAATGCGACCCACCTTTCATCAAGTTTCCAAGGTGCTTAATGCCATTTTGTTTTAAGTGCCAAGTACACAAACAGTGTTTTATATCCGGAAGAACTTCACTCAAAGCTCTTGCCATAGCTTGATCTTGGTCTGTAAATACAGTTTCAGGCTTCTTCTGCATATGAGCACCCAAAAAAGTTTCTAACACCCACTTGAAGGACTCAATAGTCTCATCAAACAATAATGCTGCTCCAAAAATAACCGCACTTCTGTGATGATTAAAGCCTGAAAAAATTGCAAGGGGTCGATTACCACTATTTGTACCATATGTTGTGTCTAAAGCTACAACCTCACCAAAATGAGCATAATCTATTAACATTCCAGCATCTGCCCAAAACACATTGGTAATATGTTCTTCTGTGTCCACTTGATATTTGTAATAAAATGCAGGATTTGTAGTAAGTTGCTGCTGAAAATATTCAAATAAGCATCTTACCTCTCCATACTTCAAACTTCTTTTCTTTTTAGATTGAAGGTAGTTTTGCACATCTGTGCGAGTATATCCAACATTTGCTTTACCCCCAGCATATGTACTCATCAAGTCAAATGTAGCCTTTTATTGGAGCCCAGACTTCCTTGCAAGGTCTATTTCACAGGCATCAACTTCTGATAAATTTCTTTGGGATGCCAACAAGTGCACTGTATCTTGGGTGTGGAGGGGGTGATTGTGTTCTTCATCAAATCTAGTGATTTTGAACTTCTGATTAATATAAGAAACCACCATTAATGCCTTACAGTTAGTTCTTGTTTCACCTCGTTGCCTAGAAGATTGTCTCTCTCCTTTGCCTTCATCTTTCAGACCCTCCTTGCAACATACATATCTGTATGTTATAATTTTACCAGTTTTTTTGCTCTTTGTACCACTATGCTTCCTAGCTCCAAATCCAGCTCTTCTAGCATAATCATTCCAAAACATCCATGCTTCTTCTAAACTTCCAAACTCCTTCCCTATTTTTGGTTTCAATTGATCATCATCCATTATGATTCACCTATACACAAATAAAATAACCATATCTTAAAAAATCATAATTTTTTGCTCTTTTTCTGTTTTTTTGGAAGGTAAAACAAAATATAACAGTGAAATGAGTCACTTTTCTTCAATCAGCTCATATAAAATTCCAGCCTATGTCCAAGATATTACATAAATCAGTCAATAACATGCTATTAAATTTTGAAATTCTTAAGCATTGAAATTTATCTACCTTTTTTGTTCAAAGAAGGTCCGGAAAAGAAGAATGGTTATTTGTTCTTCAATTTAACATCATAAATATTACTCCAGAAACCGACTTTTGAACTGGTATTCAGGACACATTTAGAAGCTGAAAAAATAATTTTCATTCAAATGTAAGCATACTAAGATTAAGATGCCAGGATTGCATACAAATTATACAATTCTACTTTTCATTTGTACCATCTTATCACAAGCTCTTCTAAATGGAATCATCACCAAAAGTTTAAATTAGAAATTTGATGAATGATCCTTACAATGGACAAACACTTTATTGGGAAGCTCTTTAACAAATTACTCTGCAGCAAACTTCCAATCTGTTGCATTGCAGGAACAGTTCAAACCTCAATCAGCCACCTCATGTAAACAAATTTTGAACAAGGAAATATATGACTATCTAAGTTTCTTAGAAGAAGTAACCATATAAATGTAAGATTTCAAATTCAATCTTCCCTGCAAACATGACATGAGATCTTTTACTGATGTTAAGCAACATAATCTGTCTATCTTGTCTTCAACAAAAATAATAAACACGCCACCAAATGCTCTGCTTTTTGACATAGAACTGCTGTCCAAGTCCAGTGCTAAAATATGCTCCTTCAACTTTACCAGAAATATTTTGAAAGAAAAAAAAAGACTCCACTAGAAAAATGAGTTGTCTATAGCCAAGGTGAGCAGCGAACACAAATTGAGGGGAATACAGAAAATAAATGAAAACGAAGGCCAAAAGTTAAACAATTTGACAAACATAACACATTACAATGAACACTCATAAAACAAGATCAATCATCAAAAACCTATAAGGGAAAAAGTAAATCAGGCCAAACCACTCAACAACAGAATCTTGTTGAAACTTCAAGAAAGCTTGTATTTGGATGATGAAGACAAATGAAGAAAAAGAACAAATATATATATATAAGACGCATTAGTGGGTTCATTAAGTTCAGCAACAGGTAAACACCACTTTCTACATCAACTATAATAAAAGTATCACAGGTAAAATGAAATATAAAAGTATTACAGTTTCTGGTGATCAGCTGGCCGACCAATAAAATATATTAAGGACCTTCATGTCTCACAGCATTCATCCTTAGCCAAAGGCAGCCTCTACTTACAGATGCATCATTAAATCGGAATATAATAAATTGCTCTGGAAGCCAAAGTTCCTCTGATAGGTGAATGTGATAGGCTTCCGAAAATCTTGAGAACTTTAACTCCGACAAGGGAAACGTTGTTCTATTTCCCGCTCTGGTTTCCTTCTCTGTTATTGGCATTCCTCTGATTTCTTCCAATTGCTTTTCGCGGGAAATTTTAGTACGTAAAATATGGCCACGTGTAAGCTTCTAATCATCCAACAATTCTCTCATTTATGGAAACGCACCGTTTGAAAGAGAAGCAGGTAAGAAGCAGGTAATAGAGAAGCAGGTAATAGAGAAGCAGGTAATGTGGACTCTAATTAGTATAGGGGTCGCTGCTCCTGAACTTTTTTTTTTAAAAAATAAAAGTGTGTATAAAGTTTCTATTGAAAATTTTGATTAGTGTTAAAAATTTTAGGGAAAATTCTTTTAAGCAGGTTACTAAACTTATCAAATCATTAAGAAGGTCAGATCAATTAAGCATTTGTCTTAAACTTGCTACTCAGAAGAGAAGGCAAAAGGACCCCCTTCCTCCTCCATATTTGGTGAGAACCATACATCTTATTTTTAAAGCAGTTCCTAATCTGCAGAATTTATTTGATGTTTATGATGCCGGCCTGTGTGCGAAGTTCTGATGCAAATTTGCAAACTTGAAGGCAAGAACAAGTGAAGTCCAATGAAACTTGTCGATTATATTGGATTTTGGTTCGGGATTTGGCGTTAGAGAATGATTTCAATCAGATTCTTTATAAAAATTTATCAACTCCTGCCCACTACCAAAATTTCTTTTCCTAAATCATTCCTTACCCTATTATTCCCTTCTTCTTCTTCCCAAGCTCAAACAAATCGTGGAGAACACAAATGAAATATTCATAACAGAACACACAAATAAAATATTCAGATGAAGCACAATTGAAACTCACATGTTCAAGCTCACCAGATCTGGACCAAGGAGAGAAAGCATTCTTTGTCGATCTACTAAAGACGGAGATGATGGAGGGAGACGCCGGCTTAAGTGGCTTCGCACGACACAGAGATGATGAAGGAGACACTGACTACTTGAGAGGGAGAGAAAGTGTTAATTTAAAAACTCAAGCAGAGATTGAAGCGATGTGTAGAAATGTGTTTTGCCCTTTCTTTAAAAAAAGGATAAATGGAAGTTCGAACTGATGACATTATGCTAAATATATTAAGTCTTAACCAACTGAACTATCCACAAATATTGTTATTAAAATCTCTCAATTTATATATATATTTTTATAGGTTCACTTGCCCCCCTTAGCACAAGTGTAGCTCCGCCCCTGACATCAACAGATCATAACACAGTGTCGTTTGAGATGCTGTTGTGGAACTAGTTCCAGTCATTGTTACTGTAAGATCTATGCAGTTGAAAATCGATAGTTAACATCTTATCTTTGTTTTAGATTATATGCCCAATAAATTTATTTTTGAAAAAAAAAAGAGTAAAAGTAAAAAATATTAGATCTCGACGGCCTGCAATAGTGATGAGCTGTTTGTGCTCATCATTACGATGAGCACTAAAACTGTTCCTGATATGGGTCATGAAGATGCTTACGTACGTTGAAGGCGGCCTGGAGTATCTTCTGGTTGAAGACTTGGTAGTAGGCACTTTGGGTGAAATTGCCAGCAGGGTATAAGTCCTACACAAAGTTAGGGGATAGAGAATGGAAGAATCAATGAGAATCTTGTTCCGTTTTTTTTTTTTGGGGGGGGGGGGGGGGGTGTTGGGTTTATTAATTCATGTAAAATTGTAAGATAATAATATAAGAAAATAATAAACCTGAAATTGACCAGGATTGTTTTGGGGTAGTGCAAGCTTGATGAACTCAAGATCTTCACTTCGTTCGGATCCACCACTGTTAATGGTATAACTTATGGCCCCTGCCGGAACCGTAAGAACATCGAATTGATTGAGGATCAGTGGAGGAAGTTTGTCGTCTGCTTCAGTAAAAATTTTAACGATGGCCCTTCCTGCAATTAATCACATGCATGTTATTAATTTGATGTTCACTTAGCATTCAATATACATATATATATACTACTCCAATCCTTAATATATGACTGAAATGTCTAATATGGGAGATTAAAGAATCTAAGTAAAGTGCTTTAAAATATTCATAATTATAATTTTTCTTAAAACTAATTTATCTAACTTATAAAATTGATATATATAATCCAATGATACACATTAGTATTTTAGATATATCATATAATATATGTTGTAATGAAGTAATTTATTTAGCTTAATCTTTCCAAATTAGTAAAATAGGTTTTATATTAAGAATTAGAGATAGTATGTCTCTATATAACACCAAGAAAAATAAAAAGGGTTAATTAAGATGAGAGTTTTACGTACCTCTGGTAACGATGAGGAGGTACTCAGCATCAGAGTGGTGGAGCAGGACGATGGTTCCGGGTGGGGTTCTGTATCTAACGATGCGGTAGTCTTGGAGAAACTGAAGGTATTCGGACAGCTTGTCGAACTGTTTCGGACCTGGATGCTACCATTTTTGTTCTGGAATCGGGTTTGGAACTTAAAAGAGGGTATGTAATACGGGTTTTGTACGGCCGGACGTTGTTGCTTCCCTTGTCCTTTTTCTTGTTCCCTGCCGGAGTGGGCAAGGCCAACAGAGGCCACCTCCAGGAAAACAGAGAACAAGAGAACGGCAAGCCTGGCTTTCATGGTTATTATTATTGATCACACAAAATAGGCTTTAATGGAGGATGAGGAGGAAGATGCAATATTAGTGGGTATTTATAATGAAGAGGTTTTATTGCATGGAGGACATGTGGGAGATAGAGAGCCATGCGGCTTGACGAGTGTTGTTTTAGAAACAGACAGAAAGTTGTAGGGAATATATATTCTGGTGATCACAGACGACAAAATGGTGAGAATGAGAGGGAAGATTTAATTTGGACAGGTAGATAGGTGAAGAGTATATGTATAGGTGTGAGTGTGCATGTAATATATATATAAATGAGGTTGAGGATGGATGTTTTGGACGTTACCAGAAGTTGAAGGTGATGATGACGATGAAGAAGATGATGAATTGAACAAGGGCCATATATTGTGTATAGTTCTTTCATTCGTCTTTTTTATGCGTCAGGGACCAGAGAGAAGAGGAGTGTGTGTGTGTTAATGGTAATATAATACTTGTAATCCTAAATTGTTTAAAATGTTTCCTCTTTGCTTTAATGTATTTTTTTCAAGCATCACCAAAGGGCATATAGTCTAGTAGTATGGATGTTCCCTGAAATTAGTTGGTCACTGGTTTATTACCACTTATAACTCAAGCTCGCTAGTGCCGGCCCTTTGACACCAAAAAAAATAAAAAAATAAAAAATTGTTGGACTATTAGTTGGTTAGTGGATATAGTTAATGAGCTGTACTTCAACACTAATACATATTTGTCTATATTTAGTTGTTATTTTAATCAATATTTAATAGTTTTCAATTGTTAAATTTTAGAATGCTAAATATATATATTCAACGGGCGCCCTATGTTTCGATTGTTTAAAGACAACCATTATTTATAGGGTCATATATTTGACAGTTTTTAGTTAATGACTCTTACGTATGACAAACTTTATTCAACGGTAATTCACTAAAAACCGTGATATATGTATGATGAATGATTTAGTATTTGACTCTAATTTTGGTCATTAGTAAGGTGTATATTTGACTGTGGTTAGTGATTAACCATAATACACACACACACACACACTTAACAGTTGTTAAAAAAACCGTAATATATATGTCTGACAGTTATCATAACTGTAAAGCATTGTGGACAAATTTTTAAAAAAATTGAGGTTCATTTTTATAAGCCCCATATCCAAATTACATACAAATACAAAAAACCAAACAGACCCATTACCGGCCATAAAAAAAGTATGTACATTATATGTACATTACAAGAAGATAAGAAAGTGCTACGTCTAATTAAGGTGTCATCTTTTTGCGTTCAGGCTGATTAAGCCGTTACATGACGATAAAAACTTGTAAACATGTGATTATAATAAAGCAAAACTGAATTATAAAAGAGCAAGAGATTAGAAGAGAGAGAAGGCATTATAATATAACGGAGACAAAGGAGAAAGTATAGTTGGAGTTGAAGACAGAAACTACTGCCTCATTTTATTCATGTGTAGAGATAGAAAGAGATACATATAGTACTCAGCCTCAGCTTCCTCATATTGGGTAAAAGCCCTGGCGTTGCCTTACAGGCTAACAAGACTTTGTTATACATTTATTTATTTATTATATATATGATAAGACGTCAACCTAGAATGAAGACCAAGCAACCCTATTTGCCTTTCCGGTCGACTTGTCTTCCTCACTTGGTTGTTCCTCACGCTTCACAAAGTAGGAGTGACTCTGTTGATTGAGTAGCTTCTGCAACTTCTCAGGGGTCTTTGAAACCAACGTTGGGTCTATTTGCTTCAAAGCGTTGCCTTCTTTACCTTCATGTATCCACACATTAACCATATATTAATCATCAAGTGAATATTATACTACGAACCAGCGAGATCTTATGTTAAAGATCAAATGTATGTTACACTAAGAAAATGATCTTATATTAAGCAACAGATGTAGTAATAAAGAGCTCGTGTGTGTCTATATTACTATATATACGTATATGTAAATGTTACCTGTAAGGAACAATCGGGAGTTGTTTTCGGCATTAAGGATGAACTCGACGACCTTCAACTTGGAGTTCTCTGAGGCACTGACGGCTACCGGATAACCTGCTGGGATTATGTAAAGATCGCCGCTGGATAAGTTCGCTGTCAATCTCTCAATATATCCTTCTTCTTCTTCTTCTTCTTCCTCCTCCTGCTTGTTGATCGGATATGGGCTTCCCATTTCACTCTGTCCTTTTCCGGAAGCAACGTAGGCCAATATGATCGCTTTCGGATTGTAGTGAGGCAGAAACAATGATCCCTGAAGAATAATTAACAAAATATACCACTCATCATCAAAATTCATGAAACGCGGTATATATTCGAGTATATATAAATAAATCCCGCGTTGATTAATTAAAGAAGAGAACAAAAGCTATATAAGGTATAAAAGGGTGTCCTAAGTAAGCTATTTTTGATTGAGAAACAACCTCAACATATACATGAGTCTCTACATTTCATGACATCCTAGATCTTTCTACAAGAGATTATAATGTATAAAAGGTTGTCCCATATATATAAGCTATTTTTATAGAAAAACAACCCCAACATTTACCTTATATGAAATTCGCTCGCCAAAAAAAAAAAGTAGCATGAGGAATATTATTTTATAAAAAAGGTCCTATACCTTCCTGAGTTTTAAGTAGGAGGCACCGACGCCAAGGGGTTTAAGAGATGGGAACTTATTTGAAGGACGAGCCTCATGGAGAGAGCCATAGCGGTTGAGATAGATAGGTTTAATGTCTCTCAAGGGCACAGGTCCTAATGATGTTAATGGTACGTGCGGTCCCTCTGATGAGCTCGATTTGGCATCTTTGGTCAGTGATCTTAATTTTACCGGAGACAATTCTACTATCGTCTCATTTTTCCACTGCTCTGGTCCCCACAATGCCTCCTTAATCTCCTTGTATTCGGCCTGTTACATATCATTACAACAACGTTAACATATCACAACACAATCAGATGTTGGGCAACCAGTTTTGGTGCCTAGCTATGCAAGCTCAGCTGATTTGGATAGTTCGGATCTAATTTTTTTACTTTTTATTTTTTTAAAAAAAAATGATGGGCAGAGAATCTTTACCAAAAAAAAAAATCTCTTAACTACTTTTTTTTAATAAAAAAATGACTTTTTATTTAAAAATAATCATTTGAAAAGATAAGGGTAAATTTGGACCCAGATCAATTGAGCTCATGGTTATTTTCCTTTAGACACCAAAACTGGTTCCAAGAAGTTGCTGCTGATGACAACGAAGATGAAGCTTACGTTGAAGGCGGCCTGGAGAGTCTTCTTGCTGAAGACTTCATAGTAGGAACTTGGGGTGAAATTGCCAGCGGGGTACAAGTCCTACACAAAGTCAGGGACAAAGAAATGAATGAATGAGAATCTTGTTTTTTTTTGAACATTCTGAGGATTCATATATGAGATTGTAATATAATAATATAAGAGAATGATGTACCTGAAATTGACCAGGATTGTTTTGGGGTAGTGCAAGCTTGATGAGCTCAAGATCTTCATCACGTTTGGATCCGCCACTGTTAATTATATAGCTTATGGCCCCTGCAGGAACCCTAAGAGCACTGAATTGATTAAGGATCAGTGGGGGATGTTTGTCCTCAGCGTCAGTATAAACTTTAACGATGGCGCTTCCTGCAATATTAATCGTGCATATTATTAATTTGATGTTTACATAGCATTCAATATATATATATATAAATGCATCATTCTTTATATCATTACATTAAATTCCTCAATCACATGGGACCATTTAAAAATAGCACACATGGTCATGGTCAGGTGTGATTAGAGAACTTCAAGAAATGAATATAAGGAACTTGACCCAAGTATTTTTCTATATAAATAATGCCCAGAAAAAATGAAAGGAATTAAGATTAGATCCTTAATTTACATACCATTGGTGACGATGAGGAGGTACTCAGCATCGGAGTGGTGGGGAAGGACGACGGTGCCAGGTCGAGTTCTGTACCGAACGATACGGTAGTCTTGGAGAAACTGAAGGTGTTCAGACAGCTTGTCAAACTGTTCTAGGACCTCGATACTACCATTTTTGTTCTCAAATCGGGTTTTGAACTGATGAGAGGGTAGGTAATAGGGGTTATTTTGGGCTGGTTGTTGCTTCCCTTGTTCCCGGCGGGCAAGGCCTACGGAGGCCACCGCCAAGAAAACAGAAAACAAGAGAACAGCAAACCTGGCTTTCATGTTTATTTATCACACAAATGACGAAGATATGCTTCAATGGATGAAGAGGAAGATGCAACATTATTGGGTATTTATAATGGAGTGGTTTTGGTGCATGGAGGACATTTGGGGGATAGAGAGACATGCAGGTTGACGAGTGTTGTTTCAGAAACAGACACAGAAACTTGTCTGAGATGTTCTGGTGGCCGGAGACGACGACGATGATGGTGAGAAATGAGAGGGAAGATTTGGACAAGTAGATAGGTGAAGAGTACAGGTGTGAGTGTGCATGTAATAGATAAATGAGGTTGAGGAGTTTTTGGATGTTACCGGAGGTTAAAGGTGATAGGTGGTGGTGGTGGTGACCTCGACGATGATGAACAATTACCATGTATTGTGCATGGTTCTTTCATTTGTCTCTTTTTAACGTGGCAGGGACCACAGAGAGAGAGAGAGAGAGTAATTATTTTAATTTTGATATGTCTTCTCGTGGTTAATTACAGTATTTGGGAATGAGATCGAGAAGAGAAGCAATTGATCTTCGATGATAAAGGTTTGTTATCGTGTGAGGTAAATAAATTAAGGAGGTTGGTTGGGTTTTTTTTTTTTTAATTTCATTTAAAGGTTACAATATTATAAGAGAAGATGAACCGTTTAAAGGTTAAAATACTATAGGAGCAAATAAAGTGCATTAAATAACTAATTAAGAAACACTAAAAAAAAAAAATTTATAGCGGTTCATATGTAGAGTGAACATAAACCATTACAAATATCAGCTTTTGTATTGGTTTAAACCAAAACTACAACAACTTTGCAGTGGAAACACTCGCGTTAGAACAAGCTTGTTTGTAGCGGTTATAAGAAATAAACCGATACAAAGTTGGCCTCAACTTGGCAAGTCATAGCACGAAGGTTTGTGGCGAGAACTTTGTAGTGGTTATGAGAAATTAAACAGCTACAAAGTTGGCACGAAGGTTTGTGGCATATATATTTTTTTGCAGTTCTAAGGTACTAATCGCTACAGAGTTCGAAGAGACACAACATTTGTCGCAATTTGAAAAAACAAAGGTAGAAACCACAACAAAGCTTCTTCATTTGTAATAGTTATAACTAAAACTGTTACATAATTTCAACCTATATATACCACCCAACCCTTAAATCATTTTCAGAATATAGTACAATATGCAATGGAAGATTGAGTTGCAATATAACTGTATGTTTATGATGAAAATAAGTCAATGACTTTTTCAATAACAAAGTTAACTGAGTCTTATATTTAAAATCAGATGAAGTACTAAATTTTAGAAGACTCAGGTCTGTAACATTATTTTTTTCCTCTTCATCTGCTTGTTGTTTTTAGCAAGGTTAGAATTTTAGATATACAAACACACATATGTTAGGGTTGTCTTTTTATCAAAATAAATAATTGATAAGACACCTTTTATATTACACACACCTCTTTATCTCTTCTTTAATTAATCAATGTCGGATTTCTTTATAGTCTAATATATATATATCTGTGGTTTCTTTAATTTTGATAACGAGTTGTATGTTTTGTTAATTAATCTTCGGATCAATGTTTCTGCCTCACAACACCTATATAATGACCATATATAATCAAATATCATATATTAATATCAATAATTTTTAACATTAATATAAATCATTTATATTTCAATTATTAGTTAATTGATAAAATAATCTAAAATGACTCTTAAATTTTTTTAAAAAATAATAATTTTTTCTTTAAAAAATTTATTCAATTGTAGCAGTTCCCTTACTGCTATAGATTCTGACAAAAAAAATTTATCCATCCATTTGTAGGAGTCCTACAACTACTACAAAATTGGATACAATTTTAAAAAAATGTAGCAAAATTTTTTCCAAAAAAAATAGTGGGAAAAGTTTGTAGCACTTACCTAATAGTTACACTATGATTTAAAACTTTTGGTACCTTTATAAATTTTAAAATTTCATCCAATTTTATAGCAATTAATGAACCGCTACAAATTATTGCCACCATTTTTAAAATTTTTGGTGATGTCTTTGGTAGCAGTTACATAACTGCTAAAAATGTGGTTATTTCATATGTTATCAAACTGCTACAAATGTTTTACATACGATGTCATCGCAACCTCATATAGTAGCAATTTTATATAATCGTTAAATGGTTTGCAACGATGTGTTTTGTAGTAGTTTTACCAACTGCTACTAATTTCATTTGTAGCGGTAAAAACCGCTTCAAATACATCATTTTAACTACTACAAATAATTGCTTTTTTTTGTAGTGAAAAGACAATAAGGAAACAACACTAATAAAGTAAGTAGAGAACCCAGTTCAAAGAGACGTGATGTAATGCCTGATGACTTTAGTCAAAGGTTGTAGGAACGAGGATGAATCTTTTTTGGGTGCAAGAGATTGAGAGGATAGGCTTTGAAGCTGCATTGAGAAGGTCTGAATTTTGAATCTATGGCATGAATGCACAAAGACACTAACTACCTAGAAAGATTTGACCAGATCCATAGTTACTTTTCCTCAAAAATGTCTTCAATTCTTCAAGAGCAAACCTCTAAATAGAAGATGGCTCCATGTCAGTAATGATTCCTTGACTTTTTAAATTGGGTTACAGTGCAAAAATACACATGAGCTTTTTTCCCAGGAGTGATAGGGGCGACTTCGGTAAGTGCACCGGTTGTTACAAGTAATAAAGTAGTGAGAAAGTATCGTCCCACGAGGAATAGTATTTCAACCACTAATTCGCTATTTTCGCTTTAGTTGGATAAATGAGTAGTAAAAGATGAGTTGTAACTAAACAAGAATTTCAAGAATTAAAGAAAGAAAGGAATTCAAGATCAAGATTCGCAAGAGAATGTTTAGAAAAGATAATCAGTCAAGAAAAACGTAGCTAGGACTTAGAATCCCCTTATGCTCTTTCAAGTATTTGAATTAAAGATCTAACTGATTATGATTCCCAAATTGACGATCGATTCTCTAAGGTTAGACTAAGTCCCAATGTCTTGATGCTACCTTAGTCTATTTTATCTTTAAAAACAACCTAATGTCTTAGTATTGTCTAGAAAGATCAGATCTTGAACCAAGATCCTATGATCGCATAAATTCGTAAGCCTATGTCTAGGTCATGCAATTTTATGATGAATTAACAAGTTCTAGTTAGATGCACCAACATCTCTATTATCATACATCAACCTATGGACAATCTTAAAGGTGATCAATCTTCAAGAAAGCATTAAGCAAAGGAAATTCATTCAATCAAAGAAATTCAGATTCATACAAGAATTCAACCAAACACTCAAATTTGCATAGGGTTCATCCTAGCCCTAACTACAAAAATGAAATTAGCCAAGCATGGCTAGATTAACAAGATAAAGAAGAAAAGATGAAGAGAGAATAGTTCTTCAGAAGTTGGGGAAGGTTGATCTCCACGAGAGCTCTGATCCTCCTCTTCAATGCCGTAGAGTTGTGTCTTGTGCCAAAAGTTCTTTCTTTTCTTGCTAGGGTTGCCTCTTTTATGTTTTCTGATCCAATTGGGTTTCCAAATCTCCAAAATCCTTGATTTTCCTTCCTTTTTCGAGCCCTAAAAACTTTCCAAAAATTAAAAATCAGGATTCCCGCACTTCTGGTGCCCTGGGCACCACTTTTTCCCAATTGGACAGAGAGTTGGCGCCGTGGGCGCTAACTTGTTGTGTCTGGCCAAGAAGTGGCGCCCTAGGCGCCACTTTTGGTTCCTCTTTGTGACTTCTCTTTTTTTGACCTTCCGAAAAGTCTCCAAATAGCTTCTTTTTATGGATAAAACCTACAAAACACATAAGAATCCTTGTGAGGGTATGTTTGACATCAAATCCATGTTTTTAGCTTATTATCCTTAAGCTTTTCAATTATATTTGATCAATTTCAAGCTCAATTTGTGCCTTAATACATGGTAAATTTGTGGCTTACAAGGAGCGCCTAGCACCACATGTTTTTTTTAGCAAAAATACACACGTGGTTACATTTTAGGAGCAAAAGTCACACAGGCCGTTAATTGACCAGATGTTGACCGTTAACTTGGACGGATGAACAGTTCGCAGTGCTGGGCACTCCTAGAAGAAAAACTCATGTGTAAAATTACACTTTAACCCTTAAAATTTAAAAACAAAAACAAAAACACCCCACCCCATCCCCCGCCGGTGGGCCCCACGGCCGGCGACCACCTCCGACAACTTTTTTTTAATTATTATTATTTAAAACTAAGGGGAGGTCGGCCTCCCCACCGCCGGCAACCCCACACCGGCGACTAGCAGCCACCGCCATTGACCACCTCCAGCGACTTTTTTTTCCTTAGTTTTAAATAATAATTAAAAAAAAAAAAAGCCGCCAAAGGTGGTCGCCGGCGATGGCTTCCAGTCGCAGGTGTGGGGTTGCTGGCGGTGGGGGGGCCGGCCTCCTTTTAATTTTAAATAATAATAATTTTAAAAAAAACCATTAGAGATGGTTGCCGGTGGTAGGGCCCACTGGCAGGGGGTAGGGTGGGGTTTTTTTTTTAATTTTAAGGTTAAGGTGCAATTTTACACATGAGTTTTTCTTTCAGGAGTGCCCAACACCACGTTACTGTTCATTCGTCCAGGTTAACAATCAACATTTGGTCAACTAACGGCCCGTGTGACTTTTGCTCCTAAAACATAACCACGTGTGTATTTTTGTCCAAAAAAAAACATGTGGTGGGGAAAAAGCTCATGTGTATTTTTGCACCTTAACCCTTTTAAATTTTTGAAGGAAAATATTCCAACCCTTGCGATTAGTCCATATAATAGTGAAAACTATATCAATCGATTGCTGCAAGAGACCAATGGTCTTAAGAAAACTACATCCGAGAATGATTATATTAGAGACTTTAAACTTGACAAATAATTTATTAAGGAGAGAGTAATTACATACATTATGCTTTCTTAACAAAGCATGTTGTATATAACTAATAAGTTATTGGTTGAAGTTGTAAGCGGTCTCACCCTTATAAAGAAGAGAACACACATTCAAAGATTAGAAAATGAACATGTTTGGAGAGGCACCCTTTACGCTCTAATAAGTCTCGACAAAGGAAACCCTTGATCAGTCACAGATTGTTATGAATTAGGTTAGGATAATGCCTCTGAGCATGTGCAATTCTATTTATAGAATAAATCTACCAATTATATAATGTCATATGTCCCTATCTCTATAGGATTATTCTTGAATACAATACACATTTATAATATACAATTAAATATACATGATATGTATGGTTAAAGTGCAAAAATACACACGTGGTTACCATTTCAGAGCAAAAGTCACATTCCACTGTTAAGTTACTGTTCACCACCGTTAAGTTACTGTTCACTTCATCTCTTTCTATCTCATCATGGTGAACAGTGACTTAATGGTGGGATGTGACTTTTGCTCAAAAATGGTAACCACATGTGTATTTTTGCTCCAAAAAAAAAAGCACATGGTGCTAGATGCTCCTAGGAAAAAAGCTCTTGTGTATTTTTGCATATTAACCCTGATATTTAGTTCTAACTCCCTCCTTTACTTTAGACCTTCTTCTTCTTTTCCTTCTCATTTGTTCTTGAAGAGATGGAGTTGTTGATACCTTTTTTACTCGAGCAATCATACTTCCAAGATTATCTATGACAAACTAGAATTGTGCATGATGCAATGGTTTGGTTAGACAATTATCTACTTGAAATTTTGTTGGAACATATTGAACAATTTCAAATATTTAGACAAAACTTGATCTCTCACAAAGTGCACATTTATTTCAATGTGTTTAGTCCTTACATGGTGAACTAGATTTGAAGCAAGAGTTGTTGCACTAGTATTTTCACACCATATGGTTGTTATCCTTTTCAATCTCAAGTTTAGTTTAGTTCAGATATCAATGATATGATCCAGCCAAGTTTTCAAGCTGTATTGGCTAATGAGCGATATTCTAATTCACAGCTAGAGTGAGAGACAACTAAATACTTCTTGGAAGACCATGTTACTAGAGAATTTCCAAGAAATAAAAAAATAACCTCCAACAAATCTTCTATCATTAGGATAAGATGCCCAACCAACATCATAATATATAGCTATATGTATAAATCTTGAAGGTTTAATTATGTATATCATAATGTACCGTTCCTCTAAGATATCTCAGCATCGCTTTCCAATGTTTTTTGGTTAGCTGTAAGAGAAATTAACTCAATTTGCCAACGCTAAAGCTAATGTCTAGTCTTGTATTACACAGATATTCTGAGGCTCCTACAACACTTCGATGTTCATATGGGTTACAAAGCAATTCACCAGAATACACTGATAAAGACTTGTGAGCAACCATCAGTGTCTGACATGGTGATGCTTTACTCATATGAAACGTATCTAATAGATCACAAATATATTTTCCTTGTATCAAATATAGACCAGTGTTGTCTTTATATGCTTCAATGCCAAAAAAAATAGTGAAGGGTGTTGGATATGATTAGTGTTAATGATGTCTTATATAGATGGTATTATTAAGAGCAAAAAGTTTTATATAATCTATTATCTCCTACATTGACTAACTACTTTGTTTAATATAGGTTAGTCCAAGTTAAATTATAGAGAGTGGTCAAGATAGGAGATTCAAGGAAGAAGAACTTGACAAATATTATGAGAATATCGATATCCAAGTCTCTATGATCAAATGGAAGTTGGAATGACATAATTTGGAGTTAAAATAAGCAATCTCAAGCTTCACGATGAATACCCGAGTTGCTAAGTTTCAAGATGAGTTCCTACAGTGCCATGACAAGTTGCTATAGTAATTATGCTTTATTTCACGTAGATACTCGAGTAATCCATACATTACTCGAGTAATATATGTGGTTCAGCAACTCTGTTTCACGTTCAGCTTGGGCGAGGTCTGGTAATTTGATGATATCTCCCAAACCAGAGATTGGATTAAGGTGAAACCAATTTTGCATGAAACTAGACATTCAATTCATCATCTTGAAAAAATTTCAAGCCCAGAGAAGTTCATATGAGAGAGTTATGAATTTTGAAAGTTGGAACTAAAATTCACGTCACACAACAGACCAAGCTTCGATAATTTGAGTATATCTCACAAACTACACGTCAAAATGAGCTGAAATCGATGACATATGAAACTAGACTCATATAACTTTCCAAAAACATAAAGATCACGGAAAAAAATTTCAAATGAGAGAGATATGATTTTTGGAAGTTCATAGTCTATTCAGGATTGTGCAAAACCGTTGATTCAGAACAGCTTCTATTAATCTGATCATAATGCTCAACATACAATGAGTTTGGAGCTGATTCTTGTTACATTGGAAAGAAGACTTAAAGAGCTTTCTGGGCATGGGTGGTTTGTCAAATTTGAAGTTATATAGAAGACATTAAGGCTACCAAAAGTTGACCTTCATGCTGTAAATACTCTTACATTTTGAGATTCATCACATTGAGGAAAATTAATCCTTGAACAAAATCAATCGAGTGAAGGCTTAAAGATGAATCATGAAGGATACTCGAGTACACTTTGATATTACTCCAGTAATGTACTCTACCACATGGTTTGATATTGCCTCTCTCAAAAGATTACTCGAGCAGAGAAAATGGTTACTCGAGTAAGCTCACTATTCACAACGTAAAAAGCTCATTTTCACAATATTACTCGGACGTATTCAAGTAAATCCTCTCTGGATGACTATGATCACTGTATTGGACAGAACGTACTCAAGCAATATGTGTCTTACTCGAGTAAAGCTTTTCACATAGGCTTCCTTCATTTGGTCTTCTTCGTATTCATGATTTCAAGATATATGATTAACATCTTATTTCGCTTGAATATTACTCACTATGATTTACAATGTTATTAATCATTTTTGTATGTGAATTTTAGATTGTTAACAAAAAAATTTTGTGCGAATTGTCGACAAAGCAAATGCCAAGATAGCTCAAAAGTAAAGCAAAATGTCGAGATATCACGCCGACCAAGAAAACGCCGAGATAGTTCAATGGAAAGGCAAAATGCCAAGATATCACGTCAGCAAGAAAATACCGAGATGTCTTGTCAGCACAACAAACCACATCGGCCATCCGAGATGACACTTCGGCAAGAACTCGGATTATGCTTCAAATGCAACGATCGGTATGGTCCAGCACATACTTGCTGAGATAAGCATTTGCAAATATTTACTTCATATTGATGTTGGAAACCCGGCTAAGGATCCTAGTGAAGTCAACCTGACTAAGGATCCCAACGAATCCATCTCGGCTTAGGATCCCAATGAAGCCATCCAAGTTAAGGATCCTGGCGAAGCCTAACTTGGAGCAAAGGAGATTTCTAAGGCCAACATGCACCTAAAAAATGGTCGTTTATTTTGACAAATGAACAAAGTACACAAGATGTGGAAATACAGCTTAGCACTTTATCTAGCAAAGCACTTGACAGAACGAGCTAAACAACAAGTCTAACAGCTATATTCCAACGACTACTTCCAACAGACATCCAACCGTCATATTCTCAACGGGAAGAATTGTTCAACAGTCAAATGCTCTTCATGAATGATAAAAGGAGAAGAATTCAAAATACATGAAGACATACGAGATTACAGCTTGATCGTCAAAATGCCAATACTCTGATGTCTACATCACTTACACTTACTCTTCAATTATCTCAATGATCAAATAATTTAGAGAGTGATATTATTTGTAATGTACTTCAGTGTTTATCATATTCACTTCTAAGAGAGAAGATTTATTGTAATCATTTTGTTTTTTTAACTTAGAGTTACTCAAGATTGGGTGATCTTGAGTAAAAAACAAATTGTTACCTTCGGTGTGTAAGAGGGATTATTTCGGTGAGAGATTTAGCTTCACAAGTACTTGGGTGAACTTTTGGATTGTAGAGCTTCTTTTGTGCCCGGATTAAACAAGAGAATAGTGGATTGAAAATCTCAAATGGAGCTTGGGGACTGAACGTAGGTTACGGATTCGGCCGAACCAGGATAAATCATAGTTTGCATATTTTCTTCCCTAAACTCTTATATTCCCAGCATATATATTCAAATGATCGACAATTGCTTTATAGATTATCACTGTCATATGAACTGCCTTTTGTACGTCACGAAAATATTTTCAAAGTTACCTAAAATTTTCTCAGACACCCAATTCACCCCCCTCTTGGGTGATAGTCAGGTCCAACAAAAGGAACCAAGATCTTTTAAGGGAAAAATGTGCAATCTTGCAGCAAAACATTTTAGACTATATGGATTGCTACCAATAGGAAGAATGTGATTCACAAAAATCAAAATCATCAATATTTGAGTTTTGTATGAGTAGATAAAAAGAGAAATATCACTCTTAGAGTTTGTAAAACCTCAGGCTAAGAGAACACTTCAAGTCTATCAAACCCTTGTTGGACTTCATTCTGAATATACCCCCAATTATGGTACTTCTCTTGGAAAAAGAAAACATGAGTAGGGCTGACCTTCAATCCAAACTTTTGACCTATGAGTCCAGGATGGAGCAACTTTATACTGCCCAACTATAAGCTTGTTTACTATCTTTGCCAATTTATCCTTCCAACAATCCACCTACAACTAGAATCGATCACAAAATCGGCGTGGAAGGGGAGGTCGAAGAGTCAAAGCATGAAACACTAGAGGGCACTTTAGCAGCAGAGGAAATTCATCACAAAATAGGAACGACAAGCAATAGTGCCATCCTTGTGATAGACTAGGGCATGATGTGGCAGATTATTTTCATTACTATGACAAAAATTTCAAGAGTTCTTGTAGACATGACCACTATTATAGAAAGCACTTTTAACATCCATTTTTTAGGCCCCTTTTATGTCCCTTTTCAAAGGGCTGCCTATGTGAGCAACATAATAAAGTCTAGGAACAACTCCCGAAAAAAAAAGGGATGTTGTAAGGATTTTTTAATGAAAGAAACCCAAAACAGACGGCGTCACTTCAAAAATTATTTTCTTTGAGTACTTAAATCCAAAGAGATTACATATTTGAAAAAATTCTGAGCTCAAGAGAAACAAAAACAAAAACAAAGCAACGATAAAGAAGATGAGAGAAATATAAACAAAGTGATGATGGTATTTATAGACCCAGCATTCCAGTGTTGTTCAGTAATTACAATCATAGCAAAAATTACAAGCCAAAATTTAAGCCACTTAGTCCTTATTGTTCAGTAATCTCGACCTTTATTTTCCATGAGCTTCGTTCAAACCTGTAGAGAAGAAATATCCATCATGGCCAAGATTTGAAAGGGTAAGTCTCAACACCCCCACCAATCTCTGTAAATCCTAGTCATTGCAAATTGATCATAAATTCTTGTTGAAATGCAAAATTTTGGCAAATTGTCGAGGTGAAAGAGATCACCAAAGCTGTCAACCTAAACGCGCGATCCAGCAGTGAAAATGTGGATTGAAGCCAAGGCCTCCATCATCAGATTGAGGAATCAACATCGCACTCCAAGAATAGAGGCCTCTAGAAGTTGGAAACGCAAAACAAATCTCAGCCATCGATAGACCCACCACCATCGTCATCCCTACCACAATCAACCATCTACACACCAGCATCACTAGACCTCCAAACCTCAGTGCCATACCATACAACGTCGTCAACCCTGTGAGTATCAAAAAGATAAAAAATGCCATCAAGAAATTCGCTACTAAGGGAAGGACGAACCTCCTTCATCTTCTAAAATTTGAAATTTAAAAGGTAGCATGGGTACAAAAAAGGCTTTTAAGACCGAACGAAAAAGGCATCGTAAGACCGGATCAAGGAATGGTCTCATTCCAGGCCGTCTTAAAAGTCTGTTACTTTTAAGACCAGATACACAGCTAGTCTAAAAAAAATTCTTTTAAGACCGGACTTTTAAAATATCTATTCTTAAAAGTCTCATTCTATCACCAAAAAAAGAAGAAGGAGAAGAAGGGACTTTTAAGAACGGATGCGAAAACACATTAGGTCTTAAAAGTCCCTTTCTATTAAAAAAAACTTGAGAACTAGAAATTTTTCCGGGTGAGCAGCATATCAAGGATAAATTTGAATAATCTCCTTTGATACAAATCCAACACCACCATCCCATCCTTCTAGAGGCTTCATAGATCACATCATTTCATCATTTAAGTTAGGTTATCCTGATTCAATAAAGGATGAAAACTTGAGTTCTCTTTGAGATTATATAGCAAGTGAGAAACTAACTTAATTCATGAATAGTATACTCTGAATCGATCGGGATAATTAGCAGTAAGACGGTCCAATTCTTCTTGCATATATATAAATATGCAAATTACTATAAATGAGAAGTAAACAAACATTGTGTGCCTTAAACAAAGACATACTTAGAACGTTAGAGTGATTCCAGACCCTCCAGCAAGCATCCCAAAGATAAACCCATCCAGCATCCCTAACTGGCCTCAATTCATAAATTCTGGCTAGCAAATTTTCCAAGTCGTAAAAGCAAAAATAAAATAGATCGAAGAAGACAAAGTAAAAATTGCAAACCTGGAGAAGCTAGGACCAAAAGAAGAAACCATGAGAGCAAAGAAGGCGAGAGTAATTTTTGTGGCGTAAGAAAATTTGTGAGTGAGGTCCTTGAGATAAGATGATATGAGGTTGAAGAGAGTGAGGTGAGATTTACAAGGTTGAAAAGAGGTTTAAAGAGTGAAATTCAATTTTTGGAGAAGGAAAATAAAAAATTCATCTTTTTGACTTTTTAGACCGAACTTTTTAAACATCTGGTTTTAAAAGTATACTTTTTAGACCGGACTTGTTAAATATTCGATCTTAAAAGTCAATTTTTTTTTAGAGATTTAGAGAGCGAAATTCAATATTCGGAGCAGGAAAATAAAAATTCATCTTTTAGACTTTAGACCGGACTTTTTAAACATCTAGTCTTAAAAGTATACTTTTTAGACCAGACTTTTTAAATATCTGGTCTTAAAAGTCTATTTTTTAGAGATTTAGAGAGTGAAATTCAATTTTTGGAGTGGGAAAATAAAAAAATCATCATTTAGACTTTTTAGACCGGACTTTTTAAACATCCGGTCTTAAAAGTCTAAGAGGGTGAAATTCAATTTTCGGAGCGGAAAAATAAAAAATTCATATTTTAGACTTTTTAGACCGGACTTTTTTAATATTCGGTCTTAAAAGTGTTCTATATATTTGTTGGAAGTTCAGATTTAATTAGTTAGCATATACAATTATATTATGCAATTATCTTAAGTTGTTAGAGAGATTTTAGGAATTAAGTTAGCAGATTATGGTTTTTTGAATTTCATAATTATATTCCTGATTGTAATCCCTAGATTATATTATGCAATTATCTTAATTAAGTTGTTAGAGTGATTTTAGGAATTAAGTTAGTAGATTATGGTTTTTTGAATTTTGTAATTATATTCTTGATTGTAATCCCTAGATTATAGGAACTTCATAGGTCAGAAGATTATTTACTTATTAGCATCTGTACATAATTCCAATTAAGCGAAGGGAATCATCGCATTCTCGAACTCATCTTTGATCAACGTCTTCTCAAAATATTTACGAAATTTCCATTGGTCAAACTTTTAAGAACAGATTATGCCACCGGTCATACTTTTAAGACTGGATCTTCTATAATCCAGTCTTAAAAGTGTTTTATATATTTACAAAAATGTCACCGGTCATATTTTTAAGACCGGATCCTTTATAATTCGATCCAAAAAGTTCTTTATATTTACAAAACTTCCATTGATCATACTTTTAAAACCTGATTCTCTATAATCTGGTCTAAATGAAGTGGTTTTCAAACTTTTTTTTGCACTAGTGTAAGGGAGCCCTTTCAGCGTCCCAATTTCAAAAGGGATACTAGAAGTGGTGCTCTTAGAGCCAAAATCCTTGCTTTTGGCGTCCCAATTTGAAAAGGGACGTCAAAAATCAACTTTTGGCGTCCTTTTTTGTTAAAGGGACACCCAATATATCAAAATTCTTTCACATAATTATAAAAATATCATTGCCTTTATTTTTTATTTTCCTTTTTGAAAAAAAGACATTTTTAGGGAAGTAAAATCCATTTTTTGTAATTGTGGACATTGCCTTTGCAGACATAGCTACCCCTAAACTTACTACTTTCAAAGATAAGTTTAGAGTTACAATTGCTCTAGGAAAAAGGCATCAACAACTCCATCTCCTCACAGTAGAAGGAAAAGAAGAAGAAGGTCCAAAGTAAATGAGGAAGTTAGAAACAAATATCTTGTATATTTAATTGTACATTATAAATATGTATTGTATTCTAGAATAACCTATAGGGACATATGACATTGTGTAATTAAATCCTTTATAGAAAGAGGACAGTCGGCAAGAGAGAGATTATCGGAGAGAGGCTTCATTTTTGTCAAATACTCCCTCATTTTTGAAGATCCTTTCTTGATATGTTGAAGCTCACTTTTCATGCTCGAGATTTGGTATTGGAACCAACAAATTTAGTCAAAGCCTTCCAAATAGCATATGAGGTCTTGCAATTCATCATTTAGGAAGCTATTTATATTGTCATCATACCGAACAACCATAAAAGAAGGATCTAGTCCGTGACATGCCACTCATCATATACAAGATTGGAGCTAAACTTGCTCAGTAAATTCTAGAATATACTTGGGTGGTATAGCTTTGGTACCAAGAACATGACCTTTTAATCAATGCCCTCGAATAATCGGCATAGTCATTGATTCCCAGGTAAGAAAACTATCGCCATCCAACTTGACAGGATTTGCTTGATTCAAGGAACTCAAGAGTGGAATTGAGCTGGTCATTACATGTGGTGACTAATGAGAAACACAGGAATAGCCAGGAAAGAAGTAATAGCTGAGAACTAGAATTTGAGTTAGGATGGAAAAGGCCGACGAGGAAGACATATAAGGAGAGGAGATAAAAGAGGGACTTGGCATGGTGTTTGTGGAGAGGGAGAAGAAATGGCTGGGTGAACAAAGTGATTAAAGGTGAGATATGAAGCCGAAGAAAATAGAGGAAGGGATCGAGAGGACGGAAAATAAGTGTTTGAAGAAGAAAGGGTATGAGCATCGACAAAGATAGGTGTCATGGTTGGAAGAATAGTGGTGATAATGGAGTCTTGAGAAGACGACATGAAAGGAATATGCTGAGTATGGGAAACAATGATCTTAGGGTTAAGATTTTCAAATAGGGTGGCGATCATAGCAAGATTTTGTTGGTTATTGGGATTCCAAGGAGAAGATGTCATTACTGAATTGTCAGCTCTGGTATTAAGCCACCACTACTACAAAAAGTTTATTTAATAACACTAATTAACAACTAGTTTTTAAAATAGAATTAAAAAGGAGGCGGTGACATTTTTAAAATTTCAGCTTAACTTTCTATAATTGTTTCTAGATAAATAGTCATTAGAAGTTAAGCCAAAATTTTAAAATCAATGACTGTTTCTAAAAATTGGTCATTGAAACTCTTATTTTCAACAACTGTTTTTTCTAGACAGTTTTTAAGAAAAATATGGTGACATTTTTAACGTCTGTTTACAACAACAGACGTTAAAAATCAAGATCAGATCAACACCCCTTGTCTGTTATTTTTCTACTCCCGATTACTATCCTTTTCTCTCTCTATTTTTAACATCTATTTTGCAAACGTTAAAAATCAACATCACATTTTTCTATGCTATTTCTCCACTTCCGAAAACCATCCTTTACTTTTTTTGGGAAAATCCATATGGGGGCCCAAGTTACCAACTTAATTTCAAAAAAAGGCCCTAACAACTTTCACATGTCAAAAAAGGCCCTAGGGTCTTTATCAACATGTGATTGTGTGGCCAAATGACAAAAATACCCTCAAATAAACTGACAAAAGAAAAGGGTAATCTTAGGTTCAGTCCCCCACTCACACTCTCGCGATCATCTCTATGCTCTGACTCTCTCCCACCTATTTGATTGCCACTCCATTGTCTCGCGATCATCTTGTCTCGCCGTCGAAAGGTTGAATATTGCTGTTTGTCATCATTTTTTTCAGTCGGAAGATTGGATGACTGAAAAGTTAGAGCTTCGCTTCCTTAATGTTATTATCGGGTAGGAGATAAGAAATCATAAGATTGTGATAAAGATATCTTAATCACCATGCTTCTTCGTTTTTAATCATTGTAGGGTTAGGTCAGTAAAATGTTGCTCTATTTTTTGGCATGGAAACAAAGGGAAATGTCTATATTTAAGTGGGAATGGTTGAAAGTGATCAAGGAATGAAGGTTGAAAAAACGCTGAAATTTGATAGTTACAACGACTAGTTTTACAAAAGCAGTCGTTGAAACTCAAAGATAAATTTGTCTCCCTGATGAGCCACATTGGCAACTAAATCAGCCCCATTAATAACAATATTAGCCCCCCATTAACAACTACATCAGCCCCATTAACAACTACTCAAATTTTGAGTTTCAACGACTGGTTTTTCAAAACTAGTTGTTGAAACTCAAAGATAAATCCGTCTCCCTAATGAGCCACATTAACAAATACATCAGCCCTATTAACAACGATATCAGCCCCCCATTAACAACTACTCAAAATTTGATGTTCAACGACTGGTTTTAAAAAACCATTCGTCGTAACTAAAATGTCATTTTAGTTTGAGTTTCAACGACTATTTTTTAAAAAACAGTCGTCGTAACTAAAATTTCATTTCATTTTATTTTTTATTTTAATTTATAATGACTGGTTTTTCAAAATTAGTCGTTAAAAGAGTTACGACGACTGTTTTCCAAAACCATTCGTAGAAACTCAAAATTTTGACGACCAAAATTTGAGTTTCAACGACTGGTTTTTCAAAACTAGTTGTTGAAACTCAAAGATAAATCCGTCTCCCTAATGAGCCACATTAACAAATACATTAGCCCTATTAACAACGATATCAGCCCCCCATTAACAACTACTCAAAATTTGATGTTCAACGACTGGGTTTGAAATACCATTCGTCGTAACTAAAATGTCATTTTAGTTTGAGTTTCAACAACTAGTTTTTAAAAAACAGTCGTCATAACTAAAATTTCATTTTATTTTATTTTTATTTTAATTTACAATGACTGGTTTTTCAAAATCAGTCGTTAAAACAGTTATGACGACTGTTTTCCAAAACCAGTCGTAGAAACTCAAAATTTTGACGACCAAAATTTGAGTTTCAACGACTAGTTTTGGAAAACCATTACATCAGCCTCATTAACAACGATATCAGCCCCCATTAATAGCTACATCAGCCCATTTTAACCACAATATATCAGTATAAAATAACAACTAAATCAGGTTGGTTCCTTCCTTGATGCATCTTGTTCTTACCATTCCACCAACATAATCACTTTTGTCCCCTCCACCTTGTACAAACTCCCCCCCCCCCAAAGAAAGAAATAAAATAGATTCTTCTTTGAACTACTAGCCATCTATAATTACGATATGTAACATAGAATCATTCCCACTAACAAACATACCTCCCCCTGTTTCCATGGCCAAAAAACAAAGCAACCTCCCCTACAGCATTTTCACATTCAACTCGTATTAACAAGTTAAACAGTCATTTTAACAACAAAAATTGAAGGTATTAACAACTAAAACTGTAAGTATTAACAACTATCAAATTTTAACGTTTTTTCAATTTTCATTCCTTGATCACTTTCAACCATTCCCACTTAAATACAGACCTTTCCCTCTATTTTCATGCCAAAAAACAGAGCAACATTTTATTGACCTAACCCTACAATGATTAAAAACAAAGAAGTATGGTGATTAAGATATCTTTATCACAATCTTAGGATTCCTTACCTATCTCCTACATGATAATAACATAAAGGAGGCGAAGCTCCAACTTTTCAGTCACCCAACCTTCCGACTGAAAAAAATGATAACAAACAACAATATACAACCTTCCGACGACAAGACGAGACGATCGCAAGACAATGGAGTGACAATCGAGCAGGTGGGAAAGAGTCAAAGCACAGAGACGATCACAAGAGTGTGAGAGAGGGACTGAATCTGAGATTACCCTTCTCTTTTGTCAGTTTATTTGAGGGCATTTTTGTCATTTGGCTACACAATCACATGTTTGACATGTAAAAGTTGTTGGGGTTTTTTTTAAAATTAAGTTGATAACTTAGGCCTTCATATGGATTTTCTCTACTTTTTTTTCTCTTCGACATATTAGTGTCTCTCTCTCTCTCTCTCTCTCTCTCTCTCTTCCCCTTCTTCTGCATTTTTTGCCCCAAAAGTCCAAACAATCCCTCCTTTTCTCTCTTCCTCTCTAGGATCCCACATGGCTTGCTTACCTAGAGTTTTTTTATGGGGTTTACCTTTTGAGCAAGAAGAATTTGATACTTTCTTTGTGCGTTTTTCTCTTCTTTGCTGTGAATCTTGTGTGAGCTGCCTTGAGATAGATCTGGAAAAGTCAGCTTCCACCAACCCACACCGCCGCGAGATCTTTGTGAATTTTTTTTTCTGAATCCCCATATATTCTTCCTTCTTTCCTCATTTCTTTTCTCCGATTACTTCTTCTTCTTCTTTTTTTGCTCTGCTAAGTTAACAAATGAAGTCATCGTTGCTATTGAAGCTGTATCGGTTCTGTTCAAGAAGATGGACAGCGATAATGATGGCATCGTTTCTGTTGAAGAACTAAAAGGTGGATTTCAAAATTTTGGATCTCAACTTGTTGAATCAGAAGTTCAGAGTCCAGTTGAAGCTGTATGATTAACTTTGTCATTTTACTATAATGTGCGTGTCAGTGGCTGATTTTTTGTTGCTTATTGGCTGGTCTTAGAGGCCTCGGTAGAAAAACCGAAGGAGGGCGGCATTTTAAACTGTTCAGAATCTTCTTGCTTGGCTTCCCAGAGGGAGAGAACGCAACAGAAAAGGCTGGCTGTTTTGGATCACTGTAGATCGTCTTCCTTAATGGATCTAAAACCTAGTGTCTGAAACAGGGGAGAGGAGTGAGGACTGATCGCCTTTGAAAGCAAGACGCGCCAAGCTTCACCGTTAATTCCTTCGTCATCGGAGACAAATTAGAGAAGGCGCCTTTCACCTTCTTCTTGGCCTGAGAACCAGAGAGAGCAATGGAGAGAGGGGGCGTTTTTCGCTATTAAAATCATCTTCATCGTCGTTCGAGTAATAGGAACCAGAGGAACAAGAGGTCGCTGGTTTTCACTGTTCAAGCTCCTTCTTCATCGAGATAGAGAGGGACTGAGATCGTATCAGCTTCTTCTTTGAGTAATCTGAACCAAAGCTGGAGACTTTTCAAACGTGCTTATAGAGTTTAGAACAAATGTTATTCTAGAAGGTGAGCCCTTTCTGAGATTTTGATCAACGTGCAGATTTTGAAGTTCATGATAACCAAGATGCCGGAAAACCAGTAATTCAAGCCGTCGTGATGATCTTGGATTGATCCCTTTCGCTGACTCACTCACAACGTGGACAATCTGTGATTTTTTTTTGCAGATTTTTTTTATTTTTTTGGGTAGATTTTTAGATACTTACAACATTTGTTTTTAGAAAACACACTGTATGTGGCATACTTGCAACATCTATTTTTAGAAAAACAGACATAAGGTACTTATAACATCTATTTTTGGGAAAATAGACGTTATATGTAGTAGACTTGCAACCAAGGTAATTAAATCAGAACAGTCACTAAATCGATAAATCGATAGGGTACTAAATCAAATCAATGTCAGTAGGTTAGGTTAGACCAAAGTCAATTCAAGACGAAATCAGTGAGAAATAAAAAATTGAGAAATAATTTAACTTCTTATTTAAACTATTTTATCTAATTTATAAATTAATAAATAATATAATAATACACCTTATATTAATTACATGATTAATTAACTATTTAGCTTTCTTAATTTCTTAAAAAAAAGTTAAATAGGTTTTATATTTGAGACAAAGGTAGTATTATATAAATATATAAAATAAATCAAAAATTAAATAATTTTAAATAATATTATTTAATGGTGAGTTAATTATCTTATTAATAATATACTTATGTCACCTATATTTTTTAATCTATTTTTTAAAAATAATTTAAATATAAAAAGTTATGTTGCTAAAAATATGTTGGAAAAAGTATGTTCTTTTTTAAATTCTGCTTTATTATTTTTAAAGGGAAAATATTGATTAAAAGTGAATTCACGTCATGGGCATACTTCTGAGTTTTGACAGGTTACGGAACGGAGAAGAAGAAACGTGAAACCGTGCTCTTCTGTCTGATGGATATTACAAGTTACAGGCTTACTGCAATGAATTTTATATTCTATTGGATAATCAAATACTTCCCTCCCATCTAAACTTCTCTTCTCAACTTCCGTTTGGTGTTTTTATTTCTATTCTATTTCTCTTGCTTAAAAATCAAAACACAGCTCCTATTGGCTATTGCTTTTGTGTCTTTCTTATGGGAGCTCAGGTTTGATATTATCTTATTACTATTGTTGGGTTGCTTGCTTCTTTTTATATTTTTCTCCCTTTAATTTTTTTTTTTGTCCGATCTCGTCCTCTTCTTCCTCTCCTATTCACTAGGTTGTTTCCCAGTTTTTAGACTGTCGATTTGTTTAATACCCGGAACAGGTTCCACCTTAAAAACGGGTTTTGGCCTAGAACCACCTATGAAATGAAGTCGTTTCATTGTTTTGGGACCCAAAAAAAAACACATACTCAGTCAAGCCAGTGGGTTACGCCAGGTTTCTCCTGGTCACACCCAATTGACTGGGTCAGCTCCTATTCAAAAGCGTGACTCAAGTTTCTCTGCTAGACCGGACCGGTTTTCACAATCAGTTTCTCTAATCTGATTCAGGTTTCATAACCATGCTTACAACGTCTTTTTTTTTCCAAAACAGACATTGAAAACTACTCATGACGTCTATTTTAATACTTTCAATGACATTTACATAGACGTCCCTCTAAAAACATATAAAATATCTTTTATAGTAGTGCACATATTGCAATGAATCAGGCTAGCTCAGGATAATGTCTCTAAGCCTATGCAGTTCTATTTATAGAATAAATCTACCAATTACATAATGACATTTGTTCTTACAAGATTATTCTAGATTACAATACACATTTATAATATACAATTAAATATACAAGATATTTATTTCTAACTTGATCAAAAATAAGAAAAAGCACACTGTGTGTATGTGTATTTGATGGGATATAAATAATGATTAATTAGGATTTTAGATATTTCTAATATTTATAGTTATTATATTAGGGAATATTTCATTTTAATTTTTATTTGATTGTTATCATTAATTGTCAAAACTATAAATTATATATAACATATAAAATAATAATTTTACGGTTATCAACATTTTATCAAGAAATTAAATCATGTAAACATGTTGTATATATTTTTAACTAAAAAATAAGCAGGTGAAGAGGGAAACACTAGTGTGGTGCTGTGCCCTGGAATTCAAACCACGGAAACTCTCGTTCGTGGGGTTAGTCGTTGATTGTATACAAGCAGTCCTCCTTCATTGTAACCCATCCTTTGATTCTTTTCCTTTTGCAAGTCCGATGGTTGAAGATGAGGCTTATGGAGTTGCAGATCTCCAGAAATGGAGTACACACGTCTTCAGCAGATCTATGTCTAAAGTGTCACTTTTTTTGTGTTCAAGCTAATTAATTAGTGGTTACATAATGAATGATAAGAGTTAGATCTAAACATGTAATTATAGAAACAAAACAGAATTATATAGAAGAGAGAATGCACATTAATGGAGACAAAAGGAGGTTAGTTTTGACGTAGACAGAAACTATACTGCCTCATTTTATTCATACGTAGAGATCGATAGAGAGATACATGTAGTACTCAGCTTCCTCACATTAGACAAAAGCCCTCACATTGCCTTACAGGCTAACAAGACTTTTATTTATTACATATAGTGAACCAAACAAAACCCTATTTTTCATCTGGCTGATCCTCAAGATTCACGAAGTGGGACTGATCCTGATGGTTGAATAGCTTCTTCACCTTTTCAGGGGATGACTTTGAAAGCAACACTGGATCTATCTGCTTCACCACATTGTCTTTCTCACCTTCATATATTTTATTCACACATAAATCAACCATATATTAATCATCGAGTGAACTTTATTATAGTTAAGATCTCGATCGTGTGTGTATGTATGTATGTATGTATGTTACCTATAAGGAACTTTCTGGTGTTGTTGTGGGCATTAAGAATGAACTCTACCACCTCCAATCGGGTGTCCTCGGGGGCATTGACGGCCACCGGATAACCTGCCGGGATGATGTAAAGATCACGCCTGGTTACATTGGCTGTCAATCTCTCAATAAGTCCTTCATGTTGTTGTTGCTGCTGCTTGTTGATGGGATATGGGCTCCCCATTTGATAGTGCCCTTCTCCGTCAGCAACATAGGCCAATACTATCCCTTTTGAATTGAAGTGGGGCAAAAAAAGTGATTCCTGAAGAAAAAGACGACAACTCATCATCCCAAGTTCTCCAAACCTCGTATATATATACACATATTGTGCTCTCAATTGGTCACTTTTATAAGTCACATAGATTTGGGGTGTCTGCTGCCCTTTAAAGTTTTTAAACTCCCCAAATATATTTTTTTTTCCTTTGAAATATTATAAAAAGTTCAGAACTGCAATATTTTTTACCTTGAAATAAAACGACAGGGAAAAAAAGCTTTTGGGAAGTTGGAAAACTTTAAGGGGCTAGCAATCACCCAAAATCTCATAAGTTCTCAAATACTAATGAATGACAGTTAGTAAGCCATTAAATATATCTTAATTTGACAATTTTTTTTTTAAATTTCCACTTATTAAAATCTCTATGTGTTTACAAACAATTCTCACATTGCTCTTCTTTTTCTCTCATTACAACATAAATTAAATAGTAGTAAAGTTAGACAATGGTTATTAATGACTTATATTTAGAATCAAACTTTCCTTTTTGTACAAGTGACTTATATCAGGACCAATGTGGTACATATTCATATATATATATATATATATATATATATATATATATATATATATGTTTTGTGTGCGTACCTCTCTGAGTTTTAGGTGGGAGGCACTGACGCCGAGGTCTTCAAGAGAAGGGTACTTTTCTAACGGCCAAGTCTCATAAAAGGATCCATGGTTGTTGGAGTAGCGAGGTTCCACAGGGTGCCTCAATCTGAAAGGACCATATTTTGTTGGTAAGCTCGATTGGGCACGTTCGATCAGAGATCTTATTTTCTCCTGCGTCAATTTCACTATCACCTCGTTTTTCCACTGGTTTGGTCCCCACAATGCGTCCTTAATCTCCTCGTACGGGGCCTGTTCCATTTCAATACAACAACAACGTTAATATGATAAATCAGAACACGAATGAAATGTTCGTGATGATAAAGATGAAGACGATGATGCTTACATTGAAGGCAGCCTGAAGAGTTTTCTGTCTGAAGACTTGGTAGTAGGAACTTGGGGTGTAATTACCAGCGGGGTACAAGTTCTACACAAAGACAGGGACAAAGAATATGAATGAGAATCTTGTTCGTTATTTTTGGAGATTCCGAGGATTGAGGGTGCCTTATGTGCGCCCCTGCTAATGGTGTGTCCCAATTATATTTTTTTATTATTAATTTTTACATAAAATGAATGATATTTTCTTATAGATAAATGGTGTTGTTTTTAATTTTTTAAAGATTGAATGCTATAAAAATCATAAAATCTTTGAAGATCATAAAAAATTGAAAATAACACAATTTTTTTCTATAAGATATCAAAATATATGCCATTCACTCTTTACGTAGAATCTAATAATTAAAGAAACTTAAAAAAAATAAAAATAAAAAAATTGGGAAGCCCTCATTTTTAGGGACGGCAGGGGTAGCACGGCGCGCGCACATCAGGCGCCCTTGCCCGAGGATTCAAGTGAAATTGTAAGATAATAATATTAAGAGAAAGATAAACCTGAAATTGACCAGGATTGTTTTGGGGTAGCGCAAGCTTGATAAACTCTAGATCTTCATCTTCATCTCTGTTAATGGTATAACTTATAGCACCTGCTGGAACACTCAGAACATCGAATTGGTTGAGCAACAGGAGGGGCTGTTTGTCGTTCGGGTTGGTAAGAAGCTGAACGATGGCTTTTCCTGCGATTAATTAATCATGCATGTTAATTTGATGTTTACTTAACATTCAATATATATAATATCCTGGATAGATGATCAAATGAAGATGAGAACTATACGTACCTCTAGTGATGACGAGGACGTACTCAGCATCAGAATGGTGGGGCAGGACGGCAGTTCTAGGTCGGGTTCGGTATTCGACGATCCGGTAGTCACGGAGGAACTGAAGGTGTTCAGACAGCTTGTCGAACTCTTCAAGGACTCGGATCCGGTTACCACTTTCGGTCTCGAATCGGGTTTGAAACTTATTGGAGGGTATGTGATAGGGGTTTTGTTGGGCCGATTCATGGGCCGGATTGTTTTTCCGGTTTGCCAAGTTTTCTTCTTCCCAGGAGGCAAGGCCAACAGAGGCCACTGCCAAGAATAAGAGAAGAACAAGCCTGGCTTTCATGATTATTATTGATATCACACAAAATATGCTTCAATGGAGGATGAGTAGGAAGATGCAATAATATTGGGTTATTTATAATGGAGTGGTTTTATTGCATGGAGGACATTTGGGAGTTAGAGAGCCATGCAGCTTGACGAGTGTTGTTTCACAAACAGACAGGGAAACTTGTCTGAGATGTTCTGGTTGCCGGAGACGACGAAATAGTGAGAATGAGAGGGAAGATTTAATTTGGACAATTAGATAGGTGTAAGAGTACAGGTGTGAGTGTGCATGTAATATAAATGTGGTTAAAGGCTTGTGATTTGTGAATTATGTATACCAGGTTGAGGAGTTTTTGGATGTTATCGGAGGTCGAGAGTGATAGGTGATGATGACGATGACGACGACGACGAACAAGGACGATATAATGTATATGGTTCTTTCCATTTGTCTCTTTTTTACGTGGCCGGGACCAGAGGGAGACAGAGATGTTAATGGTAATATTCTTCTAACCCTAACATGTTTAAAATGCTAAGCTGCTTAAAATAATCGATTTCCTCTTTGTTTTAGTATCTGTTGGAAAATTAGTTAGTTGGTTAATGGGAAGGGTTGATTAGTTGTATCTTACTCGCTCAATACAAGCTCTAGTTTATATAAAGAATCGCTCGCTTCACTGTGTATAAGTGTACGTATTGGATAGTATAATCATCATTTAGAGAGGGAGGGAGGATAAGTTGGGTCTTCCGCTTGTTTGTCTATAGGATTAGTGTCTATTGAATTGTTAACTGTTATATCTTTCATGAGTGGCATTATTGACTTTGTTCCTATTTTCCCCTCTCCAATTAGTATTAATTCCTAACAATATCCTTTAGGGAGAGATCCTCAAGTCCTCCTAGAATATGATACTATATCATTTGTGCTCCACTAGAGATATTAAGAATGGGTGGGAAGCCTACTTTTATAAGTCGTTCAATGATGGAGGGGAGGGTTGACTTATGACTTGAAGGGTCTAACAACTCAGGAAAGTAAGTTTAATTTGTCATTTTACCATAGGATTCGAGTTGGCAAGGTTAAGGAAGCTCTTGAGAAAGTGGAAAATGGTAAAGTTATTGAACTTGATGATATTACTTTTAAAATTTGGAAATATTTGAGTGAAGAGAGTGTGTTGTGGCTTACTAAATTATTTAATGAGGTTTTATGATCCAAAAAAATGCTTGATAATTGGAGAAAAAGTATTTTGATCCATATTTATAAAAAAAAAAAAAGGGGGTTATTCATAATTATGCAAACTGCAAAGGAATTAAGCTTGAGTCATACAATGAAACTATCGGAAAGGTAATTGAACATAGGTTGACATTGGAGACTAATATTTCTGAGAGCCAATTTGGATTCATGTTGGGAAGGACATAACAAAAGCGATTTATTTCTTAATGGGGCTAATGGAAAAGTATCGGAGCAATGGAAATGATTTACATATAGTTTTTATTAACTTGAAAAAAGTGTATAACTGTATGCTAAGAGATGTACTTCGAAAAGTATTGAAAAAGAAGGGAGTACGACTTACATATGTTAAAACAATTCAAAACATGTATGGGGGGTATCAACCAATGTTAGAATGCTTGAAGGTGAGATAAAGGACTTTTCTATAAAATTGACCCACATTAGGTATTAGCTTTGAATCGTATTTGTTTAACATAGTTGGTAGACATTCTAACTAAGCCTATCAAAGAGGAATTATATATCCCTATTTGTATGCTTTTTGATGTTGATAAAGTTCTTATATTGATTGAATCTAGATAGGAAATTAATTTTAAACTTGAGATATGGAGAAAATGACTTTGGAGTTAAAGGGTTTTGGCCTGAGTAGGAGCAAAATTGAATATGTGCATTACAATTTTGATAAGAGACAAGTTAGAAATGAAGTGAAAGTTAAATTGAGAGTGCAAGTCATTCCATAACTGACAAACTTTAGATATATGGGATCAATTATTCAATAAGATGGTGAAATTGATGGAGAAGTTAATCATAAAATTCAGACTGGATGGTATAAATAGAGAGAAATAAAACTAGTAGAGTTATTTATGATTAGAAAGTATCTAATATGGTACAAGGTAAGTCTTATCACACTGCTATAAGACTAGTGATGTTATATAATAGTGAAAGTTGGACTTTAAAGAGACAACATAAATGTAAAGTGAGGGTAGGCAATAAGAGGATGTCGGAATGAGGTTGTGATCATATAAGAAAATATAAGATTCTCAACGATCATATACACAAACGAGTTGGAATTACATCTACTAAACACAAAAATGCTAGGAAATCATTTTAGATAGTTTAGACACGTTCAAAGAAGACTGTTAAGAGCGACAGTGAGGAGGGTTGGTCAAGAAATATGAAGTCCTCTAAAAAGAGATAGAAGAAGAACTAAGTGAATACTTAATTGAAAGACCCGGTTGAACCCAAGAGGGGGTGAATTAGGTGAAGATAAAAACTTAGGACCTTTGAAAATCTTTTTCACAATTCGGTAAAATCAGTTTGTATGAAAGTAAAGAGTCATAAAACTATAGAAAATCATTCAAACATGTATGCTGAAAATAAATGAGATTAAGGAAGAAAATTGCAAAGTAATATTTATACTGGTTCGGTCCAATCCTTGGCCTACGTCCAGTCCTTAAGCTCCACTTGAGGTTTTCAATCCACTATCCTCTTGTTTATCCAGGCACAAGAGAAGCCTTCTACAAACCCACAAGTTTACCCAGGCACTTGTGAAGCCAAATCTCTCACCGAGATCCTCCCCCTTACAACCCGTAAGGATACATTCAATTTTCCACTCAAGATCACCCAATTTTGAGTATCTCTTAGAAAATATGATTTAAAATGATTCTTCTCTTAAAGAAGTGAATGGATAATCACTGAAGTGCATTACAAATCATTTCACTCTCTATATGATAAGCAAAGTAAGCATTGAAAAGCAGAGTGTGTAGGAGATTCAGAATTTTGGCATTTTGACAGTTCAATCTCTTTCCATCCTCTTTGTGCTTTTTGAATGTGGCTTTATTTATAGATGAGGATGATCTAAATGTTGGGAAATATGACCATTGTGTATAGAGCCGTTACAGATCAGTTGGAAACTAGCCGTTAGAACTTCGTTTTCTGAACCAACTATGACATCAGCATTTGTTTTATCCTTGATCTTCAATTTAAGGCCCTTTGATCATCTGAAACATGTATACAAATGATATAAATGATGTTAAGAAGTATTACAAATCATTTGGATAATCATCTGGATGTTCTTGATCAAAAACGTGATTTTCGACACGGTGATTTTTCTAAAGCGAAGGTGTAAACTCGAGTTTTCATTTGGAAACTCGAGTATTGAACTTGTTGCATTACTCCAGATTCCTCTATGTCTGATCAAAACTCGAGTTTTGATTTACAAACTCGAGTTTGGAAGATACTCTAACGTGCGCTGCTCTCTGTCTGAGCTATACTCAAGCTTTCACTTGTAAACTCGAGTTTTCAAGTTTTTTATGTCCTTAATTGCTTTCTAACTTGATATAGCTCCAAATTTAGCAAGCTACTTATCCCCATATAGCCCTTTGAGTCTTCTTCCTAATGCAAAAAGAATCAGCTTCAAACTCATTGTAATTTGTCCATTATAATCCGATGAATGAAAGCTATTCTTGACCAGTGTTTTTACAACGTTCTAAATTGACAGTCAACTTTCAAAGATCATATCTCTCTAGTCTAAACTTCATTTTAGTTGGATCAAGTCTTGATGGAAATCATTATGAGTCTTCTTTCATATGCCACCAATTTCAGCTCATTTCAATGTGTAGATTGTAAGTTACACTTAAAATTGAAGCTTGGTCTACTATGTGGCGTGAATTCTTGATCCAACTTTCGAAATTTATAACTCTCTCATCTGAACTTCTTTGGGCTTAAACTTTGTCACAATGACGCATTAGATGTCTAATTTCATCCAAAATTAGTTTCACCTCAATTTGATGTCTGGTTTAGGAGATATAATCAAATTACCAGACCTCGCCCAATCTGAACGTGAAATAGAGTAGAACAGAGTTGTTGATCAGTGCTGGAAACTCGAGTTTTGATTTGGAAACTCGAGTTTGTCGAGTCCAGAGATGCCAGAGATGATGAAGACACTGCAAACTCGAGTCATTAAGTTCCAAACTCGAGTTTTGAGTTCCAAACTCGAGTTTTGAGTTCCAAACTCGAGTTTCGACACCCGAACTCTAATTTTCTCACATTCTAAAGGCAAATTACTGCAGTAAAGTAGTAAACTCAAGTTTTAACTTGGAAACTTGAGTTTTCTCATCCAGAACTTAATATTTGTTTGTTCTAACTTTGAATTGAACCACTCCAACTTCCATTTCATCATGGAGACTTCTAGGATCAATCTTAAAACTTAAATAATGATATCTTCAGCAAGTTCTTCCTTTTTCCATCTTCCATCTTGATCCATTTTCATCATTTAACTTGGGATCATATCATTCTCTGCAGCTTCTATCTTCTCAATATTTACTCTTCTTCATTTTCTTGAATTTCTTCTTTTTGAAATCTCATCTCTTGATCATTCTCCATAAATATCTTTGAACTGATCTTGAATAAAGATGATCCATTCAATAAGTTTTTTCTTATTCAATTTCTCCTCTTCTTCTTGATTATCCCCAAAATCCTTTGATAACTTCTTTATTGTCCTTCTTCTTGATCATTCTCCATTATTCAACTCTTTCTTTATGAAATCTCTTATCTCCTTCTTGATTAACCTTTACAATTCAACTTGGATTAATCTATATTATAGATAGCGGTTAGTCAATGTTCAAAATAACTAAATTACTCAATCTTTTTGCTTTTAAGAATAACATCTATTTAAGACATCATCAAAACTAATCATAACTAACATTAATGAGATTATAGACTGGGATCTTTTGGTTAATAATTTATCTAAAAATCTAGTTTTCAACATAGCACAATAATATCGTACAATCTATGTAACTAATCCCGTCTAATGAGATAATTCTTTGTTATTATTGTTGTTGCAGTATTTGTGCTTTAATAGGACTCACCATGTGTTTTTACATTTGTTAATATTACATATCTTTTTCTTTTTAATTTCTGCTCTTTAATCTATTTTTTACTATCATTATATATCCCTCTACTTTTTTACATTAAAAAAAAAATTAAGGGTCGCAACCCTATTCATTAAACAAATTTAATCAAACTTTGCTATAAACACTACCAAAAACAAGCTTTTTACATCGGTTAAAGTTAGTCATTTAAGTCCAACTTGTATAAATCAATTTAAAAAGGGTTAAGGTGCAACAATACACATGTGCTTCACCCCTGGGAGCGCCCAGCACCATATGTTTTTTTATGGAGCAAAAATACACACGTGATTACGTTTTATGAGCAAAAATACCATGGCCGTTAGTTGACTGTTAACTGACCATTAGTTGACCGTTAACCATGGTAAAATTACCATTTTGCCCTTAGTTTAAAATAATTAAAAAAAACCTAAAATACCCCCACCCCCGGCTAGGGGGCCCCACCGCCGGGGCCCCCCACACTGGCGACCATCTTCGGGGACTTTTTTTTAAAAAAATTTGTTAAACTAATTTTAAAAAAAACTAAGGGGAGGCCGGCCACCCCACGCTGATGACCTACCGCCACCAGCAACTTTTTTTTAAAATTTTTAAGACTAATTTTTTAAAAAAAAAACTAAGGGGAGGCCAGCCTCCCCACCACTGCCACCCCACGCCAGCGACCTACCGCCACCGGCAAATTTTTTTTTTAAACTAATTTCTTTAAAAAAAATTAGTTTTTTTTTAAAAAAAAGTTGTCGGAAGTGGACGACGGTAGGTCTCCGGTGTGGGGTGGCGGTGATGGGGAGGCCAGCCTCCCCTTAGTTTTTTCTTATAAAAAAATTAGTTTTAAAAATTTAATTAAAAAACAAATCGTCGGCGACCAGTCAGCGGCGGTAGTTCACTGACGTGGGGTGGTCGACGATGGGGAGGCCAGCCTCCCCTTAGTTTTTTTTTTTAAAAAAAAATTAGTTTAAAAAATCTTTAAAAAAAAAATCACCGACGGCCGATTGTCAGAGGTGGTCGCCGGCGATCGGACGCCATCGGTGGTGGGGCCCACCGAGGGTGGGGTATTTTAGGTTTTTTTTTAATTATTTTAAACTAAGGGCAAAATGGTAATTTCATCATAGCTAACGGTCAACTAATGGCTGTGGTTTTTTTGCTCCTAAAACGTAACCACGTGTATATTTTTGCTCCAAAAAAAAGCACGTGGTGCTAGGCGCTCCTAAGGGTAAAGCAAATGTGTATTTTTGCACCTTAACCCATATAAAAAGTTAACACTTTTTAGATCAGTTCTAAGACCAGTCTAAAGAGTCAACTTTCTAGAGCATATTTTATTTTGAAACCAGTTTCCAAAGCCCATTTTTTAGACCGAATGTAAATCACAACTAATCTAAAAAGTTATTTTTGCCTTATGACGAAAGGGGAGCATTATGTCTGATCAATACACCCGATTATAGATTAAGACCGGTCTAAAAAGTAGCGTGTGTGTATGTGCGTGCGTGTGACATTTTTTGGGATTGGAGGTTCCAAAAATGCCCTATTCATATTTCATCGTCACATAAATTTTATATAAGCTACAAGGATTGTAAATAAGTCATAAAAGTCGCAAAAATCACATGGCAAACAGTTGACAATGATTCATAAAAAGATATCTCATCATCTCCCTCACAGTATCAAAACAAACATAGAAGATTTAAATCCTCCATACAATTCCACAAAGCTTAAGTAAGGGTAGCAACATGAATAAATTATCTTACAATATATCCCACCAAAAAAATTATCGTATAATATGGTCTTGTAAGATTTCAAGTAGTATCTAGTTCACACCTGGAGTGGTAGATATAATATGTTGTTCAAAAACAAACGATCATAAAATAAGTTATTTACTTGTTAAGACATTACATTTTCAATAACTTATAAAAGAAATTAACACTTATAAGTCTAAGTAGTAATCAATTACGCCGATACTTCAAGGTACACTCAAAGAAAACAAGAAACTTCAGCTTTATAAGGGCCAAGCAAACATAAGGAACAAGACAATATGTTTTCATCTTTCAACCATATATGAAAAGGGCAACTTAAGGCATATCGATCAATATTCCAATTAATACACTAAATTAAATTAAACTTATAAGAGGAGGGCTTACCAATAAAAACAATACATTCTCTAAGATATTGCATTATCAACACCTTCAATTACAGCTCGCATGTAGTTTCTATTAATAAAAAAACATTGGCAGAACAAGAAACTATTAACAAATTTATTAGAGAATAACTTAAGCACAAATGAGTTTTGGACTTCTAAGTAATGACAGTTGTTTACATAAGAATATAAGATACATAATGTTACTTTTTTTTTTGTTGATAAATATAAGTTTTGGAGGGGTGCGACATCAGTCCCCCACCAAGGCCAGGGCACGGCCTCGAGCTCTTTGATCACTTAATGGGGACTTACGAGATCGTCTACCGAAGGAGTCCCAGCGACGGTAGCAGAGATCGAACACACATCTCTGACTTGAACAAATCCCTTACCATCTATACCAACTTCCTTCAGCTACATAATATTACTTTATATATATATAATATAGGGCGAAGGTGCAAATTTAACAATGAACAATTTCACTGTAAGTTCCCATAAGAACTATATATTTTTAGTGCATAATGTATATATAAACAATTTATTTGGGAACAGATTTAGCAAAAGCCTTAAGTTCTGTTACTTTGTTTCATTGTGGGTCCACTGGTCTTCTTTCTCATTTTTCTCATTAATATTTTTTAATGGGAAAATATCACTTAGACCCCATGCAAACTATTTTATTTTAGTTAAACCCCCCCCCCAAAAAAAAAAAAGATTATGAAATTTCATGGTATGCACCCTCTTGTGTCAAAAAAAATTGAGCAAGACAATAATACCCTTTTTTATTTTATTTCATAAGAGCATCAATAAAACAACTATGGTCATTTTTAAGACAAATAAAGACATTTAAAGATAAACATGTGAATGACGGGAGTTAAAAAATTTTGGTCATTCACGTATTTGTCTTGTAAATATTTTTGTCTTAAAAATATCCATATTTATCTTGTAAATTCTCTTATATAAAAATAAAGTAAGGGCAATATTTTATTTTCACTAAAAAAAACTTAATTTCATTTTGATCCAAAGGGTGCAATAAAATTTTATGATCTTTTAAAGGTTAATTGAAATAAAATTGCTTGCATAGGATCTAAGTGATATTTTCACATTAAAAATATTAAAATACACTACTAGAAAATTTATTTTTTGCGGCGGAATTTTTTCGTCGTAAAACAAGCATTTTCCATCGCAAAATCCTTTTGCGGCGAAAAAGTGTCCGTCTCAAAAAATATCCTCGCAAATTGCTTTTGCGACGGAAAAAAATACTTTTTCCCTCGCAAAATTCAAAATTTACGAGGGAAATTTTTTCCCTCACAAAATCTCTCATTTTGCGAGGGAAAACCATTTTCCTTAGCAAATTGCGAGGGAAACTTTTTCCCTCGCAAAATCTCTCATTTTGCGAGGGAAAACCGTTTTCCTTAGCAAATTGCGAGGGAAATGTTTTTCCCCCGCAAATTCTAGGAATTTGCGATGGAAATGACTTTCCCTCACAAATTTGCGAGGGAAAAGCTTTCCCTCGCAAAATTCAAGAATTTACGACGGAAATGATTTTCCCTCGCAAATTCCAATTTATTTTTTTAAAAAAAAAATCTGAAAAAATAAAATAAAATCATAAAAAATTAGAAAAATTAGAAAATAAATGGAATTGTATATCATAAAATAAATTGTACAATCATATGAGTTTACATAGCAAAAACAAAATATTACAAATTATAATGTTCTAAAATGAATTAAAAAAAACTCTAGACAGCAACAGTTTGGTCATTGTCACCACCAGTATCGTCGTCACCACCAGGAGTCAAACCCGTACCTTATCCTTCAATAGGGCCTAGAGGAGTACTCGCATCTCACTAATCATATCTCCTTGCTCCCTCATCTTCTCTTCTTGCTCCACCACCTTCTGTTTTGGCGTCTTTACCCTCTTATCTTTTGTAAAACCAACATTACAAAAGATTATTAAAGCATACCCCATAGGGTTTTTGTTGTTGCACTGCAGTAGAAATTCATAAGCCTATAAGCTTTACATCTTATTCAATGTAGAAGGACTCCTTGGAGAAAGAAGACATTAATTTGGACGCCTCTAAGCAAGAGAACTTTAAGACATATATGAGAAAGAGTACATTTGAAAAGAGAATTCCCACTATTTCATGACAATGATTATTAAAGTTGCAGCATAATCTTTCTCATTCCCCATTACTTCTGCTTATATAAGTTCTCTCTCTGTCCATTAATTATCAAAAAGCAACATGAAATACAAAATTTTCAGATAGACATAGAAGAGTTCAATTAATAAGATAAATTAAATGATCAACCAATTATTCACAGAGCAAAAACAAGGAAATATAATTAAATTTCTTAGGCGACATAGTTAAATAAACAAATGAGAAAAAGATTAACCCCCTCCTTTGAACTAAAACTTTGATAGCATGAGTACATATATTGTTAATAAGAATGATTTAATACAGGAAGATGAAAGGGGGAGAGATAAGGAAGCAGGACGGAGATGAAGTTTAGCTCACTGATTATTATCACAGCAAGCATTATGCAATTACAACCATCAAAAGAAGTCTCTTTCAAAAATACATTGAGCTATATATAAGAACGCAATTGCTAAAGCTTCCTTCTCAAGTAGGAATCAATCCATTTGCTCTGCCAACTTAATAAAGTATACATAAAGTAAATCAATTTCCTTCTATATAAGGTCTTCTCAAATTTACCACCAAAGTTTTATAGAACAAGATCACAATTTTCTATAAATATAAAGGTAACAAGCCTTTAAATACCATTAACAGCCTTGGAATGATACCCTTTAAATAATCCGTTCTTCCATAAAGTATAATAACAGCCTTAGAAAAAGTAAACAACCAATTAAATGCCATTAACAAAAAAAAAAAAACAAAAAACAAAAAGTGCTACAGCTACACAAACCAGAATTCAAACAATATTAAACACCACCCACTAAATCTGTTAGTTCTCAGGAATTACATCACCCAAGAAAACCAATCGAACACCAGCCATATCTTTTGAAACAACTTGTTTGCAAGTTGTTCAGCCTGCCCGAATTGTAAATTGAAGAGTTCAAAATCTAATATTGTCTTTAGATTTTCAAAACCTTTGCCCTGAAGTTGAAGGCACTTTTAACCGATCCTTTAACTCAGGACCACACTCTTTCTTTGCATAATAGATCAAATCCAATTTCTAATAGACGTGAATTATGGCAAAGTGGACTCCTATTCCAAAGTAGGGACAACTCTACAATTTTAGTGGGTTTCCAATTTCATCTTCAAAAAATTCAGTGGTTCACAAAACTTTCAGATTCAGATGTCACTAGCATGAACAAAAACAGTTCCCTTGAGCAACAAAATGAGGTAGTTGCATACACTTATTGACACTAACACAATTGAAAACTTTGGATCCAAAATAAAAATAAGAGATAATGTATTTTATAAAAAAGAACCAATCTTTTGGGGAAAATGAGACTCACTATGCAAATAGAGGTGTGACGTAGAAAGCATCAAGTATATAGGTTTCAAATATGATGAGAAAAAACTTCAAAATAACTAACAAATAATGAGATTATTAGATTGAAAATAAAAATCAATCAGAGGACAAAGAGACTGCTTCTACATCCATTTTTATAGACTCCACAAATGAATGAAAATTTGAAGTGACCATTACATCATGAGATAAACCAAGACATTATGAAAAAAGATATTCAAGGAAAAGCTTATGTAGCTGGAGGTCTATGAATTAGATATATAACACAAAACAAACAAGATCAGCAATAATATTGTTGTCCGTAAATAAATTAGGAGTGATAATGGGACTGCACTTAAATGACTAGAAACTTACCATTAATTCCAACTCTAGTCTTCCCATTGCTCCTTGATTCTAAACAGAACAAAACAATCAAGAGAAACAATAAAATTGCTGCACGTAAATTAACCCATTATATACATAAAATAAGCATCATTCATACCAAATTATCCCCTTATTCCCTTTCTCCAAATAGTTGAATTATATGCCTATCTAGCTATGAAACAATTGATCACTTACTTTTGCATTATAAGGTGCCAGCTTTCTTCCGAGATGAGTTTTCCAGGCAGGGGGTGCGCATGGGACTAGTCAGGCTAGATATCATCTCGACCCAGCACCTCGCCCCAAAAATAGATCATGCCCCAAAATATTTACTGGTATCTCTCCAATCACTTGTAACTTTTTGATCCTATGGATGGTCATGCATCTGTAATTCTTTATAATGTATTTGTTCTTAATTGTGAGTTCACACATGCAAATAAATATTCTGCGATTTCTGTTCAGTGTTTACTATTCATGAGTTGCAGATTTCGTTTAACTGCTTTCTTCTTATACATTTACATTTATTTGAGCGACATAATAAATCAAACTATGGTATCCAGAGCACCGAGCTTAAGCAGGTAAACATAAATTTCCATGCCATTCATTCATTATTGTGTGAAAACAAAAATAGTATAAAATGGAAGTAACTTGAATTAAGCAGCCATTCTAACTTGTAAAAATCGCATTCTTTGACATCTATTCAAAAGCATTTTCCCATATTACATAAAAAGATTTTCTGTATCAGCATTCGGCACAAAGAATCATTAAATTTCAACTAGGCCATGTAGGGATAAAAGATATATTCTTCAACCAGCTGGTTACTGCATATTTGGAAACAACGATTATTGCGCAAATGTCAAGAGAGTCCTCCCAATCAGAAGTAAAGGTGAAAAAATCATCTTGCAGAAAAGAAAAGTTCAGGAGATAAAAGCGCTAAACAATATAGTAACAAATTATAATCCACCCAGTTAGAAGATAATTAGGTTAAGCAAGATACACACCTAATTTTAGAAATCGATCGATTTCTGAAAGGGTGAGCAGCAGCAAACTCAATCAGGGAGTGGTTTATGAAGGGGTGAAGAAATGCAAAAAGAAGAGACACGCGAACAGGAAAAACCGAAAAATAAGAAGAAGAAAAATACAGAGTTCACTGACTTACGCCACAGAAAAGGGATGCAAGAAAATTCCAAATCCCAGACAGACTACACAAACAGATGATAGAGAATGCACACATTCAACTTTGATCGATGCCACAGAAAAATTAAAACGGAAAATAAAACAAAGAACCTTTTGTTGATATTGAGCAAGCTTCCGTCTTTGGGTCTTGAGCGCGTTTGTGCTTGGATCTGAAATTTTGTTTAGGGTCGAGAGAAAGGGGCGAGAGCAGGGGAGCAGGGTCGAGAGAGAGGGGTGACCGCAGGGAAGCTCAACTGTGTGATGGTGGGAGAGGCACGGAGAAATCGCCGAGGACGTCAGGGATGGAGCTGTTCGACTTCGAATGGGTGAGAGAAATGCCAGAACGAAACATAAATATATTTTGCGAGGAACCAAGTTTCACTCGCAAAAAAAAAAACAAAAAAAAAAATCAGTAGCAATTTTGCAAGTAACTCAGCTTTCCCTCGCAAAAATAGGTTATTTTGCGAAGAAAACTCATTTTCCATCACAAAATGACCTTTTTTTGTTAGGGAAATTTTGTTTCCCTCATAAAAATTGACTTTTTTGTGAAGGAACCAAATTTTTCTTGCAAAATTCACTTTTTTGTGAGAGAATTTTTTTTCTCTCGCAAATTAGCTAAAATTTGCATCGGAAAGATTTCCCTCGCAAATATTATATTTTCTAGTAGTGATAATGGAAAAAGAAGACTGGTAAGACACATAGTGTAAAAAGTAACAATTTAAATCTCCTAAACTGCATTGCTATATTCTCTCCCAAATAAATTGTTTGTGTCCACTTTTTACACTGAATATAAATAGCTCTTATAGGTGTTCATAGTGAAATTGTTGATTGCTAAATTTGTACATTCGCTCTATAATATAAAGACTTACAAATGAGTTTGATGCAACCCTAACTTCATAAGGGATGGTATATAGAGTGTAGGAAGGGTTTTCAGACTGCAAAAGGAGGATTACAAAGTTAGAACAATCTTAGTATTAATCTTTTTGAAGTGGCATTTTTTTTAAAAAAAAAAATCTGGTTACAAAAGAAATTAATTTACAAATAGTTTCGTCTTATGTTCTAAAACATACCATAGATATAGAACTTAAGTTTTAAGCTATGAATTATAGCCCATACAGAAAAATCAGCTGAATAAATGACTACCATTATCGGCTAAAGTTATAAATCAATATGAAGATAAAACATATATATAAAATTATCACATCATAACTACAAAAGGGGAAAAAATCTCAAGACTTCCTCAATTCCTTTGAAAACATCCATGTAAATAATTTCAACAAGCTATAAAAAAAAATATCTTAATAAGCTACTAGAAATTGATCAGTACATACACAGATAATAACTGCAGTTTAGCAGTGCGATTATCTTCTTTAATATACGTTGAATTTTATTTTTGGGGGAATGATCAATATTTTTTGAATTTGATTTTTTTAAAACATCTATTCATTACTTGAGGTAAATTACTGACGGCCACTTTCTTTCCACCAAAGCTCAGCACTTCCATGATTTCGGACCCAACATTGTCGTAACTCGTAAGAACATTGGTAGAACAGCTCCTCCTGCTCTGAAGCTTTCTGCTTTGACCCTAAAGAAGGTTATCATGACCATTATTTGTATCCCCATTTGGTCTCCCACCAACCTGTTAGGAAGAGCACAACGGATGTTAAACCTTCCTTTCACTTGCAAGAGAGTATGAGGAAACAAATACAAACATAAAGTTGCCTTATCTTTGTCAAAGTCCATGGGAATGAAAAGCATTGGAATTGTTAGGATTGCTCTATTAGATTTTCTCAAAGGGATTGTGTGAGAGTAAAATTGGTGATGGTTATACAATATGAGTCTTCAATTCCAATACCCGTGAAGGAGAACAGGAGTTGAGAGGCCGCAAGAGTGAAGATGATAGGGATTTAAGGGTTAGCAGTAAATTATTTTCTAGGAAAATTCAAGTAAAAGAAATTTAAAAATGCTAAAAGACGAAAAAGTGTTTTAAATATACATAATATTAAATAACTGTTAGGCTAATTATCCTTTTTGAAATTAAAAGGAAATGACAAGAATACCCTTACACATATGTTTTTTAAGAAATCACCAACACCCCCAGTTGCCAGTAGCCTACAGCCAACAAATGCCCCATCAACGGTCGACAGGAATAAATATTCCCAAAGTCGTAAGGGTAAGGTTAAACGCCCAACACTTTATTTGCCCCAAAGGTTAGAATTATTGGGCCACCAATGCTTTTCAATAATTAGGAAAATAAATATATTTAAGTTAACACTTTATGTATAAAAAAAAGTTAACACTTTCTCTTTCCTTCAAGCCCATTAACAAGTTTTGTTAAAGAACTTGCAGCATTTCATTAGGTTTTATCAACTTTCATTTATTAAGTAAAAAATCAACACTATCAAATCATTCATAAGTTTTGTTAAGGAATTTAGGACATTTGATTAGGTTTTAAAAAATTTTATTTTCCTAAAAACAATTCATACTATCAAGTCATTCACAAATTTTGTTAAAAGATTTACGATATTTTGTTTGGTTTTAATGACTTTCATTTATGAAATAAAAAATTTACACTATCAGGTCATTCACAAATTTTGTTGAGAAATTCACGACATTTGATTAGATTCAAACCCTCCACCACTTTGAGAATGTTTATTTGGTGGCGGAGTATTTTTTTTTTTTTAAAAAATAAAGTATATCTAAAAGCATTTTTGTCATTTCCTTTAAATTTTAAGGACAAATCAAGTACTAACATATATTTAATATTATGAATATTCGAAAGTACCATTTTCTCATTTGGGGCTCCAATTTACAAGCCAATCAATATAAAATTCCCTTCCTCATATTCATGTAAAAAAAAATACTAATTTTTTTTTTTAATTTATACAAAATTGTTGATGAATTTTTTACAACTTTGAACCTCTCCCACCAAAGAGTTGGGAGGGCTTGCAGCTAATACAACATGTCATTTGCTCTTATCTTTCAATGTTGTTAAGGCATTTTTTTAATATGTTTAGTCATAGTATTTCTTAAGAAATAACTATTTGTTGGGTCTGTGTTCAAAAAAGAACGTACTTAATTATTCTTTAAGTATATTTTGAAATTGAATGTTAGATAATGAAACTAATTAACTTATATAAAATTAGTCCATGTACTGAATGGTATGCCATCAAAAATTGAAATTTTAATTTTAACTAGATAGTTGAAAAGGTACTATCTGATAATCTATTTAGTATCACTTTTATAATTTAATTTAATTCAAATGGTCTCTTTTTCATCATATTCATATAAGTAAGTGTGTGTGTGTGTGTAGGGATCCAATTTTTTTCTCTCTTACTAATTTTATATAAGTGTATGTATGATGAAAATTTTAGGAAGGAAATTTTTTCTTCTTTTTTTAGATACCTTTTTTTTTTTCAGAATCTCTTAATTTTAGATACTTTTCGAGTGAAAAAAAAAAATCATATACTTAATGTACTTTTTTAATTGAAATAAGACATGTGACTTTTTTATTCCTTAATACTTATCATATATGTTAATATTATTTTGTTATATTTTGATTGGGAAAAAAATATTAAACTTAAAGTATATGATTTTTCTCCCCTTTTTTAATCCCCTGTAAAGCCATTAAATGCAGGAACTACTTTTACATTACTAAATAAATCAAAACAATTATAAGTAAACATATAAATATAAGAGATATACATTAACGTACATACATACGTTTATAATTAACTTTGTTGAAGTGATCTGTTTTAAAATAAAACCTCTCTCAGAATTTATCTCCTCTTAACATTTGTTCCTATCACCATTAATTTGGTGGTCAATTTTCTCCCTAACAGGAAAAAAAAATAATAATAATAATAATAATAATAATAATGAACCAAAAAGATAAACTTATCTCAGCCCAGCCCTAAGAGGAAGGTTGTAGAATATATAGTATGGTTCCAAAAACCAGAATCATTCACTTGTTTAAAAGAGAGTCAAACCATTAGTGAGCTTGCAGAGCGACAGCCAACACCAAATTAAACCTAACTATTGCAATCAAATACCCACCAATTAAAAAAAAATAAATTAATAACTGGTAAAGTTGTTGAGAAATTACTATACAGTCCTAAATAAACTATATAATCATCATAAAGTCCCTTGAATTTTAACATGACAAGAGTAAACATGTTGTCAATTTCTACATTAGATCTTATCATTATCATACAACTCACATGTTTATGAGACTTTTTAACAGTGATTAATTATTAATATAAGACTGCATAGTAAAACTTAAATTATGTTCAGTTCATAAAGTTTCAATTTTTTTCATATACAAAATATTAATATATAAAGAAATAAGTAATGAAAGATTCAATAAATTTCACCTGTATGAGAAATTAATTCTTCTAGAATGTAAGAGAGTATCTGCAATTCATTAACGTACATACATACGCTTTGCTTAATTGCTTTTTTTTTTTTTAAATACACACACTCACACACACGAAAATAATTCTTTTTCAATGATGGTCCCAAGCTGACTCAACAATTTTGGAGCATTAAGTTTAGTTTATATTGTACTGAATATATCCTTATGAATTTTGTATTTCTTAAAATGAAGGAAAACACAAAGTCAAAAATGATTATTTCCTTCATTTTCCCATATATTTAAACAAATGAAAGGGAAACAGGAAATTTTAATAAAATAAAATATACCAACTATCATATATTTGTTGGGAGGGGCATATTCTGTGTAGTCAGAAGAAATTTATCATCTACCAAATATTCCTTTTTCTCAAAATTTTTAGAAGAATTCATAACTTTTAAATGGAATCAAAGGTTTAAAAAGTATTGAAGTGTCATCTTCCCTCTATAAATTGTCCTCATTAAATTTGCAGTTTTTCCTTCTTCTTCTTCTTCTTCTTCTTAACATGTACTCATATCCCAAATGAGACACGTGCACAAATTTAGTATGATATACTCTTTTGAATAAAATTGTCACCAATAAAAAGATACATGTGATTATTTTTTCACCCAAAAAAAAAAAAACTTGTACTACTAAATACGACATGTTAAGTTTCTCACTTGGGACCTATTTATTTTTCCCTATATTAACTCATTTAATGAGCATCCCATTAATTTTTAAAAAAAAATTTATTCACAATCCACATTTAGTTTCAATACTTGATCTCTTTAGCTAATGTTAAAAATTCAAATCTTTCAAATAAAGATTATCAGCCAAAAAAAAAAAATTACTCTGAATTATGATCTAATGCACTCCTTCGTCCTTAATATATGAGCTAATTGGAGAGTTAATCTTGGTTCTATATGTAAGAACTATTTCTCATGTTTATTAATATTTTTTTAATTTATCCATATTGATGATCCCTTAAAAAAATTAAGGGATTGATTGAGGGGACAAAGGAAGATTATTAGAATATTTTAAAAAATACAGGTCATATAAATCCAATTAATTAGCTTTCTTAGTCTAATCAAATTAAATTAAGTAAATATATATTATATTTTCTTGCGCAAAAAAAAAACACTTCCGTATTACTATTGCAGTTCACCACAAAAAGCTACATGATATTAATCAAGCATTCAATTTGGTTTATATTGTTATTAAATCTGTTAAAATAATATATTAAACTTACAAAACACATGATATTAGTGGTATTCATTAGAATTAGTGTAAGAATGTCTTGTGATTCTAAGTTTAAGAAGTAGAAAAAAGAAAACCCCAATTAGTCAAAAGTTAAGCAGCAATAGACAGGCATGCATGTAAATAGCAGCCTCTCAAGTAGCCTGTGCCAAGCCTGCAAAACTGTCCTTAAACTTTTTGGTTTTAATTACCCTCCAAGAATAAAATAACATAATTTTATGTTTTTAAATAAAAATAAAATAAAAGTACATGCATGCTGACTATTCTATTTGGTAAAGCCACACCTTTATCTAATAATGGAGACAATGACCCAGAACAGAGCAGAAGAAAGAAAAAAGATAACCAAGGAAGGCCATGAAATCCAATCATCATTAAAATCAATTTTCTTTTTCTTTTTTTTTTGTTATCTCTCATCATCTTTTTCCTCTTTTGTACAATCCTTTTTTTGCATCACTTTAACAGTCAGTATACATCAAAACTCTTTCTTCTCTCTCTCTCTCTCTCTTTGAAACCCAAACCAAAAAAAAAAAAAAAAAGAAGGGGAAAAAGTTAGTAGTACCCAGATGATTATTCTCTCAACCATCTTTCATTTCACTCTTCATCATTATAAGTCTCTCCAAAATCAATCAAAAAATCTTGAATAAAAAAATATTCTTCCACTTCCTGCAACAACACCCAGAAAAAGAAGAAAAAAAAATTATCATCAGCATGCAAGATCAAGAAGAATCACTAGAACATAAAATATTCTTCCAAAAGGACTTAAAAGTTAATCACTAATTATTGAAGGGACCATTTGGTTATTATAAACATTGAGCATGAGAATGATAGTAAAAAAAATGCAGTACCTAATGATTATGCACTGTACTGAAGCCGGTGTGTGAGTGAGTTGTAGCTAACAAGATGATAAAAAGGAAGGTACTGTGTGGGTTAGGCAAGGCAAGGCCAAGACACTGTAGAGAGCAAAAAATAGAGATTAGAGCCTGAAAAAGATAAAGTAAAAGTGGGAAAATTTAGACCAAAGAAGCCAAAGCCAAGAAAAAAGCAAATAATTGAGAAAAGAGATGAAAGAACTAACCTTTTTCGGTTTGAGGGAAATGGGTTGTCCCTATCACTCTCCTCTCTTCCATGGATGAACTCCTCCACAATGGGGGACCTAGTTCTGAACAGTAGTATAATAGGTGCATGTAAAATTTCTGATTTTAATTAATTTAATATTAAGAAAAGAAAAAAAAAAGATGTAAGGACAATTAGGAAAAGAACAAAAAAAGGGCTTTAAAGCAGGAGATGACTGAGAAACAGAGACTATTGAGATTCTGCTGAGCACAACATATTCTGCAGATTAAATCAAAGTTTGATAATGAGATATCCTTAAAAGCATGACTAACCTAGTTGGCTGTTATAATAGTATATTCTTTAGGCTTTAATCTTTAATGTTCTCTATTATTATGTTGAGACTCGTAATACTCTTTTCAAGAGCTTCAGAATCTTGTACTTTTGGTCCATCAAGGAAATATGGTTTAAAAAAAAGCCAGGTCTATTTAGGAGAGTGACCACTAATGATCATTTTCAAACCTAGAAATAAAAAAGCTCTCATATGTTTTGGTTTGGTTACTGTTTCTGTGTGCATGAGCTTTAAAGGAAAACAAACATCCAAACCGTTTTACACTCTCCTGAGGTACCCCAAGTTTTTAAAAGTAAATTGCACATTGAAAGTTTGGGGTTGTGAGCTTACTTGGAATACAGATGAACATATCCCTCATGTCAAGGCCCTCCTTTGCTTCAGAAGAAGTTTAGTTCGGTGTATCCACCTGAATATGGCAGAAGTTCTTCGACCTCAATCCGAGAACGAGAACAACTCATGCTTTTCTTCAATTTTCCATGACTTGACTCAACTTCAGCCGAAAAGATGCCATAAACAGGTCTATGGTCAGAAAACTTGGATTCCCCGCGAACATAAGACAATTGATGGAGACCTTCTCCATACCACAAGATGCGATCACACCTACACACACCCAAAAAAAAAAAAAAACAATCGTTTGATTGGCATGAGATGTAGAAATTTCAAAAACTTGTACTCCAATAAAGAACCAACCCAAATCTAATTATGTTTTGCATTGTTATGTGTTTCTGCTAAATTCCCTATTACTTTCAGTTTGGATGGATGATCTTACCAAGCAGGTGTTCGCCTTTTCTCCTTCGGGTGCATATCATCTCCCGCATACCGGTCAGAATTAGTAGAATACTTATACGTTGGAGGGAAATATATCTTCCCTTCATTCCATCCCACAAAAACACGGCCTCTTCTCTGCTCAATTCTTAACTGCAAGCAATGTCAATTCATATCAAGATTGATTAATTTCACTTGTTATACTATGAAACAGTATTATAAAATGTAATTATTGAACAATTAGTGAGAATATATATAGACCTACCTGGTCATTCTCCAACAATGCTCTCCAGTTTTGCATCTCAACAAGTGCCTTAGCAGAACGGTAGGGGAGGTCAATCCGGTAATTTAGATCTCCAAGCCATATGATTCGACTGCACATAAAATTCATAATGCAAACAAACATTCTGTCGTAAGGGGCTTTTGAGCATGTGCGGGAAACTGAAAGCACAATTTATGAGAAAGTTACATACTCATGCTCAAGGATTGTCTCTGGAGACTTCTCCGTGTCACCATGAACACGAGGAAACCTTGTTTTCTTAAGAATTTCCATCACATCAGAATTTCTTCTCAGTTCATCACCCTCTTTCTGTCCTGAGGTTAAATGAGTACAAATAAAGCAAAAGCTAGTCTCATGCAAAGACATACTAATTGAGATGGATCCCTGCAAATATAGGCGGACAAACTCTTCTTACATTCAATTTCAAGTAATCAACATTTTTATAATGAATAAATCTAAGAAAACATAAAAAGTTAGGACTATCAAATTACCTTATTTCCGAAATATCCCATCAATCCTCTGCCCACGCATGATACTTTCATGTTTTTTACATGATCTTTCAGTTCACTTCTCACCCATATGGTAAGAAATATCCCCACCATTTGCTTGCTTGCAACAAGACAGTACCTTGAACCCCCTCCTGGCATTCCATAGCCATCTTCGTTGGGGGTGGGTCCACCATAAGACATTGGCGAAAAAAGAACCGTACTTGGTGAATCCCCAAGACCATTATCGTCATCAGATGAGCCCCATCTTGAATAATCACTTGGTCTGGAATAGTCACTTGCTCGGGAATAGTCACTAGGTCTATAACCCCATCTAAAACTGGGATCAAAATCACTAGGCCTGTGACCAAAAATCACACGATCACAGACACTGTATCTTCGATCTAGTCGTGGCTGCCCAATCATAGGATCATTGTCCATACCCCAGCTGCTAGAAGTTGTTTGGAAAGACCGACGATGGAAGAAAGACGAATTCTTCTGCCTAGCTGATCCCTCAAAGTCTGCATTCAGCTCTACAACCGGTTTAGGAATGGGAGATGGCGTATAACATGCACTACCTCCACTAGTACCCGGAAGATTGTTTAAAGTCTTTCGAATCAAAGCCATCCATTTTTTAGCTGGGCCATTGTCCTCTGACCCCAGAATGTTACCAGCATTTAAGGGAACAATCTCTTGAAATCTGTAGAGAAAAGTAAGAAACTTGTGTAAGAAACTTGTCAATATGAAAATCATTAATACAGATCTTGAATTTAAAGATGTTGACAAGTACCAAATTCCTACCCAAGAACATAAATATCTGCAGGTGGCGAGGCATGGAGCCAATCATCTAAACACATATTACTTGGTGGAGATCTTCCAGCCACATTCCATGTTGCAACAAACATGCTGCTCAGAAAAAAGGGAAAAATAAAATCATCCATGAGAGATTGAATTCAGCCAAAAGGTATTTTCAATTGAAAAGAAACAGATCAAAGAATATATGTGTACCTATAGTTCTGCACATCTATGATTCTCGGATGGTCAAGGTTCATTCTTCGCCTGACCTGCTCGGTGCCCCGACTAAATTTCTCTGTTCAAGGTTATAGAGGAACAAGGTTAAAAGGATTTTAAATAATAACTGAAAATTCTTTAGGCTATAGAGGAAATCTGTACCTGTTTTGCTTTTCTTGATTGTGCATGGCTCTCTCTCAGAGAAGCTACTCCTGCTTCTGTAATCTACATCACTTCCTGAAGAAAGCAAGCAGGGCCAATACATTAAATTCAAACCAAAAAAATCAAAAGATGAATCCATGAAGCAGCCAGAGAACAAAAATTGACTATCAAACATTAGATAAGGAAGAACAAGTTTATACTTTGTTTAGATGCCAAGAAAGGTAAAACGGTAAAAACAAATTGGAGAATATAAAAATTCAGAGTAGCTAATCTACAAGTTGGCCAAACTAAGTCTTTTAAATTAGACACTAAAAAAGACAGAATCAGCCAAAATTTGATGAGTTATACTATGTTTTGTCTCCTTTCTAAGCGGATTTTATTTGTCTACTTTGCTTGGTTTCTCCGAAACCAAGAGGAACCTGAGAATACACAAGGTCCTTGTGCATTGTGGGATTGAAGTCTAAGAACATTGTTCTGCTAAATTAACCTTAAATTGTTAGAAAATGGCCAATCAACCTTGTAAAAACAAAGCTGAATTCTGAAGAAAAAATCCGGAAACCCACCTCCATAAACACGACCATCGGCTTGAAATTCTTCAGGTTTGCTTTTGATATTGAAAAACTTCCTGACCATTTTCTTGGACCATGAGAGCTTCAATCATCAAGTAAGCAAATCAACAAACAGTTAGTAAACTCCCACCCAAAAAACAAAAAAATGAAAGATGAAAATAATTCGCCTTCTTGGAGAGAAGAGTAGTAAAAGAAGAAGAAGAACCTTGCTTTTCTTTGAATTCCCATCTCTCATTGTTAAAAATTTCTACTTCATACAGCTCTTAAGCTTCAATGCAAAAGTTATGATTCTGCAAATTCTGGGTTTTTGGGGGATATCACTGAGAATTACCCAAATATTTTCACAAATTCAAAGAACAAAATCCCTTTCTCCAATCTCCTGCTTCTCTCCCTCTTGAGCTCTGAAACAAGACTAACCACATTTGGTACTCTAATTCTCAAATCCTTAGAACTCCAGACCAACTTGAGAAATCAGTTCAGAAAATGGCTCAGCTCACAACCCAAATCGGTAAAAAATACCAAATGGCAAATTGCTTTTCTTTCTTTGTTCTTTCCACGCTATAAAATGCAGGAACTAGGAGGCAAAGAAGCAAAATACTCTCAGCGTAAATATGTTGAAAGAAAGCGCGAGGCTAAAAGAGAGAGAGGAGAACAACACTTGGATGCGTGGAAGTGAGATGAGATTCTGAAATAGAACAAGACAATGTGGGAGACATAGAGATAGAGAGAGAGGGGGGGGGGGTTCAATTTCTCTTTCTCTGACTTCGGAAAACAAAAGAGGCCTCCTCGTTCTCTGTAACAAACAGCAAAGTATCGAATTTGAACGGAATAAAGCGCAGCTTAGCGAATGAGAGAGAGAGAGAGAGGGAAGAGCTTTTTTAAAAAAAAAAATTCGTAATTTATTTTTTCTCTGTAATCTTAACCTCAGCTAATAAAGACAAACCCAACATGAAAGGGCAACGGGCAGGTCGTTTAGCTTTAAAGCTTGAACGCTAAAACGACCCGGTCAGTAGGAACAAAGGCTGCCCCTAGTCAGCAAAGTGAGAGAGAGAGAGAGAGATCTAGCAGGATCCTAAATAGCTGTTTTCTTCTTCTTCCTCTTCACCATTTTGGTCTTCCAATCAAAGCAAAAGACTAAAGGCGGTTAAAGAATGAACAAAAGCTAAAGTGAATATGTGTATGTGTATGTGTATATACACCTAAATCAGACATGTCCTTGTACTCTCTCTCTCTCTCTCTCTCTCTCTCTCTCTCTCTCTGTATGTATATACATTATTTAATTATTTGTTTCACCTTTTGTGTCGGGGCAAGGAATGTTTGGATGAGAAGCTACTACTATTTGTGAGATGGCTAAATCATGGGTATAATGAATATGACAACTATTGAATCTGAAGCAAAACAAAACAAAAAAAGTTTCAATTTTGGGAATATCAACCCTATCAAAATCTTGTCTTTCTTAGATATACATACATATATATATATATTTATATACTCTCACACCCACTTTCATACAGTTCTTGTCATATTTGAAGAGGCAGAAGAGCAATGAGTTAGGTTTAGTGAGTGATTGCTGGTGAATCAGTTTATGTGGTGCCATGGAATGTAGGTTTTTAGGACTACTCAACTATATAGAGTAGTAATACTTTTGGGGTCATATTTCAATTTTTGATGTCCTTTGAAATAAGGGCAAGTTACCCAGTTTTGAGGGGCTGGCCGGGCGGGGCTTCTGTGTTTCACAGCTTTTAATTAGGTCTCATCTGTTGCCTACTTTGTGGGGTTCTTTAATGCCTCATTATATGCAAATCTGTTAGTGAAATATGCAGGCATTTTTGGATCTAGCTTCTGTGTTGAGTAGGTGAGAGATTTTTGTACATTTTTATATATATTTGGTTCATTTGGGACTTCAATTTAATATTTTTAAAATTATTATGGCTGATATACTTTTCCTTTTTTAACATAGGGAGAATATCTAGTCGACAACGAATATTACTGCTCATGTCAACTTGAATCGGTTAATTATTACTGATTTATTTTGATACGAGTATATAGTACATGTTTTAGTATTGTGGTCAAATTTGAGTATTGGTTGGCTCAGTAATTTTATGCAACACTCTCAACATAAACTTTTTATTAAGTTTTAAATTCTCAATCTCTTCTATAGGATCTCATTATAATCCCCCTAAATTCATTTATAAAAAATGTAGACAGATTAAATTATATACAAAAGCATGATAAGATTCATCAAAAGAGGTTAATTAATTTGATTGGCAACGGCTGAATTATGCCTTTACCAACTAAGTTCACTTAATCCTTGAGAGTTGTCACCAAAAAATTCAGAAATTTCAGGGGAAAAATTAAAAAAAGAAAGAAAAACAGAAATTTCATTACATGTTAAAGACAAGAATTTCAAAAAATTAAATGGGACAAACTGAAAAGTATGGCAAAAACTATCATTTGCATATATGATATTTTTTATTTTCACTAGTAAACAACAACAATGACAAGTTTTATCACATACTAGATAGAGTTGGTTATATAGATTGTATCTATCAACTAAAAAAAAACTGGAACTATGATTTATTGGTTCGGGTAAACATCTCATCAATTTTTTTTTACAAAAACTAAAAACTAATTATGCAAAGAGATATTCTGATGATGAAAACAAACATCATAATTAAATAGGGTTTAATGTTTCTGCCTTAAAGACAAAGGCAGAAACATTAAACCATACTTTTTTTTAAAAAAAAATTTAGATCTCACTCATCATCCAAAAGTACTAGAATTATTTTCCATCATAAGAGTAGATAGGATCTAAATTGACCTTTTTCTTTTCTTTTCCTTTTTATATGAATCATTTATAATTGAGTTAACCCGCTTATCATTTATATATATGGAATTACCACCAAAAAAAAAAGAAAAAGAATTTAGAATGTTTGACAAAGAATATTTCATTATGAACTACTTAGCTTGGAGCCTCTCAACCTCATGCCATGCGCCGCCCCATTCTAAGTTTGAATATATATATATATATATATATATATATATATATATATGTCTCTATGTCTGGGTCTCAGTCTGTGAGCATGAGAAAAACAGAAAAAGAATTTTAAAATTATAATATCTAAAATGAAGTTTATTAGTAAGAGTTGATAAAGAAATGATAAAACTTAATAAATAATGTAAAATTCATCTTTTGAAAAATACTTAATTTAAAATTTTATAAATTCAAAGTTTTGTTTCTATATATTTTCCTACATATACATCAATGCGTCTATTCAACAATCAACAAGACGTATGTAATATATATATATATATATATATATATATATATTATCTTAAATATAAAACATAATTTATACTGTAACGGAACGTAATATAATGAAACATTCCCAAGGAAAAGTCTATCCCTTTCGGCTTTGCCATTGGCTCCCATGTTTGAACTTTGAACTCTTCCCATTGACCATCGCTATTACTATATGCCTTTACGCTACTTCTTGTCCTATGTGTGTACACCTTTCTTTCTGTATTTAAAGTCATATCTACCTACATTATTAGAATAATAGGAGTTGATTGACTCCCTAACTTTATCTAAATAATAATAATAATTTCCTATTTTTGTCTATATTTAAAAATATAGAGAAATTATAATGGGGATAATATTTGAAATAGTTCACTAATGACCTTATATTTTAGACAAATAATTTCTTTTAGAAAGCGTCGTATATTCCATACCAAAGAGAGGGTATACATGATATGAATAACTTTTCGGATAGCCTCGTCATATTTATAAAATACATTTGAAGGATGTTTGAAATTTTTATCCTTTTTTTTCATTTGAATGATATGTTATATCAATGCATTAATTATTTCTCCCTCTTTTTTCATGTTTTATATATATATATATATATATATATATATAAGATTTTTCCATTTCTTCCATTAAAAACACCCTTGTTTATGAAAAAAGAGAGTGGGTGAGAAAGAATGAGGGAATAGTTAATTAACACATGGAAATTAACGAATAATTAAGGGGGGAAATGAAAATAATTAAGAATTTTATATAGATAATTAGCATTTATTATAAATATCTAGAAAGAGATCATCCCTCTTATTCTTAAACATCATCACTCTGGATCTTTTTTCTTATTTTTCAAAGTATTTGTTTCTCTGAAATTTCAACGAAAAATTAATCATTGTTTTAGTGTTTACCCTTCATTAATACGACAGACATTATTTAACAGAATATTTAAGAGGTAGTTAAATAAAACAGCACTATCAAATTCCAGTACAACAAGAGTTATTTTACGAATTTTTTTGTCGATATGAAAAGCCTTAAAGCAACAAATTTCAGTCGTTCGTCGCATTTCAAGGGTTCTGTTCTGTGGAGGTATATTAATATACTACATTTTATATGTTTTGTAGTGATGATTCATGTTTGGGGCCAGATTAGCAAACACCAAATATAATTAAAAAAGATTTAATTTGAAGGACTTAATAGAAAAGGTAATGAGCTGACGGCGCAATTAATACTGCAATTTGGAGCACATGACTTTTTCAAAAAAGGAAAGAAAGAAAATATATCAGGGGCCATATATAACACAATGAAATAATCTCCACCTTCCCATGACCAAAAAGGTCATTACTCATTCATATATAACATAATGCCCTTAATGAAGCAGCTTCGTAAAATCCCACTAAGCAGTGTCTGCTTTGTATTTACTATCATTATTGCCAAGCCGGTCCCAAAGCAACATCGAAGGGTGATCATAGCAGTTTTGGGGTTTAATTTTTCTTAAGCTTTAATGAATAACATATAATTTTTCTTATCCTTATTATAAAGTGTCAACTAACAAATATATTTGATCTTTTTTATAAGATACTCGTTTGTTTCCAAATAGTATTAAATATTTTTTTTTCATATATGCCCATAATTGATAAAGGTAGCGAGTGAGAATAATAATTAATATAATATTAGAGTTTAATATAATTAATATGAGTAATATTAGAAATTACTAAATTCTTAGAACAAATTTGATAACTTTAAATGATTTTATTAGTTTGTAAAAATTGTTAATTGTTGTCTTATAATAAGAATTAAAGGGAGTACCAACATTCACAATTCTAATATGCAATGTTAACCAAAGCTGTTGTTTCCTAACAACGAGGCAAACTAATATTCAAACTTTCATTATGAGAGATATCTATATTAAAACCTCGAATATGATTATGATTGTCTCTAATGGAAATATATATATATACCTAAAAAAACCAAACACAATGTTAATGTTATATACTATGTTGATTTTTATAAGACAAAAATAATTTTTTTATCTTATCTAGATTTTGTTCTATTATGGCATAAATAGTAGATATAAAAAAACAAATAAATTTTACACCTATTTAACAATGTTCCAACTTTACCCCATGTAATATTCACTATACCCTATGAAAAAAGTCTACCTAATAATAAATAAAGGATAAAATCCAACATCATATTCTTGTGATGAAAAATTTAATCAACATATCTCATTCTTTTGAACCTCTGAATCAAATTGATCATGCTACAATAAGGGGCTATCTTAACATAAGGACAATAAGTTGATTTCAAAAAGGAACTTCATTTCGATCAAAAAAGTTTATAGAGACTACAGAAAGAATATATGGCATTTTGTTGTCAAAATCTCAGTACTCCAAGGAAATTTTTGTACCCTATTAATCCTCTCTTTTTCTCAAGTAGAATAGAAGGTTGAAAATTGTGAATGAAAAAATCATACTAAGATACAACTACCTCAATATGACCTTGTGGAATGGGATCTAATAATAACAAGTTAGGCTTTGTTCAGTGGGGAAGAGCCTATAGGTCAAAGTAACAACTCACATTATTAATTAGTTGAAGTACATACAAATTATCAAGATGTAAATAGTCTTTGTAGCCTGGTAGTATAAAAACTTCCTTATAATTTGTAAATGTGAGGTTTTGAGTTTGATCGTAATGTGGTTGCTCCTTCAACTCAAAATATTAACCGGATCGCATGAACTTTTGAACCTTTGAATCAAATTGATCATTCTACAATAATGGTTTATATATTTTTATATAAGGATGGTCTCTCTAATCAAAATTTTGGGAAATTGAAGACTAGTAGTACAAAAATAGAAGCATACAATAATTAATGGTTGAATTGATCAATTAGAAGGCATGAGAGACTTGAAACTAGAGTTATAATATATATATATATATAGCACCAAGTTGAAGCCTTTTGTTGACATCTCTCAAAGACATGAGTAATAATGAGTGGACTTCCATAGTGATCAGATCAAGCTTATCTAATCAGCTTCCTCATCATGGAAACCTCTCTCAATGAAGGTGATGATGATATATATGCACACAATATATATATATATATATATGGTTTTGCTTTTGTTTTGTGCAGGAATTTTAGGACTGGGGTTAACTTAATCATACCTTGTTCTTGTAGTGTGGGACTTTGAGAATGATTATATGTGGGAATGAGAGAAGGAAAAAAAGAGGGGCATGCATTCCACAGTCCAAAATATATAAAAGTAACAGAAAAGTGAATTGTATGGGACCCATCTATGGTATTTTGTAGAGATCTAAAGGCCAAAAGAAGACATGTGGTCCCAACAAAGCACCAAGTCTTCGGGTGTATTAATAGTAAGAGTATATATTATTATTATTAAACGTCTTTGACTATATATGACCTCCATATCTTATTTCCTTCCTGAACATATATTTCTCTCCATATTCAATCCAAGAAGAAGAAAGACTATTCTTACATCAAAACAATTTGTGAATCATCATGACTCATTTCCTATTCATGATCTAGTGCACTGTTGTTTATGATTTCTTTAGTTAGTGGGCAGAGAAAATTTATCAACTATATTAAAAAAAAAAATTAAAAACTTCTTCGTGTTTTTATTCGCAAGTTTTATTCACAAACTTATTAATAATCTTGGTTCAATGTGAGTCCACCCACTTGCCTCAATATTGCCTCAAGTTTTTTTTTTTTAATTTTTTTAATTCAATTAGATCCATTATGGAACTTCATCTTTTCGAATCAGATCAAATTAAGTTCACTTACATTTGACTTCCCAGCGATCTCCCTTTCAATCAAGTGTGAGTTCCTTTTCCCTTCACAAAAAAACAGATGAAACTGATACTCTCAATCACGTATACGAAGAAAACTATTAAGAGACAAATAAAGAAAACCTAGCTAGTTACTCCCTCTGGTCCTTATTATAAGACATCAACTAACAAATCACACAAATCAATAAAAACAGTTAAAGTCAATAAAATTGTCCTATAATTTAAGTAATTTCTAATATTACCCCTACTATTTACACTAAACTCTAATATTATATTATTATTACTCTTTTCTACTACCCCTATTAATTATAGGCAAACATGGAAAAAAATAATCAATACTCCTTGGAAACAATCAAGTGCCTTATAAAAAGGACCAAATACATTTGATAATTGGTGCCTTATAATAAGGATTAGAGGGAGTATATTTTATAAATCAGTGACTTGGAGTCTTTTTTATCCAACTTGTCTGTTCTCTGAAAAATGGAAGAATCATGAAGAAGAACTAAGCATGCATCTTTTTCATGATGAGTGGTATCTTGTACGTGGATAAATGCAGAATATATAAGAAGAAGCTGCTACGTTGGTAGATTCAATGAGGTTATGATGAGAAAAATGATATGATTTCATATGCTTTGAATTTTGATGCCCATTTTCTTTGATATGTCGTTTTAAGGAAGACAAACAAAGTTTGTGGGATCCCCCCAAAGTTTCCATTCGTTAATTTTGCTTCTGCATTTATTGTCTTACGATATATTGTTACTTTTTGCCTTTCAACAGTGAACAATAAATATCCACATAATTGAGAACATTCATACGTATGACTAATCTCTTTGAAATTCGCCTTTCTTCAGTTGTTTTTATAAGATACACATAATTGAATTACGTAAATAAAAAAGTTTGTTAATATTGAATAAAGACAATAATATTTTAAAAAAGTTCAACTTATTTTTTTAAAGGGTTAAGGTGCAAAAATACACATATGTTTTCCGTCCAGGAGCGCCCAGCACCATATGTTTTTTTTTGTGCAAAAATACACACGCCGTTAGGTTTTAGGAGCAAAAATACCACTTCCATTAGTTGACCGTTTGTTGACCATTAACTAACCGTTAGTTGACCGTTAATCATGGTGAAATTACATTTTTGCCCTTAGTTTAAAATAATTAAAAAAGAAAAGGGTTAAAGGCTTAAGGGCAAAAAGGTAATTTCACCATGGTTAACGGTCAACTAACGGAAGTGGTATTTTTGCTCCTAAAACCTAACGTCGTGTGTATTTTTGCACAAAAAAAAACATATAGTACTGGGCGCTCCTGGACGAAAAACATATGTGTATTTTTGCACTTTAACCCTTTTTTTTAAAAAAAAAAATTCCCTTGTTCATAGAGAAGAGGGTAAACGAGAAAAAAAATGTAAAAATAGTTAATCAATGTAGTGATACTAACTAATAATTAATGTGAATTTTTTTTAATAATTAAGTAATATTAATTAATAATTGAGAAATATATTAATATGAGAGTAAAATGGGAATCAGATGAGCCTTGCTTGGACCTTATGTTTTAGCGGGCATATATAGCAGATTGCATATCGGTAACACATAGTAATTTTTAACAATATAGTATATTTTTTATGAAAGAAAAATGTCATTCTAGGACATTTATTATTTTATTTTAATTTAAAAAATTCATATTTTTTTATTAAAATAAATAACTAATGTATTATTTTTATAATCATATGAATTTAATTCTTTCATAAAACAAAATTATAAGAACCACTTAAAATTTTAAAAAGGGCAAATGTGATCCAACTTTATATATTTACAACTAATTAAGACATATCATACAATATTTCTATTCAGAGTAACTTCATTCACCATGCTATCAAGTGGTATCAAGAAGAAAACCATCTTCGAGTATTCAACAGAGACATTATGAATATTGTGAATTTAAGCAATAATATTTTTCATTCATGCTCAAATTAATTAAGTAGTGAATCTAGCATGATCTAGATTCCCTGAAATTTCCAAATATACGTGGATGGTGCATATTTAATTAGAGTAAAATAATTATTTTCAATTTTTAATAATTCAGATTTTTAGAAAAATACCAATATAGCAGAAAATATAAAAATATATATGAATCTCGTTTTCATTTATTCAAAATAATTCAGATCATCAGACATGTGCCACATTGCCAATACATAAATCTTTGTGAAAATTCAACATACACATGATATATCTGGTATTTTTCAAATCTTTCTTCTTCTTTTTTTTTTAAGAAAATAATATACTCGTATGCTATTTGAATTTGACATCTAATTAAATAATTGATCGGTGCATATATAGGAAATTTCTAGCCATAATTAATTCTATTGATAATAGAAGGAACTGAAATTTTTATTGGTCAAATAACTGTGGCCACAAATTCAAGGATTTAACAAATGCAAACATTATGTAGTTGGGATGGGACCATTATGTATTCAATCTGATGTACTATCGTTTAGGTATTATTCAATTTGGGTAGTAGGGTATTTATTTATTTTTCATCTGAATTTATAATAAGTCATTAATTAAACAATAACTAATTTAATTATCTATACGGATTTCATGTATTAATGACTATTCTATCTCAAAATAATGAGCAAGAGAGTTATTCTTAATTCTTATTTTTTAGCAAAAGTAATTCTTAGTTCTTCTATTTCAAAAGTAAATGGAATTTAATTAATTAAAATTTAAAATGAGTATAATTTTCTCTTAGTTAATGAAAGACCACACAAATTTGAATATGGGATATGATCTTCCCGTTTTATATCAAAATTAGAATAACAATATTTGTCACATAAAATAATAAGTGTCACATTCAAACATTTAAAAAATAATAAAATAACATTAAAATTTTAAACAATAAGTTACAACAACAACCATTGAAGTGGTAATTAACGGGTAAGCAACATGTCTCACAATTGAATCAAAAAAGACTTAAACCTCATTAGTTTTGTTTTAAATTTCAATAATTTTCTAACTTTATCTTTATTTTATAAAGGAGTGAGTGAGCTTTGTTATTTTCTTATAAATTTTAATAATATTTATTTAATTAATTAAATTTTACGTAATCTTTCAATATCTCAATTCTCAAAGCCTATTTATTAAGATATAACCTTCAACTTTTAAATTGGCTTAATTAAAGGATTATATATGGCATGTGGGCTTTTAAATTTATTTAAAGACTTTCATTTTAAGTATGCTTTTAAAGGGGTTTCTTGATCATATTAGGTCTTTTAAAGACTTAGAATTGAGCTTTAAAAAAAGTTGATACATAAGTGGCTTAAGTTCATATTTTATAATTACGTTTCAAACTTATATCTACTTGACTAAAACCTAACATATTTTCATTACCCATAGTCATAAAATCGGCCTTACAATTAAAACATGTGTTAACAAAACACAAAAAGGTCAAAAAAATTAAAATAAAAAAAGAAGAAAAATCAGAGAAAAAAACAAAGAAGATATGCTGTGTTTGCTTTTGCCTTTTGTTTCCCAAATCACCCACCTTGTAAAAATCTATGCCCAAAACCAAAATTATGTTTTACGAGGCAGTCAAAGGCACCAGATTTTCTTTCCCTTTGTTGTTTTATTTATTTATTTCTTCTTTCAGTTTTTTTACTGCTATTATTCTTTGTCCTTCTTCTTCATCACCATCCAAACGATTCTTTATTTCTTGCTTTTTCAGGCTTTGATAGAGACCCCATTGTGTTCCCCTCTTTTGTATTGCAAATGGGTTTTTGGGTTTTGAGGTTCTTTGGTTTTCTCGAAGTCTTTCCTCTTCTGTCACTTTCTTTATCCACCTTACCATTAAAGAGATTCACCCATACATTCAACTATACTCTGCATCACACATTTTACACATCTGTTTGTCTTTCAAAGTTAAAAAAGCAAGATAGTAGTCTACTACCTCATATATAGATAGTACTCTACTACCCCATATATTTTTCCGTGGGGGTTTTGGTATTTTGTATGTATCTCCGTTTAGCTCTAGCTCGAAAGATTTATCGAGAGTCTAGGCTATAGGTTGAGCTAGAAGGGTGACAAAACTCTACCACCAAATATTTAACACTAGCATATTCTTAGAGAACGAACTAAATGTTAGAATTTAGAATGAAACCTCATAGGTTATGAATAAGAAAAATGATGGAAAAGAAAAGGAAAAGTAAGAATGATTATATGTATGGTAATAAGTCTCACATTAGTTAGTTGGAGAGATGTTGAAAAGTATATGAGCCCCAACTTTGCTCCTACTAAATAAGCTAGCCTACCCATTTTTGTAAAGGGGTGAGGACTTAAACAACCCTTGGTCCATTACACGCACGCCGCCCGCCCGGTCTGGTGTGCCTCTCTGACTTTCTTTCCAACCACTTTTATTAAATTATTTTTTGAATTAAATAATTCTTTTATGATTAATTCTGTTGTGCCTCTCTGACTTTTTTTCCAACCAGCGACTGCGTATTACGATCCGATTGGATTGTTCGCTCTGTCTGGTGCGTCTGTTCGTGAGACGCACCAGTTCGCTGGCAACAGATGGAGGTCGTCTCTGTTCATTCCGTTCTTGTGCATCTGTTCGCACAACATACCAATTCACAGTAACAGACGAGTCCATTTAATCGTGTTTTTCCAAAGTCTATAAATAGGGGCCCCTAGTCACAAAATATTATTACGTTTTTTTTTTCTGCATGCACTTTTTCTGTATACTGCATATACATTCTGTGCATTTCGAAAGCAGACTCATTGGATTCGCTTGGGCTTCAGACAGACAAAGCCATATTTCTGAAGACAGATAATTTGCTCTATCCTGGGAGGCAATTGCTCAGAAACCTTCGGCATTCGTATTGAGGAAGCAAAATTGTCTTAAGGACACAACGAAAGTTGGGTCCGGATTTTTGCATAGCTCATAACCATTGTTTTCGGCAGTCTTGTGAGTTTGTTTATAGCTTCTTATATTATGCAGACTTGTTGTATGATCTCTGTATATTCAATTTACTTAATACAGATTCTTGTTATGTTGTTATGTTTATTGTATATTCAATTTCTACCTACTCAGTATATTAAAATCAACACTAAATACCTCTGATAAAACTGCTACAACCCCTAATCAGTTGAACCAAGTGATTGGTGGTACTACCTCATATATTTATGGAAAAATTTTACCTTAGTCTCAAGTAAAAGAAAATGCAGCAGGAAAATTTCTTAAAATCTTAAATTTGCAATGAAGTCTCATGAGACATTTGTGTACTATATTTCAAATTAAAAAATCCAAAATACCCTTCATAAATACACAACCATCTTCTCTCTCTATTTAATCAATAGGATTATTTTGAACTTTTTCACATTTAAAATATATTGTAAAAATGTATTATAGGACTTCATTGTAAATTTGAAATTTTAAAGACACTTTTGTCCTATTTTTTCTTATTTGGAACTTTAGTACAATTTTTTTTCTATTTTGCATTTATTCTTTAGCACGCTTTTTCGTAATCTCCTTTTATTTTAGATGTAACCCAAGTAGGATAACTAACTTACTAAAATTAACAAAATTAGTTAATTTAGCTATTTATAAGAAAATACAATATTGGCAAAAAAAAATGTGTGTTGGTTTTTTAAAGCACCATTTAATGCTCTTAAAAACGATACTCATTGAATCAAACTCTCAATTTTAATATATTTTTAAAGGTGTTTAAATCCTAAAACTACCTCACCAATTAGAACATTAAGTATTGTAAGTAGTAGCTAATTAATAAATAAATGTTATTAATCGTTGATAAGATAAATGATTTCACCCATTAAAAAAAATATGAATTCAAATTCCAAAAAAACATATTTAGTATGAGAGGTTAAAAAAAACCCCCCAAATGCTCTAAAGTCTCAAAAGAAAGGAGGAAACTCTTGAATAAATCAAGAAAAATATATGCTATTCATAAAAATAAAAAATGGTGCAAATGATTGAAGTGATTAGGTACCTTGAGTGATGAAGCGCACTTGGACCAAATATTTACAGCGTCAATTTTTTAAGGAAAAATAGTGAAGTAATTAATTAGCGTGGTGATTAAAAAGAACTATTCAAGGCCATAATTAGGGAAAAACATATAGGACCAGGTTGACGTAATATTGGGAAACCAATTCAGACAAATAATTATGCATTTAAGCACGCTTTGTTTATGCTGATCTTCATCTAAGCATATTTCATTTGCACAAGCATAATTACATGATGATGCACACGTGTCCTTCTAGGAGGCTTTTGTCCCAAAATTCTGTCATATAATACAAATTATTATCATGTAATAAAATTCATAATTGTTTGATTTATATATTTATTTTTAGTTCTATCCTGATACCTAATGATCTGCTGCTTCATTGTTTCAAAGACATGTTTTTAGCGAAAGGTTTTTTTTTTTTTTTTTTTTTTTTTGCCCAAGCCCCATACTAAAATACTTTTTTTTGGTTATTTTTATGAGGTACAATTTTTAGAAGACATCTCGTTTTATTTATAAGTTACAATCTCTAGATGTCTAAAATTTTAATCCATGCATTTGGTGCATTGTCCTAGAGATAAAGGAGTCCCCTGCATAGGGGGAGGTGGAGGGTTATGCCCTCCACAAAGTCAGTTTAGCCTCCTATTTCTAAGAACAAAAAAATTAATTAATTTTTTAATTTTTACCCCTAATTGATAATATGTGTCTGCATTAATTATTTCCCACACAACCCAGACATTTTGCCTTATTTATTTTCTTATTCATTCTCTCTCTCTCTCTCTCTCTCTCTCTCTCTCTCTCTCTCTTCTTTGTGTAAATACGGGTATATTTAAAAAGAAATACATTTTTTTCCACATTTACTATCTTTAACTAATTTTTACTGACTTCTAAAATTAATTTAACTCAATTATTTGTAATTGATAAAAAGGATAAGAGGGACTAATTCAACAATGAAGGTTAGGCATAGAATTAATTAATCCAAACCTCATAATTAAGCAGCATGTTTTTCATACTAAGTCAAAAATTATCTAAAATGCTATCATGGCTAAAATATTGTCAAACACAGAACAAACATTCTCTAATGGAGTACTAAAAATCCTTGTTAACCATTTATGTCTTTGGAAACAATTACTACCTTGTTCCCAAAACATAAATCATCACATTTAATCCTCTGTTCCCAAATAAAGCAACAACAAACATATCTGTTTGGGCCTCTCTTTAAAGCTTTCAAAATATTCCCTTCCTCTTCTGCATGCCGCCTGCCTTAGTCCTTCTTCTTCTCCCCCTTTTCTTTTCTTTTTTTGCCTGCACCTAGTTTCATTGATAGACCAAGAGCTCAATAATATAATCTATCTATGCCTTTTTATAAACATCAAATAATCAATTTATGTGAATAAAAAACATTTAAAATTAGTTAAAGACAGTAAATATGTATTACTTTTTCAACTAAGTCCTTGTGTGTATAAAAGATAAATTAGAGAGAATGCATGCAATAAATATAGCAAACAAGAGGTAAAGTTGGGGAAAAAATTACAATAAATGCTTAGACAAACACAAAATAAAATTTATATTTTGGGACACATTTTTTCACAAAGTTGAATTTTATATTTTGGGACGAGGTAATACTAGTAACCTAATATTTGATTTTTTACCAACAAAAGCTAATACAGTTGATAAGGACATAACTTATTTTACCTGATATTAGTCCTTACTATAAATAATTCAACTCACCTATTTTTGTTTTTAATTTTTTCTCTAAAAATTACTTTCTATGCTCATCTTCAAAGGTAGAGCACATAAGTAATCTATCTATTCCAACTACTTCAGCAAGGATTGATAAGGTTTCCAATGGAGAACAAAGTAGCATATGCTTTATCTAATCCTATCTTGAATAGGATCAATTATTTTGAAAAACACCCAGCTGGGTTTATTATCATGTTGTTATGGAAAAAGCTATTTACAAAGGATTTTGACCAGTAAAATTATAACTTTTGGGGAATACAAGTTATCCAAAAATGATCAATTAATAAAGATAGTATGAGATGTCTAATCTCATATTTAATGATATGCCCCATACAATTCAATATTAGACTAGACACCTATGAACTGCATAGTTCCTCCACCTCAACCTGTTGATTCTTTAGGGATAATTATCCACCAAACCGTTTCTGGAAGATCCTAACCTCTAGAAATCTCAACTATTACTCTTTCATAAACGTTTTCCTTATGTATCCCAAAGCTCCTATTCTTAAGATCATCAATAAGCTTGCAAGCAGTCAACATTTGACCTTCTAATGTATTAGGAAATCTGTTGAACCAAAGTAATGCGAGGATAGTTTTATCTTGAAGATTGCAAAAGCGTGTTTCTAACGAGTTTTTCAAATTGTATTTGTCTAAAATAACAATTGGAGCCTTCAAAAGTATCTTTTCAATCACGATTTACAGTATAAAAGGTAAATATGCAAGAAAAGTTTTATCTCAATTTATGTAAATAAGCACTTTTAGGGTCCGGAATGTAATCCTAAACAAACACTCATTTCTTGTACTCCATACAAAATAAGCGACCCAACTAGTTATGTAATGGCCAGCATCTCATGCTAAGCCAACTTATCCCCATTGAAAAAGAACATTAAGATTTCTTGTATTTATTATAGGACCGACATATGAATAGATCCTAAATACACATGTAAGTAATGGATGTATAACCAAAGAAATAAAACTGATATTTTTTTTCCCAATTATCATTTAAAAATCATTTCGTCCCGAAAAATTATGTGGTTAAGAGAGCTTGAAGCAGCTATATCATCTTGACTGTTGGAATAATATTTGTGATGTTCTCATAAATAATATTGGCATTCATCAACTTCAAACAGTTGTGAATAAGGAAGATATTCTTCACCTATGGAGAGTCCATTCATGTCTTCATCAAATAATAGAATTAAGATGAGACATGATGTAACATCTCAATTTTCTAAAGCGGAACAATTTTTTCTTTTCATTTAAAATCATTTCAAATCATTAGAGTAGAGCATTTGAGCGGAAGAGTAACTGATATATATTCAAAGTGTCAACCGTAGTGTGTCTGGCTAGTTACAACAGCGGTACAGTAACCAAGTATTTCTAAAGTGATGTACAACAACAAAAGAAAGGCTTCCGCCGGAATGTCAAAAGGAAGTCTTCAGCCAAATCTTCTATGCGGCCTGCTTGCTCTTCTCCTCAGCTCTTGGTCCTCCCGATCCAAAGGCTATGTTAAGAGCTGAGGTCTAATGCATACGGACCCCAGGTAACGGTTAACCTTATGTTTACATACACAATATACGGACGACATATACCACAACATCAACAACATATACAAACGATCTATCACAACCAATGCATATGTATCGCTCCCAGCATGCAACCATATCGCTCCCCATACAGACATATCGCTTCTAGCATCACAGATACCCTCTAACCTTTATATGCACTCCACAGTATAAACACTCTATACATACAACACACATACCACATATATGCATATCATAAACATCAGAGTTAGTGTTACAGTACGCGAATGTACCTTCGTTGACGAGCGTTTGGTACGTTGACGGAAAACTGTACTTTTGACGGAAAACAACGAAATGACAGCGGAACAAGATTACTGATATCCTATAATGATAATATCACATTTATCAATATTAGATATCATAACAGACATTTTAGGTACAAATTACCATTTTGCCCCTACCCTTACCAATTAGTGGAATTTCGCCAGAGTTTCACTACTTTAACTCTATTTCTCCAAGATTTTAACATATCTCTTCTTCCAACATATTTATGAAATAAATATCATATTTGTCCCTAAAACATGATATCTATATCATACTTGAAAAACTAAGGATCTATTTAACATTCCTACTATAACTACCGAAAGAACTTAAGACTAGGGACTAGGGACCGAAGAACTTACCCGGCACTTTGCTATTTCCACAGACTCCTTCTTCTCTCTAAAATCTCTCTCTAGAAAGCTCTAGGATTTGTAAAGAATGAAGAGAAAGGTGAAGGCTATTTATAGAAAAAGTGAATGGCATTTTAGTAGTTCCTTTGAACTTCGTCTGGTTAGTTTCTGACCGTTGGATCGCACTTTTTTGAAGTGGTACGATCCTGGCCTTACACCTAGCATTTTGCCTTCAATGTCAACAAAATGATGTCATGTAATGCATCATCGTCTCACTTTATGTGCCTTTATATGATAAAGTTCCCTGTTTGGTGTCCTAATCGCGTTATCTTGGAAAAACTCAAAATTCCGGGAACATAGCCCCGAAGATCTCTTCTTCCTCTTTCAAGATATTTGGGTTAACTAAATTTTTGATCCCATTCAGGACATTCCGTTGCCTGCCGAACATTTCCGGACATACGCCGTCGGATACGGAAATGACTTTTGGCAACACCAACTTCTGGATAATAATTCACTGATTCGTAATATGTCCTGATTTTTACCAACTCATCCTCAGATTTCAAGTTATGATTTTATTTCTATAGGTTCTCATTTCCACTATCTATCTTAATTTCACAAAATATCTTTTTGGTCTTATCTCATAATCATTCCGTCGGTTACGGAAATGACTTTGGAGATAGGCCACTTTAAGATAAAAATTCACTTGTTTATAATATACTCTAACTTTAGAAATTTAATTCATGGTTTTCAAGGTAGGATTTAATTTCCATCGGTTCTCGTTCTATTTGCTGTCTTGAGTTTTAAATATGTAAACTAGATTTTTCATCTCTCCTCTTGATTTTTTCACTACACACACATGCACAACACTTAGACACACACACACTCACAACACACACATGTATATTATATATATTTACTTTATTTTTATACTATTTTAATTAATCACATTATTCTTAATTCGTGCTTTAGATAATTAGCCAATAATTACATAATTAATCATTTACTAATTGTTGATAATTTTCTTAATTAGTAATAATTATTATCTCATAACTATTTTACTGACATTGACATTTTATGCACCATGCATAATATTAAAAATCATGGGGTCCAATATAGTCCCCCAATACTTTTTGATTTTTTTTAATTTTTCCAAGGTAATAATTTAATAAATTACCTAAATTAGGGACAATATTCTTCCCTATTTTAAATAAATATTTATTTGCCTCTTTATAATATTTTCAGGGTATTTTATAACCCATAAATATTTCAGGTACCTATTTGCAAATTATCTAATATTTTAGGGACATTTTCACACATTATCTATTCTTAGGAGAAATTGTTTTAATAATAAGATAAATTCAATATAAAGTCTTTGAGACCTCATATTCACCTATTTTCAATAGGTATTATTTACTAAATTATGATACTTATCATAAGTAGGATTTTTAGGGTATTACACTTGAAAGGAAATCATTACCTTATATTTTCATCAGATCTAACTGATATTTCCTATAATCAGTTTTGACCGCGTCAACTCCTCAGTTTTACTGGTCATTATGAGGCATCCTAGTAGTTAGTACTAGCCCTATTCAAAGTCAAAAAACAGCGAGTGAATCTTGACAGATGAACACAGACACAACGAGTTTGGAACAATCTGTTAAGATTCCTCTTTCCACATAGCAGCCAAAAAGTAAAAGAAGAAAAACATAAATGGAGCCCAGCGAATCTTAACAGCCAAAAAACTTTGCTGACTCTGAAACCGTCTCTTGTAAATTTACAATGCATTTTTGCTTCTGTGACACAAACTCTCAATATGTTCCTTTTCTTTAAGCATACTCCTGCTCTCGAGCTCCCCCACCAATGCCTTGAATGTCCCGTTGTGCATTGGATCTAACCCCTGTGAGACCATTTCCTCGAAGAATGAGCAAGCACGATCAAGTTTTCCACTTCTAGACAGACGAGTTATCAGAAGTGAATAAGTTGCCGCGTCAAGACTCACGTCATTTTTAAACATGTGGCATACCAGAAAGTTCAGCACCTTCATTCTATTCTTTCTGAGACACAACTTCAGCAATGGATGATAAGTCTCTACATTTGGCTTACATGATTTCTCTTCCATTTCCTTGAGCAGCCTAAGAGCAGCCTCCTCTTGCGAGTGTGTACAAGAAATGGAGATCATGGTATTGTACGTGAAAACATCCTGGATAACCCCTTGCTTTGGCATGTCATCAAACAGATCGCGTGCATCTTTAAGCCTGCCAGCACGGCCAAAAATGTATATCAATGAAGAAAAAAATGGGGGGTCAGGTACACACCCATTGCTCTTCATCGTCTCATAAAGATCCAGAACTTCAGATAATTGCCCTGCCTTCCCTAACGCATGCATGAAGATAGTGTAGGTTATAACAGTAGGAGACAAACCCTTTTCCTTCATCTTATCAAAAACTTCTCTCACTCTGCGGAAATCCTTCTCTCTGCAACATGATTCAATGATATTAGTGTATGTAACAACACATGGTTGAAACCCATGTTCCCTCATATACTCCATTGCTTTATAGGCTTGGTCAAGTTTTCTACCTCTACAAAACCCATGAATCAGGATATTGAACGACCAAGAATCTGGAGAAATTGAATCCTTAAACTCCAAAAGAACTTTGTAAGCATGCTCAACACTATTTCCTTTCACCAATGCGCCCATGAGTGCATTCATCGCTTTTATGTCTTTGTTCAAACCAAACCGCTCCATATTTCGAAAAGCTTCCACAGCTTCTTCATACTTTCCTGCCTTGGAAAGCCTCCAAAATAACACAACCATTGTATCGCATGTCAGATACCCTTCAAGTTGATGCATTTCCTCAACCAAATTCCATGCAAGATCAAATTTCTTCGCCTTGCCTAAAATATAGATCATGAAGTTGTACAATTCTGGAGAATGCACATAAGCAGTCTGTGTTTTAGCCCATATGAAAAACCCCAAAGCTCGGATCCAGTCATTGGAAAACCTATTCAAGATCTTGTGAACCAAATTCTCTGATATAGGAAAATCATATCTTCCTAGCGACTCAGCAACTTTCTCTGGAGAAGAATGTAGTTCTTTAAGAACTCTACAGATTGCTGTGACATCATCTTCATCCTCGTTCTTCCTCAAAGAGAGTCTCGTCAATTGGGTTTGACCATTGAGCATATGGGCATCAACCCAATCAGCAAGTGCAGGGATAACAAAGTCATCATCAGAGTCTGCACTTTCAGGGGATTGATTGTCAGGTAACTTGACCCAAACCGGAAGTTCTGGTGATTCAGGAGAGTGCTGAGAATCGACTATCGTACAAAGTGGGTAGCTGTACAAGAAGTAGCGCAACCCATTACTATTGGTAAGCCTTTGAGGAATATGATGGTGAATGACCTTCAGGACTTGCAACTTAGATAGCATTTTCAGCAAACCCTGCATTCTTCTCCAAAAAATAATACAACCAGGGTTTAAACACCGTTTAGGTTATGTCATGGAAATCCTCTCCACTGTATCTCTTGGGCAATCACACTAATAATTTGGATTATGCTTTACACGCTGTTTCAAAGAATAAGCAGAGAAACAAATAAAGCTACAGATACAGGGAAGCAATATAAAAGGAGGAGATTATGAGTATGAGATGGTTTACAGAAAGAAAAGAACAATAATTATTTACAGAAACATGCCGCTTAATTTTTGTCTTACCATAAATAATTATTTTTCCTGCTCTATATGCAATCAGGAAAACGAGAGACTCATGGCAAAAGAGAAAAATGAGTGGCAGTTTATTATAAGCAAAAGACCATACTGCACTTCAAAGCAAAAACAGCATACTATCACAAAGTTCACATTTTCAGCAAGAAGCATGCCAACAAGACCCAAACTATTTCACAAACCACAAAAGACAGCCAAGGAAAATGTAATGTGTGAGCTGATACAAAGAGAAAAAATTCAAAAAAGGGAAGTAAACACCAAAATTATTTTATGAACTACTCTATTTCTTCTATTCAACTAAGATCCAATGCACAACAGCACATTCAAAACATTGGTGGGGGAGCTCCAATGCAGGAGTATGCTAAAAGAAAAGGAACATACTGAGAGTTTATATCGCAGAAAGCTACGGGAAACAAAAAAAGACTTTTACATTCAGGAGGGATTATTCTCTAAAATAGAAACTTCATTGTTCCTGAATGAGCTGATATCGCCAGTTTGCTAGCGGTTGACACATTTAATTAGTCGCCTCGGGGTGAAAATGAAGTTCAATCTTCCAGTTTATGAACAGACAATAAAAAGACACAAAAGGAAGTAGAGAAGTGCAGATATCAGAAGTTGAACATATAATTAATGAACATAATAATGAGAAAGCATCAAAAGATGACAAAGCATAATCTAAAAGAGACAAAGTAGATGAAGTTCCAGAGCTCATATTTAAATCTGCATAGGATCAAGAAACTCCATATCAGAATCGAAATCACCAGTGCTTAACCCATATCATAACAGAGTCAAAATCAATCAAAGCAGAAAAACCTCACATCACGAAAACCCCCTCTTGAAAACCCAATCTAAACCTTACACACATAAGAAGCAGAACACAACAACAACAACAAACACCTACCAGTTCCTTGTGGCGGCGACGATTAGGGTTCAGGGGAGGGGCAGACGCCGGCGACCGCAAAGAACGAGAGAGAGACAAAGAGAGGATGGGAGCGAGCTGCGAGAGCCAAAGGCAGGTAACACAGTATCCCTGTTGCCAGGCAACAGCAGCGTACCATAGGAACATAAAAAGGGTTTTGGGTTTTGCTCAGACGGAAAAATGGATAACTGGTTTTTTCTTTTTTTAAATAAAAATCAAACACAGCACAGATCACTGTACTTTCAGCTAATTTTGATTTTGGTCCTAAGTTTTTTTTTTTAAAAAAAATAATATAAAAAATTCCGTCCCACTTGTTTATTTGCAGTTTTTAGGGTATTTTTATTATTTTCAGTAATTTTACGCTCTATATGAGGCAAGTACTCCCTCATTCTATTCTAAGATACATATTAGAAGGATTTTTTTAATTCTTAATATAAGTTATTTTGATAGCCATTAATGTTTATTCGTTAATTTCTCTTATGTAATTAATAATAGCCGCTAAAAAAATGTGTTGAAATGTGGCTTTTTGTAATTTTATCTCATGCAAAATCTCATTTATATGGGTGACCTTGGAAAAATTTTATTAATAATTTTATGATATAAGACAAATTTATTTATAAATTAGCTGAAAGTGTCCTATTGAACAAACGAGAGTGCGCGCGTGGGGAGAGTTTTATTTGATAAAATGTTAAAAAAAAAAAGAGGGAGAGATTACGTGGGAATAGGGGTGTAAATAGGCTAAGGGCCTGTGGCCTGGCTTGTTAAAAGCCTGATCAGGCCTGGCCTGTCAGGCTAAAAGGCCAGGCCCAGGCCTCTTATGAGGCCTATTTTGCATAAACAGGCTAGGCCCAGGCCTATTAAGAAGCCTTTTAAGCCTGCCAGGCCGACCTGTTATAAGAGCAATTTTGTAATTTCTCTCTCAATCATCCAATCAGAGTGTGCCACGTATACTCTCCAATTTCGAAAAACCCTAAAATTATTTCAACTTTTAGTCGTGACTCCGCTGACTCGTGCCGCTCGATTCTTCCGTCTTCCTTCTTCCTTCTTCATTCTCCAATCTCCAATCTCCATCGTGGTCGATCCTCTGCTCCGACATTCCTGCTTCTTCATTCTTCAATCTCAGGCTCAGATCTATTGTTGGTGACCAAATCTATAGAGAGGGATAATGGGAGTGTTCTCGAATAGGATCGATCGGGAAGAGTGTGGGTTTGAGGGTTATTAATTTCCATTGTTGATCCATTGAGCAGCAATTCAGAACCTTCAGGTTGAATTGTGGGTTTGAGGGTTTCTATTCCCGAACTGCACACAAAGCGAGAACAAGCATGCATTCGAGCCAGTTTGACGCCGCCACAGCCTTCTTCGGCGATGGTTTTATGCCATCTCAGGCAACTCAAGGCCCTGAATCTTCTTTCCCCTTTTTCTAGTTCTTCGTCTTTTTCATAATCGCGTAATTTGACGTAGCAGCGAAACTAAGTTCTTTGTCTACTGTTTTTATGTTCTGGCAAGTGCGATTAGTGCTTAGAAGATCGAATATGTCTGTCTTGTGATGCTCGTGAAGAACTTTTAGCTTTAATTTTTATTCATATGTTGTCAAGTTGAATCTAATGCAGAATGTGGTAGGGTGATCTTATATTTTTCTAGAAGGTAGCTTATCATGAAGTTAGCATAAATTATTTCTGTGTTGTAGTTATTTATATATTCTCTAACAAATGGGTGAACACATTGGGGTAATAATAACTTGCAAGTCTTTTTATTGTAGTCTATAGCACTGTTGACTATTTCAAAATTATTGTTCTCTTGTTCAGGGGGATGACAAATATGAATTCTCTGAGCCAACCAAGATTCAGAATTTGGTTAAAAATTACTCTCAGTTTGTTTCCTTCCCATCTATACATGGCAAGAAAAATCATGAACTGTGGAGGTAAGGGTGTTTCTTTCTCTTTTTACAGTTTTTGTTGTTTTGCTGGTCTGGGTCTAATTTCTACATAAGTGCGAATAGTAGCATACGATATGTACTGTGCAAGCAATACACATATCATATACATAGTTCTTTCATTTAAATAAATGAAAGTCACCTTGTAGCAATTGGCTTCACATCCTTCACTAAAGTATGAATGGTGTACTTATTGGGATATTGAAAGTGGTTTCCAGGAGTGCTGATGTAAAAAATCATTAAATTACAGAGCTGGCCCATGCCCTGGCCCAAGAGGCTTACTAGTAAACCTCCTAGCTTGCAGTCTGATTTTGAATTTTTGATGCTATTGACATGTTCAACAAGGATACAAAACACTGGTCTCAATTAGTCTCAGATGTTTATGCGAATGGTCTTTCCATCAACTGGGCTAGAATGCGAAATATAATGGACATGAATGCTGGTTATGGAGGGTGAAGTATATTACTTTTGGGAGTTGATTTTTTTCTTTCTCGCCTTCATCCCTTTTAATTGTTAAACTAGATTCCCTATGGTATTCAACATGCTATTCAAATTAATTCTGATTGTGCTTTTGATTCAATTAATAAAAGTGCAGCGATTTCTTTCCTTGTATTCAGGATAGTAATGGATGGATTTTTGGATGGTGCATCTAGAATTATTAATGCAGAATCTATGCTATTTTCGGATTAGGATATAATTAACTATTAGGATTAATGAAAAAGAAGGAATCTGATGGTTTTTAATTAATTTAGTTGAGATTTGCTTTGTGGTTAATTAAGGAGCATTGGTTAAAGCTCTAAATTATGTTGATGTTGGATGTTGAATTTGTATGTTGGATGTTGTATTTGATTTCATTTTTTATGTTGTTGTAGACTTGTAGAATCTGTTATGTTGTTGTAAATTTGACATGTTTAATCAATTAGGCCTGTTTTTGGCCTGTTAACGCAGTCGGCCTATTTTCGGCCTATTTTCCTTGGGGCCTGTGGCCTGTTAGCTTAGGTACAAGATTTTTGAAAATATAGGCCTCTTAACAGGCCACAAGCCAGGCTCAGGTCTAAAAATAAGCCTGTTACAGGCCACAGGTCAGGCTCAGGCCGTTTCCCTACATAACAGGCCTGGCTTGTTAAGGGCCTGGCTGGCCTGTTTACACCCCTACGTGGGAATCAGATTCTCTCATAATCCCTTCCCTCAATATCCCTCAGTATCTGTGTATCTTAATTGTCCAAAAATCAATCTACCTATCCAAAGAGAGACACGTCATCTATTTTTAAAATTTTCATCTTTACTACATACAGTAGTTTTTACTTTGTGCAGTACTCCTTTTGGTCCTTATTATAAGGCACCAACTACCAATTCTCACAAACCAATAAAGTTAGTTAAAAACATTAAAGTTGTCATAAAATTCAAGTGATTTCCAATATTATCCCTACTAACAATCTTAAACTCAAATATAGTACTCTCTCACACTACCCTTATTGAATTGGGGCAGACATGGAAAAATGAATTAATTGCACATTTGAAACTTGCAAGTGCCTTATAAAATGACCAAAAACACTTGTTAGTTGGTGTCTTATAACAAGGACCAGAGGGAATAATTTAAAATAAATGATATGTACACCTAATAGGAGATGCATATTCAAGCCATGCACTGTTCATTGTCTCACAAAATCCTGTTCATTTAACAGTGCCAGCTAAAAATGCACAAATATGGCTTATTTCAGGCTCTGTGCCTAGGTAGAGGTGGGAGAAATTTTCGAATTGGTGCACCAAACGTATGTCTCACGCTGGGGTCCTTTTTTTGTCTAAAAAAACTTATTCCGATGTCTGACGCATTTATTGGTGATTGACCTATCTCTTAATACTTTACTCTTTCCTACCACGCGTGTTTACTCTTCTCCCTCAGCTTGCTAGCTATCTGCTTTTGCTCACCTTATCTGATCTACCACGCGTCTTTACTCTTCTTTCTCAGCTTGCCAGCTATCCCTCTGAGAGATCACCGCACCGATGAACCCACGCGGACGTGCAGTTTTCCATATCTACCACGCGTCCGACTGAATGTGTTGGGGGAACTCGACGAAGATAAAAGGGGCAGCTTCTCGGAGAGTTTGTGGAAGCTATGCTTGAATAAAGATTTTCTTCTTCCCCTAGATCCGTGCTCCGAAGGTATTGTGAAATTACTTTTCCCTATTTTTGCAAGCATTCCAGTGCTTTTGTAAAGATGCGTATGTATATTGAACTGAAAAGCAATATGATACTTATCATACAACTCATCTACTGAAAATGTTGTCAAAATAAATGATATCAATCAGTTTTGAAATGTTTATATTTGCAGCTCAGTTTTGAATTTTCAGTTCAGTCCACATAATGCTCTCACAAAGATTTGCTTTCTTGAGTTACTTGCATGAATTCACTCTTCAACCTGTTATCAATTTTAGGTGTAGTCATTTTTCTTTATGATGATTCAAGAAGGTGTATCCTCTAAGTCACTGATATTACAGTTTTTATGTGCTTTTCCCCCAATATGATCTCAATTAATTACATGGCATGAAAACAAAACCAAACTAACAGAATCAGATCTTGTATTGATGAACTTTGCATCTTAGCTATCATTTAAGTCTTAAATGTATTTTAAATCTATAAGCATTAATTTCGCTATAATATGAGCTTTAGTGTTCTGCACTAAATTAGCTGTTGACAGTGAGTATAATCTAATCGCTGTTATTTCCTGTTCAGGGAATCCTAATAGGTTTTGACCAGGCAACAAATATAATTCTTCATGAATCCGTATGTGAATCTGTAGGGAAACTTATTTGAAGATTATAAAGCTCCCAACCTGATACCAGTGACTTTGAAAATATAAAAAGCTAAGTTTTAGAATCACTTGTGCTTGAGTTATATACTTCCTTCCTTGCTTTTTTTTTTCCCTATATGTACATTTTATGCCATTTATACTTCATTCATGCTTAATTTAGCTTTTTCTATATTCTATTTAAAAGTTCACTCATGTAATGATAATGTTGACAAGATGATTGACATCAATCTGTTTTGAAATGTTCATACGTCTAATTACATCCTTTGATCTGCTCTTATTAGAATATTTCAGGCATGCAATAGGGTTACTGGTCTTCATGTCCCTACTTTCACACATGCATTGGTATTAATGTCATCATTAATGCTTTAGTAACTGGTAATTACGTTAACACCAATAATCTCATTGCATGCTTGAAATATCCAAGTTGTTCGCTTACTTCTTTCATGAGTTTGTTAGGACTGCTGCAACAAATTCAATCAAAGGATGTATTTGTTGATTTTAGGACACCAGTAATCCCATTGCATGCCTGAAATATCCACTGTCTGATTTATTTACTTATAGGTGGAAAAATTGAAGGAAAGACTACTTGTGAAGTTGGATCAATCTATTATAAACATTCAACTGAAACCTGAAGAGTTAAACAACGCTTCAGCAAATCCTTCTTCTTTTTGCTTCTTCTCATGACTTTAGAAGCATGATACATCAAGCATCAATGTAGTTGTATTCTTTTGCTCAATATCATTTTCTTCCCATTAAGATGTCATTGCTATCATATCTTTGGGTATATAAGTTCATTTTTAGTATACAAGCATCATGATAAGTTCATTTTTCCAATTGTCATGCAGATAAGTGTATATATATATAATTTTAACATAAAAATGGGTGTGTCTAACTTACAGGATTATGTGCTCCGTCATCAAAGTCTTGCTTCCAAGCTGATACCAGTGACTTTCAGTATACAAAAAGCTAAGTTTTAGAGTTAATTTTTCACGAGTTATATATTTCCTTCCTTCATCTTATTTTTTACATGTACGTTTTATTCTATTTATGCTTCCTTCATGATTTATTTAGCTTTTCCTACATGCTTTTTAAAATTTCACTCATCTACCACTCATGTTGAAAACATTATTGACATCAATCTGTTTTGAAATCATTCTACGTGCAACTACGTCCTTTCATCTAAATTCACTCATCTGTGGGGTATGTTTGTTACAATTTTTTCCCATAACTTGCATGTTTTTTATGAGCAATTATTGTGGGAAGTTTCCTTCCTTTTGCATGTTTTTTTCCATTAAAATTCACCATAAAGGTGGGTTTAGGTGCTGGAAGGAATGAATAAGCATTGGGCTTCAACTTCATCATTGTGAGTTTGAAGTAGAAAGAGAGTTGAAGGAATCGTTGGAGCGAGGATCTGTGTGAATAGGTCGTAATAATGAAGTTGGTACCCAATACAGATTCGTTCTTTCCATGACTAAACCCACCTCTATGGTGATTTTTTTTTTTAAACCATGAAAGAACACTTGTTGTTATTCAGTCATACATTTCAAATTCTGGGCCCTTTTTCTTTTTACTCAAACTTAGATTCTCCATTTTGGAACTATGGCCTTGCCCACATCTATCTATGCTCTTTCATTTGCCTAGGCTAACTCCATTGTTGTCTTCAATGTCGATTCCCTTTTCTTCATCTTCCAATAGCTTTTATTTTTGCCTACTTGTGTCATTGCAATATTGATCAAACCTAAGTGTCCTTTTTATACGACAATTAGGTGCCAAGTTCTGCTTCTCAGAGTTACATTTAGGCTGCTAATAATTCTCGGCCTCACTTGTACCAAATATCACACATTGACCTGAACATTGCATTCTTATGTAAACACTAAAAAGAAGCCAAGTCTAGGAGAATAATATTTCAAATTAATATTACTCTTACACAGTTTGCTTCTTTTTAGTGTTCACATTTCAATGCAAGTAACATTTCAGTGTGGTCATCTTTGGTTCAGGTGCTACCTAGATTTATTATCTTCACAAATTTAACTCTGAGGAGCAGAGCTCGGCACCTAAATGTGGTACAAAACGGCCACAAGGCTTTCATCGTTTTTTAAAATCAATGAATTGAACTTCTCTTGCAACTCATTCCTCAACAAAGATTGTTTTCTTAGTATAGTAGCATTTTCCCTGTTATGTAGCAATGCAAAAGTGGAGAGGGTTTAACAATAATGATTTTTCCTTCATTTATATAACAATTTGTCCAAGCCTTTGATGCACCTTTAGGAATCAAAATTGTGTCATTTAATAAACTTATATATATATATATATATATATATATATATATATATATATATATATTCTATTACTCTTCATGTTGAAGAAGAGGGATCAAAAGAAGATATGGGAAATGACTCAATAAATCCCAAACAAAAAAATGCTTCACCAGATTTTGAAAAATTCCAATGTGGAGCATATAATCAGTATTTGAGGTAAATTACAAGGTGACTTCATACTTAGTTCTAATGGATTTAATAACTAAATTGGATTGAATAAAGTCAAAACTGACAAATTTGGCTCCTTCCCCTGTTTCTTTTTGTTTAGACATGCTTATTTTATTTTGCTGACTGCCATTTATGTTTTATTCAAAAAGTTACACGGTACAAAAATATAGACTACTACTTGCTGCGTTTCCATAGATTTATAGAACAATCCTCAATTCAAACACACTTATGCGTGTGTTTTCAAAAAAAAAAAACATATCAATACATTATTAATATGATATGACCATACCAGTACATTAATATGACATGACCATACCTCATTAGGTGAGATTAGGTGCTGTCACATATCCTTTTAAAAAAAAATATGTACCTGCTTCTTTTATTCAAATAAATATATCACTTCCACAATGCATATGTAGTTCAGTGTGTACTTTCACCATCAGCTTTTTCTTAGTGCATTTTTAACAATTTCACATGCTCTTATACGTATGAATAGAAACTTCATGTAGCCCTAGAAACAACAGTCTGCTGATGTCTTTTTCTTTCCCTACCTACTGCTGGTACTTTTTCAAATAAATCAAAGCAACCAGTACATATATCAACATACTTTTCTATATAATACACCCCAATTCGTTGCTTCTCCAACTTTCATTCTTCAATCTACACGATCCTTCCTTCTTTTTCTCATAGCCTCACATTCATACAACACAATGGCTGGACTTAATTGCTCAATGATCATAGATTTAAATGACTCCACTGAAATGTGGAGGATAATGGTGCGAGTGTTGAGAAAATGGAAGAGCTTTCACAAAAATCCACCTAAGCAGCTGTATGCCATTTGTTTCATCCTCATGGACCAGAAGGTTTTTTCATTCCTTCCCATATTATGTTCATCTTTTCATTACTCCTTCAGCAATGTATTAACCTGCATGCAGTTCTTATTAATCTCATATATTTCACCTTCCTGACAATTAATATATTTTGATCATTGTTTTTAAGGGTGACAAAATACAAGCTTTAGTGATGAACAAATCTTTGTTCACTAAATTTGACACCGAGCCTGTTAAGGGTGAATGCTACTTTATAGAAAATGTGGAAGTCATCCCCAACGGAAATGCTTTTAAGGCAACAAACCACCCGTTCAAATTGCTCTTCAATGCTGCAACTTATGTGAAACAACAACATGCTGAGATACCCTTGTGTGTATTCACTTTCTTTCCTATCAAGGACATATTAACACAAACATTTCAGAAATCATACCATGTCTCTATTCGGTAAGCAAAATTAATTCCTTTGTCTTTCACACAAGTCAAATACCCACTAACCATATACATTTTCCCACAGATGTCATTGGCTTTGTGATGAGCATAGACGCATTAGAAGAATACTACTCAAGATTAGAGAAGAAGACCAAGCTTAAGTTGCTCTTATCCAATGAAAAGTACATACATACTGTTTTTTTTTTTCCATTAACACTTCACAAATCGGACTCTTCTCACTTTGTTCTTGACAAATTTGGCTGAACTTCTTTATTCCTATTTCTTTCTAAGTGCATTTATGAATGGCATCCCATGTAACCTGAAAACTAACGTTTTTTAAGTGCTTTTTTTGTATCACCTTTTGTTTTCATTATACCCATACATTTTGCATGATAGTCAATATTTTTGTTCGCCTTTTGTTCGCCTTTTGCATGGTAGTCAATTTTTTTATGTAACCAGAAAACTAAGATTTCCCTCTTCCCTCATCTATTTGTTCAACTTTTGCATGATAGTCAATATTTTTGGTCAATCAGCACTTCTGCATGAATTCCAACACTTCTAACATTCTTATTACATCTATTCTGTTCATTTAATAGGGGAAATTTTGTCCCCATGGTATTATATGATGATTGTGCCTCCCATTTCGCAACACACGATTTTTCTACAAACCAAAAACCAACAATCCTGCTAGCACAGCTTGCAAGGATTGGTTTTAACGAAGATGGTGAGACTTATTAGCATATCCTTCACCTCAATACCTTTCTTCATGATCTGCATTTCTTATTTCTTTTTAATTTTATTTTCCAAGGCCATCTAGAAGTATGTAGTTCTTTTAATGCAACAAAAATACACTTGAATCCCAAATTCAAGGAGGTGGCAGAATTTATATCAAGGTATGTTGTCCTGGTGTCTTGAATACAACTTCGTTCCTACTAATGTCCTGCCTCCATGTGTTAAACACTCATTAATTATATGTCTTTAGTGTTGAACATATACCTTCACCAACCATGACTTCACTAACTCCAACTATTGGGACTCAAAACTCAATAACTGCTGCTGAATCAATCCTGCGAAATACCCCTACAATTAAAGTTTCCGACATATCTCTACAGGAAGTCGTACGTCCCAAACTTGTATTTCAAGCATTGTTTCCTATCAATAAATAAAAACTAATTGAGCTTCTACTCCTTTGTAGGGCAAATATTTTGTTGTCATATGCCATTTAAAGAAATTCCTAACACGAGATAAGTGGTTTTATGACGGCTGCGCAAGGTGTGGAACAAAATCCCAAATCACCAATGGTGTAGCTTCATGTGCAAACAACTATTGCAAGGGCAAAAAATGTACCATCCAACCAAAGTATGATAACTTCAACAACTCATTTATTACACCTCTTTACATATATCATTAAAAAAAATGCAACTAATGAGGGTTGCTTCGACTGAACTACCTCATTGCAGATGACACTGGAACTGCTTCAATAGTGTTCTTTGACAAGCATGCATCTGAGTTGCTAGGAAAGACTGCTGCCCAACTAAAGGCAGAAATACCTGAGGTTAAATTCAAACTTTCTAAAATAAATCACAACATTTTTTCAGTCTTCTAACAATGTTTAAAATGTTTCCTTTTAGGACCAAATCTCTTTTGCATTTCCAAAGGAGATAGATAATTTGGTTGGCAAAAAGATGATCTTGAAGCTGAAACTTAATAGTTACAACAAAAACCACCCAAATTCCAGTGCATCGGTTGCAACATATGCTGAGGCAATGGATCTCAACGATGCATTTGATGCCGCCACTACTGAGGTTCAATACTTACCTGTCTCCAATTCTTACGTGTTTTAGTTGAACTTTTAGTGTCTTGCTCATATCTATAAGTTTTTTCTGTCTAGGTTCCTCAAACGAGTGTCAATTGCGATGGTGATGATGAAGAAATCATATTAATGAGGAATTGCACTGCGAAGGATAAGGCAACTGCAACTGTTGAACCAAATGTTGCCCACACTGAAAGCATATCTACCATTGACCTTACCGATATTTCCCTTTCTGAAGACCTTAATATTGTACCCTCAAAGGGCAAAAGAAAGATTTCTTCAAAAAAAGGTTCTGCAGTAGGTTTGAGCACAGCTACATATGGGCCATCCTCTCCAGCTAAAACACCATCGAAACCATTAAAATCAATGAAACAGGAAAAAAACTGATCTACCTTCATCACTTGCATCAGTTTCTTACGTTGTTTTTCACAGCCTCTGTTGTATTCACCCACTCTCTTTTGCTATCCCTTTTGGTTTCTTGATTGTAACGTCCTAAACCATGTCTTTACATTCCAATGTCTGCTTAGTGTACGAAAGGTTGCCTCTATTCTGATGTTATGGGCTGCAACCACTTAATCACTTGGAAGTATTTTTTTTTTTGGATACTTCACTAATGTATTATATCAAGTCTCCTGCAGCAGATGCAAATACTATAATTTGCACCTACATGCATCTATTAAAAGCTATTCAATGTGTGCCATTTAGTTTCAATTGCTCTTGCCAAATTTGAATCACACAGTACTTGATAAACTTGCAGCACATAGCAGTTACTACACGTATGAAAAATAGTTACCGCTTATCTTGGTTAAGCTCATTTATATTTACATATATCACGTTGAAACATATCGAAACTATTGTGAATATATCTACAATTATTATTACTTATAGCAGCAGAATTAATACAATCAACTTGACTGAAGAGCAAGTTGACTTCTTTTTATTTCAGTCAACTACATCCCTCAAATTCCTCCATCTACTCTTTACACTTTTATTTGAATTATTTCTGGCGTAACCTGTTGTAATTTATACTCATTATATCATTCACTGTTATTTATTTTCCTTCTCTGTATCTTATTAAACAATTGAAGTTTTAGTTATTCAACGCATAATAGTTTTGTCTTCTTGAGTGTCAATTTATTATACCTCATTTCGTTGACTTCTTTTTTTGGGGGTTGCCATCTTCTTTGTGAGCAGAGATATGTTGTCAGAAAATCATGCATTGTAGATAATTTCGTTGATAGGTATGGGCATCTCAATTCACTTCTATCATCACACTCTTAAAATACTTCCTATTACCAAGAGGCGTGTATGACATATGCTTCTGTCTACAACCTATCTAAATCTATATTTTAGTCATATTAAACAAGCTATTGGTAGTAGGTATACTTTCAAGAGATCATGGAACCCTTCTCATCACAAGTACCTAGGCCAGCTGTCCTTCCTGACATAGATCATATCTACTTAATACACACAATACTGTATGACATGAATGCCTTCGTCCTATAGCATATTAATTACTTTATTCCAAACACTTGCATCTCTAACTTCACTCCATTCATATTAACATCAAGCAATCTGCTCTTTACGTTGTACATTTATATTATGCGGCAAATATGTTGAAGCAAGCCTTAAACCTCATGTAATACTGAAATCTGTTTGCATTCCTTTTATTCTTCACTTTTTCCACCTTCATCTTTTCTTTTCCTTCTTAAACAGATTTATAAGATTCAGTGTTTAAAGGTCAACAAAGTTCACAGCACAGCTAAACACCTTCTACAGTTACTGAATTTAAGGTATTTCTTGCTATTTACTGAGCTCAACCCTTTTTGCTCTCGATTTGTTTAAACCACCAAAAAAATTACATCACCAGGAATTATGTGACCTGTTTCCTTCTTTCCTTCCTTTAATGTAACAACAAGAACCTCAAAGTCAATCTTTATCACACCCAATGAATCCAATAATAATTGTTGCATTCTGTTCTTAAAAAAAAAAAAGAAAAAAAGAAAACCTCCTCAAGCAAATCTACTGTACTTCAATTCCTTTTTCCTTTAGTTTGGGCAGCTGATTTATCTATCTGTTTGTTCATGCATCTATATATAAATATACAAACACACAAACATGTATTTGGTACATGGCTTCGGTCATTCACTCATGAACAAATATGATATTCAATATGACTTTTTATCATTGCACTAACAATAAATACATGTGGCCTTCACCAATTGCAGAAATTTGCGTTCCACAAATTTTTGGGACCTCCTTATTTGCACATGGAGATGAAGAAATATGTTTCATAGGTACGCTGCTTTTTCATTTTATTTGTTAATATGTTTTAATTCTTCTCTTTGTCTGCATACTGACGTGTGATATCAATAATCATACAAGGGTGTGTTTATCTAATTTTTAGGTTCTTAATGTTATACAATAAAACTTTTTTGGTGGTGTTGAATTAGATAAAAATCCTGTCATGTTGCTTTCCTGCTCTCCTCATCTACTTTTCGTGACAAAACTCAAGATGCACCCTTATTACAACTAAAGGTTTCAAAACGCACTGGTATGAGCTCAACAAAAAACAAAAAAAAAATAATTACTATCATTATTGAAAAACTATGGAAGTTTCAAACACAACATTCCATTATATATCATTAGACTATTAAGCACATGAACTTTCCTCCTTGCTTGCAAAGCAATCAGGTTTATATTCATATTGACATGTTGGTCTACTTTATTTGTTCTCATACCTTCCTTACTGTTGCTCCATTCTGACTTATTTATAATCCATCCTCTTCATGCATATCCCGCGTTACTAAGAATTAATGATTGTATTTTGAGGTTAAAATGTGTCGACTGGATTAAGACAAATATTGAAGCATTATTGTCGAAGTGAATGTATCAACACAACATAGACTGTAAAGATTGAATGACTTTACTTTAAAATAATATCAACTTCATATGAGAGTCCATCTCTAAACTAAGTCTACATTGCTACATCTTGAGATGTAATTTGTATATTCAACAAGTTTTTTTTAATTATTTTTACATTACTGACGCCTCATCTCTAGCATTTAAAACAAAAAAAGTATTGCTCACACAATTGAAAGAACTCAGGAACCCATCATATGTCCAAAGTAGCCAAACTCGTGAGATCAAATTTATATGAGATTTATGGAGTCCTTTGCTTTTATCAATTGCCTTGACACTCATTTTCAGCGACATTAGGAAATAATCTTATAAATAACCTCACAGACAAAACTAATAAATACAAGTAATCTTTTTATGTTTATGTGGAATAGAAGAATAAATTATTTTTGCAATAAGATTTACTATATATTAAACAAGTTTTCGAGGAAAATTTGTGACCAATGTTGTGTATGGATACTTTTACTCACTCAATATAAATAGATCGGAGTTATACAAGTATTGTCTTATATAAGTATTACAGAATGTATGTATGAACTTTTACCTAACAAAAAAATCATTAATTTCAATATTGTTAGCAATATCAATTTTACTTAGTTGTTTGTTTTAAAAAAACATTTTCCAATTTTCTCTTTCCCATGAACTCGTGCAGATAGAACTATTTTGAAAAACAAGTGAAGCAGCTTAATTCATAATAATAGTGTGTAACATTGATGAATAATTCATTTGTTTCATTTATTTCGTTAAGGTTCTATATCTTGATCTCCTGCATTTCTTATAATGCAACATTGCTTACCAACACCGGTGATTTATCAATATACTTTTAATATACTGATCTTCAAAGAAATTTATCAATCACGAACAAATTACTCGCTTACAAATCATACTTTTTACTATCATTTTCGACATTTACATTTTACAATTGATTCCAACTCAATTGCTCGCTTACATTTTACAAATCATACTTTTTACTATCATTTACATTTACATTTACAAATTGCTCACGAACATATTATTATACTTTCAACGTCCTGAAAAAGCTGTCAAAGTTCCTTGCTGATTCCAACTCAATTGACAATGGATTCAAGATTTTCAACATAAACATTTTACAATTACAAAGCTACAATACAATGCATTGTTTTACAATGTCATGAAATTATGGACTCGGAACTATTTAAAATTTCAAATAATATATACATTTTGGCTACAATTATGTGAAACACTGTAAGATCTGAACCCCACTCTACTCCTCTACGACATCTTTCTTCCCCCACCTGACTTCGTGGAATTGCCTCCACCTTATTTTTTATACATTTCCAAACTAAATATTCTCATTCATCTCCATACTATCCTCAATCTAACCTTTATTTTCCATTTATATGATGTGCCATTCTCTTATGTCAGTTGCTTGATCAACATGCCTCCAAAGACGAGACAACACCTCACTACTGGAGTAAAACTTAACTATAAGGAAGAAGCAAGGAGGACTTTTTTTGAAGACATCACAAATGTTGTTCGAGATGATGTGTCACAGTTTCAATCCTTCAACACCCCTGGTATATCACAATTTATCTTCACGTTTATCATATATTGGTAGATGGTATCTAACGCACGAAATGTGTTCGTGCAGATGATTTGGATTTTAGAAATAGAACCAATACAATTCGAAGCAAAAGGTTTCGATCAATTCAACTTGACTCAGAACAATTTGATTCAGTCATCACTAACTCATCAACAACTAACACCAACAATTTTGATTACTCCTTTATCACCCGATGCCTGGAGTACCAATTCGACACATCACACGGAGGTGATGGAAAATTTCATTTCCTTTGTATTAAATATAAAGATGTTCTCACACATTGACCTCATACTTCTAAAAATGTTGATCCCTTTAAACAAAACTTTTTCAACTACATTTTTCCACAGATTAAAGCACACATGTCGTTTCTTCACCAAATTATTCACATGTTGTCTCTACTGAAGTGACAGAAACAAGCATCAAATCAACAATAACGAATCAAGAAATGCCAAGTCGTCACCCTATACATACATTTACAGGTAATCATTTTTTGCTCCTTATGTTATCAACATAAACACTGGAAAATAAGTAATATTGTGCAATGCCAATTTGCCCATTACCATTTCATTGTTGTTCATTAATCTAAATTATGTCCATTATTAGATCCCGAACTTTATTACCACCAACAGATGGACTTCACATATGATGAGTGCTTGAGTTATGATATGGAGGACACCCAAAATGAAGCACATCCATTTGAAGGTCAGCTATCAACCTCTTATATAATCATCATACTACTTTTTACTAAAATATTTATATATATTCTGACATAACAGTCAATATCATCAATGTTGTTTAGCTAAACTATTAACCATGGCACAAAATACATCCCTTCCAATGTCAAGCACACATCCATTCCTCATTGTTACACAACTATTAAGTTGTATTAAATATCATCAAGTGTATTTTACAAAGTCACGGTATCTCAGCTTTTTTACATTTCCGTAGAGTACTTGGATGAGGGAGACACCACATATCAATGTCACATATGTGGTGCAAAAATGCGGCTGAATGAAAGGATTCAAAAACAACGTAGTTTAGTTGTACCATTATTTACAATGTGTTGCCACGACGGAAAAATTCGTCTTCCTAAAAATCTTATACCTCCTATTGTCTTGCATGACCTCTTCTTTGATAAAAAATCAGACAAGTTAAAGAATTTTCATACTAATATTAGGAACTACAACAACATGTTCTCATTTACTTCAATGGGAGGCAAAATCGATCGTGCCAAAAACAATGGTTGTGGACCTTATACCTTCGTACTTTCTGGACTTAATTACCATCACATAGGCAGTCTTTTGCCTGAACATGGATCAAAGCCTGTGTACTCACAACTTTACATTTATGACACCGAGAATGAAGTTTAGAATAGGATTTCTGTTGTAAGGTACATACTATACATATCGCTCACATTATATTTACAAGGTATTACCTGTTATAAATTATGCTTCATATCTAACACATATTACATGCTTTATTGACAATAAGCATTTGAAAGACTCCAACATCAACCCCACGATTGTTGCACAAATACAGGATACGTTGAACCAATATAATTCATTCGTTAAACAATACCGTATGGCTGCTTCAATGATTAATAGGCCCCATCCTCAAAGTTTTAAGCTACGTTTGATTAGTAATAGACAACATGATGGACGGACACATAACTTGCCTTCCGCTTCAGAAGTAGCAGCATTGATCATGGGCGATATTAATATCAATTTTCAACGAAGGGACGTAATTGTTGAGGATTGTCCGGATCACCTCAAAGGATACATGAATTACATCCTTCATATCTGCCATTGCAATACCCTCTTTTATTCCCTAGGGGAGAGGATGGTTACAGAGACGATATAGACCACTTTGCAGACCATATTGGTTCTAACAAATCAAAGAAATGAGTTAGCATGAGAGAATACTTTGTATACAAGTTGATGACTAGAGATGATGAGGTGTCAACTATTTTACATGCTGGAAGACTTTTCCAACAATTTGTGGTTGATGCATACACGATGATTGAGGCTCAAAGGTTATTATGGGTAAGAACACATAAAAAAGAACTACATGCAGACATGTACCAAGGAATATCTGATGCTTTGTTGAGTGGAGAGAGAAATGCATCTGCCATCGGCAAACGGATTATCTTATCGTCTTCATTTACAGGAGGTGCACGTTACATGATACAAGCCTACCAAGACGCAATGACTATATGCAGATTTGCTGGGTACCCAGATTTATTCATAACGTTTACATGTAACCCATCGTGGTCTGAAATAAAAAGGTTTTGTGCGATGCAAAATATGACTGCTTCTAATAGGCCTGATGTCTTATCAAGGGTTTTCAAGCTCAAGCTCAAAGCTCTAATGGATGTCATCAATAAACAAAGTTTGTTTGGAAACGTCCGTGCAGGTATGTAAACCTCAATTCCTATGCAAACTATGTTCTTACAAGTTTTCAACTTCACAACAACATATTGTGCCATAGTATAACTAACCTTTTTTTTCAAAGCTGTTCTTGCAAAAATAGAAGTGTACACAATTGAATTCCAAAAAAGAGGGCTCCCACATGCACACATCCTTATATGGCTGTCAGAACATGACAAGATCAAAGAACCCAATGACGTTGACAGAAATGTGTGCGCAGAGATCCCAAATCCATATTCTCAGCCTCAGTTATATGAGTTGGTTCAAAAATTCATGATGCATTCTCCTTATGGGACCTTCAATCCAAAAGCACAGTGTATGGTTGATAAGAAATGCAACAAGTTCTTCCCAAAAAAATTTAGCCAACACACAATGGTTGACCACGAAGGTTTCCCTACATACAGACGAAGAGATGATGGAAGGTCTGTTCATATTAAAGGCATTCCATTAGATGACAGGTTTGTTGTTCCATATAATCCTACTTTGTTGTCTGTTTCATGCCCACATAAAGGTCGAGAAATGTAATTAATCTACAACAATCAAGTACTTATTTAAGTATATTAGCAAAGGGAATGATCGTGTTATTGCCTCAATTTTTGAGACTGACCAGATTGGCAGTCAACATCGAGCAGTGGACGAGATTGAACAATATTACAACTTTTGATATATATCCGCATGTGAAGCATCTTGGCGTATATTTGGATTTGATATCCAACATAGGTACCCACCGGTTGAGAGGTTGAGCTTTCATCTACCAGACCAACAATGTGTCATCTACTCTAACACAGATGACGTGGTAGATATTCTAGCGAAGCCAAGTGTTAATGAGTCGATGTTTCTTGCTTAGATGAAACAAAATAGAGATGATGATCTTGCAAAAACACTCTATTATTATGAATTTCCACAATATTATGTATATAATCATAGTAAGCGTATGTGGCAAGCAAGGAAAAAAGGGTTTGCACTCGGTCGACTTACTCATGCTGCACCTTCATCAGGAGAATTCTATTATCTAAGGATTTTGGTGACTAAAGTTAAAGGACCTTCATCCTACGAAGCTATTAGAACAATAGATGATGTCATGTATCCTACATATCGCGTTGCCTGCATTGCTTTCGGATTGTTAGACGATGACTATGAATTTGTAGCATCATTGAAGGAAGCATCTATGTGGGCTAGTGGCCTGTCATTGCAAACTATGTTTGTCAGTATGTTACTATACGGCTGCCTTACCCGACCTGAGTTTGTTTGGAAGGAGACTTCTAAAATTTTATCAGAAAACTTATTATATATACCGCATCGTGACCCTATGTCCTCAAGTATGTTCATGTACATCTAAATTTTTCCTTACTTCCTCTTCTAACCAACAACTTTTTATAATGCTTTTTGTTCCTTCATGTAGAAATAATTATACCAATAGTAGACAAAGAGGAAGCTGTGCTTAACGAGATTGAAGCTCTCCTACAAAAAAATGGCAAGAGTATCTCCGATTTTCCTTTACTACCATCACCTTCATCAGGTACTCATGCCGATGTTGGTAATCATTTAATTCGGCAGGAATTGAATTATGACAGGGCTCAGCTTCAAAAGCAATCCGATGAAATAGTGCGATCCTTGAATAAAGATCAACTTCTCATATACAACACGATCATGACAAAAATTGATACGGGTCTCGGTGGCTTTTTCTTTGTTTATGGATATGGAGGAACCGGAAAAACTTTCTTGTGAAACGCATTTACATTGTTAATTCGTTCCAGGGGTGACATTGTCCTCACTATTGCCTCCAGCGGAATCGCAGCCACACTGCTACAATCTGGTAGGACAACGCATTCAAGGTTTGCAATACCCATTGCAGTTAATGAGGACTCAGCATGTAACATCAAACAAAATTCTTTGCTAGCTGATTTGATCAGGGTTACCAAACTGATCATATGGGATGAAGCTCTGATGGTCCAACGTTTTTGCATTGAGGCATTTGATCGTACATTAAAAGATATCATGCATTGCAACAAGCCTTTCAGTGGCAAAGCTGTATTGATGGGAGGTGACTTTCGCCAATTATTACCTATCATTCCAAAAGCATCAAGAGCTACTATAGTTAATGCTTGCATCACTGCATCGCCTTTGTGGGCTTCATGTACAATTTTCCAACTCAAAAAAAAAACATGTGACTTTCTCATTCATCAACCCAAGAATATGAAGAGTTACATGCCTTCTCATAATAGCTTCTAGATATTGGTGATGGTAACCTCGGATTGCCGCACGACGGTGTTGCACAGGTTGAGATTTCGGACAAATACCTAATTCGTCAACTTAACAATCCAATGCAGTCTATTGTGTCAGCCACTTACCCAGGTTTGCTTGAAAATTTAACAAACTCCGATTACTTCAATAATAGAGCTATTCTTTGCCCAACAATTGAAAGTGTGAACAACAAAAATGAATACATGTGCTCTTTGTTACCTGGTCAAATGATGGAGTATTTGAGTTGTGATAGTATTTGCAAATCATCCCAAGACGTTGCTGGATTTGAAGACCTGTACACTATGGAGTTCTTGAATACAATTATATGTTTAGGTCTCCCTTTGCATGCTTTGATTCTAAAGGTTGGTGTGCTTATCATGTTGTTGAGGAATATAGATCAGGCTAGTGGCTTATGTAATGGAACCAGATTGCGCGTCACACATCTTGGCAAGAATGTAATCGAAGGATTGACATTGAATGGGTCTACTCCAAATAAAAAGGTTTTAATCCACAGGATGGACATGAATCCTTCTGACAGCAGTTTGCCATTTAGAATGAAGAAGCGCCAGTTCCCTATTACTTTATCTTTTGGAATGACAATCAACAAGAGTCAGGGTCAATCATTACAGAATGTTGGGTTATATTTGTCAAAGCTAGTTTTCACACATGGGCAATTATATGTTGCTTTGTCGAGAGTCACCAATATTGCTGGTCTTAAGATTCTTATTGTAGATGGTGCAACTGGTGAAAAATGCACGACCACCAATGTTGTATACAAAGAAATTTTCAGAAATGTCTTCCAAGCATAAATGAAATAAACTTGTCGTTGCTTCTACAAAAATCCATATGTCGTTTTCTTTGATTTTTACAAAGTGCAACTCCAATGTGATGAATTTTCGCTATTCCAAAGATATTACTAAGTTAAAAATAAGATCACAAACTCAATCAAGAATCTTGATATGTGATTGTTCATTATACCAAGTATATACTACAGATGATCAATTTTCTACTACCTCTCTTTTATTTTGATGCATCCAATGAAAGCAAATTTCTTTCCTCCATTACGTTTCACCTATTAGCTATGTAATGTAAAGAACTGCAAATCTCACTTATCTATTCGTTCGACAATTTGTTGCATCGATGTCCTGCTTGTTTTTAAAGGGTTAGGATACACAAATTTTGAGGGATATACTGAGAGAAGGGATTCTAAAAAAATCTAGACTCAATTTATGCGGGGTTTTGCGACAAGCATAACAATATTTTTTTAAGGATTTTTTTTTACCAGAAATTTTTATAAGGATTTGAACCACATTAACTATATGTAGTTAATAATCAAGTCCACACACTTAAAAGAGTGTTACGCTCCCTAAGCAAAGTTTTTTTTGTTTTTTCTTTCAAAACTACACAAGCAAAGTTAACTTCATCCAAGTATAAGACCACAACCAAATTTTCTTTTAGAATCAGAATGTATTAAAGTGAAACTCATACCAAAAATAAAAAAGAAAAGAAGAAGAAGAAGAATGTTTTAAACTCTAAAAACGAAAAAGAAAGAAAGAAAAATGGAACCCATTTATCAAAACGGCATGGCATAATCAAAACGCAGGCTAGGGCATGAAGATTGCAGCTCGGTGAAGGGGAGAGATTGATTCGCTGGGGGGCTGGCTGGTGAAGGCGGATGGGAAATCGTCGATTGCGCTCAGTGAACGAGTAGCGATCGACTCGGAAGGGCTCGGTGGTGAAGGCAAAGAAGAAACCACAGCTCGTGATACGTGGAAAAGAAGGAATCGTCGCGGCAGTGGGAACTGGTTAGTGTTTTTTTCTATTATGTTCTGGTTCTTATGTTTGTAAGGTGTAGATTGGGTTTTCGAGAGGTGTTTTTCGTGACATGCGGTTTTTTCTGCATTAATTGATTTTTAGTCTGTCATGGTTTGGATCCGATATTGGTAATTTCGATTCTGCTATGGAGTTTCTGGGCAGATTTGAATATAAACTCTTAAACTCCTCTCACTTTTACCCTTTTAGATTATGTTTTGTCTACAATGCTTTCTAAAAGTTATGTTCCTTAAGTATCTGACTTTTCTTCTTGTTTTCAATTTCTGATATCTGCACGTCTCTGCTTCCTTTTGTGTCTTCTTACTGTTTGTTTAAAAACTGGTAGATTGAAGTTTATTTTCAACCCGACGCGACTAGTTAAATATGCTAACGGCTGGCCAACTTGCGATATCAGCTCATTCAGGAACAAATGAAGTATCAATTTAGAGGAGGATACCTCCTGAATGTGAGAGTCTTTTTTGTTTTCCGTAGCATTTTGTCTATGTAATTTCAAGCTTGTAATTTAACTAGCCTTCATTCAGAAGAAAATGCGTTATTTTTTTGTTCCCACTATTATGTTGATTCTGCTACATTGCATTCGGGTTTATGGACTGCATTAAGAAAACTAAAGGCCTGGATAACTATTTTGCCCATGTGTTCTTCCATATCTGCAACAATTAGCGGTTATATCTAACCCAAAAAAAAAAAACACTCAGTAGTTATAATGCCATGTCAGCTCTGTTTGCCACGTCCTCACACCTAATGAAACTGAAGGACTGACTTTTTTTTTCCTGAACAAAGCTATAGAGACTGATATATAAAGAAATGAAGTATAGGGGCTAAGACCATAGTTGACCGAAATAATGAGGAATAAAAATATATTTTTGACTTTCATTTATGCATATAGTATATTTTTGCCTATTTTAGCATCTTACTTCGCTTGGTCATGTCCTTTCTAGCACTTCTCACTTTAGGCGTACTTGTGATTTAGCGCACTAAGGACACCTTTCATGTTTAAAACTTGGGTTATATTTGTTGTGTTTTCATCTTTTCATGGCGGGTTTTTTTGTAACCAGTTTGTAATCAATATATTCATATACACATGCACGTATCTAGGTTTTTATCTTCTAAAAGTCAACACCATGAAGAGGCCATTTCCATGGAACGAGGAAGTTGAAGTCTCGTCAGAATCAGGTGAATCCTTTTCAGGCTCGGGGATGGACATCAGTAATGGGGGCGATACCAAGGCAGCCATTGACATAGCAGTATCTCACATTGCCAGAGATGTACTGTCTGAAGGTATTTGCTTACTGGGAATCTGGCTCTTCTGTTTTCTAATGAATTGTCTGACATTGCATCAATACAGTAAATAAGATGATTGATAGTGTAACGAAGACAACTTATCTGCCAAGTTTTCTGTAAAAACTTTGATGTATACGAATTTCAATTAACAACTGTGAATCTTAAGATTAATCGTCTTATATAACATGTAGAGGAACGAAGACTTTAAACCACGTACACACACATGTTGTGTTAATTTATACTCCAGTTTATGGCATATGTTATTCTTTTTTTTTTCCTTCCTTTTCTTTGACCAGAATTTTACTGAAGATATTGCTCTAAGAAATCGTTTTTGCTGAAGTTTATGGACCAAAGCTCCCATGGATTAAGATTAATTAGCTATCAGTACTACTTGTGCACCCAGTGCACAGGTGTTTCATGAACATATCTGCATGTGTGGTTATCCTTTGATGTTTCTTGTTAGTGAGAATTTATTCCTTGCTTATAACTTTTCACATCTTTTCACCATTTACATGTATTGGATATTCCATAAAAATGCAATATAATTTTCAGCCACACAATTCACAATATGGATTTTGATGACTGCTTTCAAGCATAGAGCATCTTGAGGTAGAAAGTGGAAAACATTGATTTCTAAAATAATTAAGAAGCTGAAGATCTTTGAGTTACAAGTGTTTATAGCATCTTGAAAGACCTCATAGTTGTTGCTTTGAATATGTTCATATGCAAGCCTTCACTCTGCCATCCTGCAATTTATTCCCCAATAATTTATTTAACACAACCCTAAAAATCACAAAATCAAGGATGCTTTTGCGTTTCACGTTAAACATTAATGCATGCACCATGGCTTCTTCTTTGTCATTCAACTATTTGATACTCTTGTAATTGCAAATATTGTTTAACTTGTGCAGATTTATTGATCAGAAGAGCAGCAATGTATCAGGATTACATGAAGCAGATCCCAATCCCAAGGTACCGTGGCTCTGTCATCCCCTTTACCTCATGGATGGGATTAGGCAGATCCATGAAGCAATTGTATGGTCAGCCCCTTCATTACCTCACAAATGTTCTCCTTAAGCAGTGGGATCAGTTGAGAATTGACAGCAAGGATGAGTACAAGCCCTTAGATGACATCATCCATCCGAGCAAAGCTGAAGCCAGCATCTGGCTTGTTGAAGAAGTCCATCGTAACACCTCGTCTCATCTTCATATTGCTAAACTCTGGAAGGAGGATCCAATGCACCATGCTTTTGTTGATTCCATTTTTCCAAAATTAGAAGGTTTGTCATGAAGCCATTTTGTTTACTGGCTTCCATTAACTTGGAAAAATGTTTCAGTGATTTTTTCCTTTTGTATAACCTAAGAACATCTCCCTTGATCTTTTTCCCACCTCAGTTCTCTCTTTGACTTGGTGCTTATTTAGCTTAAATTGGCCAAGAGAGTAGTTGAATTGTAGTATCAGGCGTCAAAACTCCTCTTTGTAATTCTTTTGTTCATTTTTGGTAAAATCTCTGTTATTCTATCACCAAAAATCTCCACAAGAACAAAATCCTTGCTTGAAAATATGATACCTGTTATTATCTCTAATAGTGATGTCCCTTTTGTATAATCTGACACTAATTTTGCAAATGGGTGACGGTCAGAGCACATCCTAAGATTCTTAGTTACCCTTATGGGCATACCTTGACTGGTGGTGATCAATCCCAAAGTCATGACTGGCTTCTGACTGTGCCTACTAATCAAGTGCTCTTTCTCCCTTAGATCAACATTTACCAACACATTGATTATATCAAGAACATACCTTGCCTCGTCTAGTTTGCAGTTTATTTCCTTTAGCAATAAATTAATGGTTAATTATTCTAGGTGTGATTGATCATCAAATATGAACTCACGATAAGTGATGTTCTACACTGCTCGCTATTGCTATTTTATAAGTTTGATTGAGCTTTATGCTTATGAAATGTGACTAAAACTATGAGCTCGCTATTGCTATTTTTTAAGTTTTATTGAGCTTTATGCTTATAAAATGTGACTAAAACTATAAGGTATTCCTGAGGCTTAATTTCATGTCTTTTAAAAAATAATCCAAATGAATATTTCTTATGGTGTTTTATCAAATAAAAAGTCAGACTACAAGATCTTATGGTGGATAATATATTTAATCAGTTTTTAATATAATCCAATGATGTCGCATAATTTATATAATTGAACTCACTTGGTGATACAAGGGTGGTTGTTATGTCTCTCCAAATAGTTTAAGAGATATCTGTGCGGGGAAATGTCAAGAATGTGATTGGTTTTTTCCATCCCAACACTGCTATAGAAAACAAAAAGCATCTTTGTTATTAGTACACAAAACCTCACTGGTCCAGTACATATATAATACAGCTAGAAGCATGCCATAGCATAAAAGATGGTGAGATAGAGATGACCACTTTATGCACCACTCTCGTTTCCTTTCATCACGAAAGAGAGCAAAGAAAAAGAAACACTAAAACTTATGTGCTGTCTCTTGAAACTTGAGGTTATCATTATCTATAGAAGCTTTTCCAGAAAGTGCCTTGATTATGCCTCTGATAGTATTAGGTGTAGTTCTGCAGCAACCACCAAAGAGGGATGCTCCAGCTTCACGCCACTTTCCTACGTAAGAGACAAAATCTTCCTCCACCTCCCCACTTGTTTTCTGCAAAATAACTTCCGGTTAAGCCTTTTCCCTTTTTCTTTATTTGGAAGAAAGTGGCATTTCATAAAGAGAATAATATTCATTGAAGTTTGGTGAAAATGTAGGATTTGTAATGTTAAATTACAGAGAAAGTGATTCAAGAACTCACCGACCACTGCTTGGTCTTAGCATTATAAGTCTCACCACTGTTGGGATACACTAGCACAGGTTTAGTTGTAACCTGACGTTCATACAATTTGCAGTTCATAAAGATGACTGTTTTGAAGACAGAATAATAATATTTGAAGAATAATTAGCAAGAAATGAACGATGCAAGTTAGGAGCACAATGCCAAATCTGTTGATTAAATCTGTTAAATACAGAATTTGTCAACTAACACAAAGGTTTAATTGCAGGGTCAAAGAGAGGAAAGCCTCTCTATCTGTCATAAACCAGATGGCAAGTGTTTTTTTTTTTTTTTTTAATTCAATTTGATCTTCAATAAATGATGCGTATGACATGGAGAATAAATTATGGACCATAAGAAGAATCTGACAGCTGATAAGAAGACTATATAGCAAATTTGATGACTTTGATGTCTTGTTTAGTCTCTTGATTCTTGTTTTACATAAAAATATGCTAATAACTACATCCTAAGTCATCATCAATGTGTTTACTTTTTTAACATGTTACCACAAGTAGTTGAACTGGTTAACTTATATGGAGAGGATTCTTTTGAGGTCTTGGACCATCCAAGTGGACAGAAAGAAAAAGGATTGGTTTACTCAACCTGACATATGGGTCCCACCATAACCCCCTCTCTCTTTCTCTCTGCATCTGGTTGTTCAGATGACCTGGAGAGAATCCATGCAACTTAAATGGAAAAAAATGTAGAAAGCAAAATATTGCGCACTAAAGCTCACCTTTAAAATGGAAGAAACCAGTCCATGAATAAACCTAGGAGCAGTACAGTTGACTCCAACAGCAACCACTTGCTTGCAGGATTCTGCAATGGAAGCACACTCCAAGATAGACTCGCCACTGCACACCTTCCCTTCGTCTCTGCAACTAAATGAAAGCCATGCAGGAATATCTATGCCTTCTTCCTCCAAAAGCTCAACATATGCCTGCATTTAATTCAACCATAACCAGAGTTTGATGAATCACTTATAATACGCCAACTAATTAGTGTTTGTTACACATGATTCAACAGTAGTTTCATTGTTGAAGAAACATCCAATGTGATATTGGATATTGATCATTGAATATATCAAGTTCCAAAAATTAGATTTGACAAATATTTGCAACTAACAAAGTAAAGCCTGACCCAGATAGAATAGGAAAAAATACCTGTGCGTCCAGTTTATTTGGTATTGTCTCAAAGGCAATTATGTCAGCACCTGCATCAACAAGAAGCTTCACCCTTCTCCGGTGAAAATCTTTCAGTGTTTCAACAGTAACTGCATCACCATAGTCCCCACTGTGAAGATACACAAGCATCATATTACTAATTCATCATCCTTAAAACTTAAAACCCAGATGCACAGAGTCAGCATTACTTAAATTCAAATGAAATGAACTCAATATCGCTTTAGACCTTTGGGATTCTAGCCTTGTGGATAGGGGTAAAATTCACATCAAACTGGTCATATTATTTCGTACCAACATCGAGTGTCTTATAAAATTCACATGAAATCATAACATTTCTTTTGATCCCTACACAAAATCACCACTTAAAATGACCAGATAATCCAAAAACAGATTATAACACCTCTAAAACTTGTATCAAACTAACTATAGCTAAAATGCCGTATAATTTGATCATTCTACATATCCCTAGTTTGATCAAGCATTGATTATTGATTTTCACTGACCTATATTCAGATCCATCAGCCAAATAAGCACCATAACTTCCGACTGAAGCTGCAATTAGAATTGGGCATCTCCAGTATCTTCCATCTCTGAGGAAGTCAAAAGAATCTTTTGTGCATCTGTCATAGTAAATATCTCGAGCCTCTCGTGCAAGTTCTACGCTTCTTCTGATCAGAGTCTCAGCTTCTTCTCGAGCTATCCCCTTGGCTTCAAAGCCTTGAACTGTAGCCTGCCATCAATGAACTATGTATAGAATTTTCCGGAGAAGGTGAATTTGGGCTTAAGCCCAATAAAATTGGGCCTAACCGAATCCCACATTAGAACAATTAGCTAAGCCTCTCAAAAAAAAAAAAAAAAAAGCTGAAGGGTAAGGTACCTGATAGGATCCTGTTATTAATATGTTTGCTCCTGCGTCAAGGTAATCTAGGTGAACCTGCAATCATTACATGCCAATTTTGTGTTATATATACTTTTTTAATTAAAAATTTAAATGGTTAGGGAGAATGTAATGTGTGTGTAAAGAGGAATATGTGTGTATCTAAAAATATATATATGATTTTGACATGATTTGATGATATGACGATGGGTTTTGGTTTTCTCATGTTACATGAGGAAAAAAAATTTTCTACACATACATGAAATAGTGAGATCCACATATATGTGTATAACATGAGAAAACCATTTTCCTACAATATGAGAAAATGTTTTCCGTATAACGATAACGATACTTCATGCTTTGATTAAAAAAATAAAAGAATTACGGCCAATAAATAAGACAAAAAATTTAGAGAAAAAGATTAAAAATCGAACTTTAAAATTTAAATCAGATCGTTATCGTTATCAGGGATTGATTAGAGGATAATAAAAATTTATTGATATAATGGTCCTTTTTTTTTTTTTAATAAGACTTTGTTTTTACCAATTATTGAATAGCATACGTGGGTTTATACTTCACAGGCCCCACGTCCCCACATACATGTTGATGACACGTGGACAAGACAAACTCCCCACGTGTCTCCTGGATTATCGTCATTTTTAAGGATTACTGTCACCCAAAAAAAAAAAAATCACCATCTACAAATGATCCACTCACTAGATTGTTAAATCAGAAGATATATAAAAAATCGTAAAATCGTAAGAAAATCATAAAAACTTAAAAACGTTTAGAAAATTAATAAAATCGATTTAATAAAAAAAATTATAAAAACATAAAATCACAGAGATTTTAATTACCACGTTCTAAATAACTCATTGATTTAAGAATAATACAAAGAATTACATTTTCCTCCGTCTTATTATTAATATACTCTAGAACGAAAACCACAATTTATGTGAATTATCACTTTTTTTTTAAGCTTTTTTTTTTTTAGAGCGAGCATCGTGAAGCACAGTTATTTTAATGATTAAATCGAATGCTCTTATTCTGAACTTTTTTTTTTTGGGGGGGGGGGGGGGGGGGACAATACCTAAACACAGTACTCTATTGATAATCTTCAAGTTGATGACAAGTAAGCAAAGGCGGTGAGGCGGTGGATTTAGAGACGGTTGGAGATTCTCTCTTTAATCTTTTTACTTATTTTGTGTCATCAGTCTATCTAGCTTGTTATTAAGAAAGCGAGGAAAAAATTAAAATAGTCTTATATAAAATTATTTAGAAATTTTAGGAGATAATAAAAAAATGATTATGAGAAAAATTAACGATGATTATGTTTTCAGAAAATATATTAACATAATTTTTTTAAAAATCAAATAATAATAAAAACCGAAGAGAGAGTGAGGAACAAAGAAGTACCCGTCGGACGAGATGAGGAGAAACGAGAAGGCATTTGGCACTCCAAAGAGGGTCGTTGAGATCGGCGCCGTGACGTTCTAGCTCCGTCGCAAAGCCTCCGTCTATGACGGCGTAGCCACCACACTCGTGGACGAAATCACTCATAAACGACGTCGTATCCTTCCCGTTTAACCCCATCCTCCTCCTCCTCGCTAGAAAAGAAACTGAACCTTAGCTTAGCTGTGAACTTTTGTCTCTGATTCTTTCGGTTTTTAAAGCGTTGATGAAGAAGCTGAGTGTCCACCTTACTCTCTCTCTCTCTATCTATCTATCTATCTATATCTATATATATAATATGAAGCTCCTATATGCCTTGTCCTTCTTTCCTTTCTTTTCTTTTTAATGAAATCCTGAACATGCCCCGTTTGTTGCTTCATATTCATCCCCATGGACGGGGAGCTTTAGAATTTATCTCCATACCCCCAACTTGCCCTAGTTGATTTTTAGGATAACTATGCTCCCTCCTTGTTATAAGACATCACCTAAATTTTTTTTTCCTTATTATAAGAACTTAATAATTAAATTAGTTAGTTTAAAAAAATAGTTAAATTTATTTAAACATAGTAATTAGTAAGTATGACCATGGTTAGTAAAAACGCGCTTTAAAACGTTAAAAATGCGTTTTTACGTTTTAAATTAAGCAAAACGATTTTTTTTTTTTGGGAAAAAAACGTGTAGGGGTAAAAGCGTAAAAAGCGTATCCATAAAGCGTAAAAGCGTGCGTTTTTTGGAAAAAACGGAAGTCAGGCGTAATGTTGGATATTTTGAAGGGAAAATTACATTTGAGCCCTAAAGACCAGAATTAATTACAAAAAAGTCCCCCACCAAAATCTCATTACAAAAAATTCCCTTGGGACTTTTTTATAATTAATTAAAAAATTCTCAATCCATATTTACAATTAGAAATATTATATTAACAATCAAAAAATGCTATATTTACAACAAAAATACATTGTTTTTATATACAGGTAAAAACTGCGTTTTGTATTACGATTTTACGTTTTATGCTTTTTCATTCCCCTTCCGCTTTTACGTAAAATCTACGTTTTCACAACCTTGAGTATGACAATAAAATTTGTTTTTTCAGGTATGCCCTTATTTATGAAAGACAAATAAGAGAGAGAAGTAAAGTTAATATAAGTATTATCAACTTTATAATTAATACAATACAAATAATTAATTGGGGCAACAATGGAAAAAATCATTAAATGTTCGTACAACTCATGTCGAACACTTTAAAAAAGGATCAAGACAATTCAAATTTTGAACTTTTGTTAAAAAGACACAAGAGAGTATTTTTTTTTTATCCTTTTTAAGGTAATTGTTAGTTTTTAAGAAGCATTAAATATTATTTTTTTGGTGTATACTCATATTTAATAAAAGTAGTGTCGTAGTATGAGAGGATAATTGATAATACAATATTAAAGTTTAATATAGTTGGTAAAAGTGAATTGAAAATCGCTTGAATATTAAGATAAACTTTAATACTTTTATCTATTTTATTGATATATGAAAAATAGTAGTTAGTGACTTGGTGCCTTATTTATAAAGGAAAGAAAGAATACACCACTCTGATTTATTTTTTACTTTTGATAAGTCTAGTAAAAAATTTAATGGAAAAATTGGAAATTTTTTTTTTTTTTTACTTTTTTTTTTTTTATAAGTCTAGTCAAAAAAATTTCTTATCGTTAGTTTCCTTGTTTATCATCCTCCCATTACATGTTCTTTATGCTATTTACTCTCTTTAGTTTAAAATATAAGAGCTAAATACATATTTTATATTTATCAAAAAGTTAGTGAAAAGTAGTTAAAATCAATAAATTTGTAAGATATATATTCTTTTCCCAATATACCCTTATTTATTAAATGAATAAGTAAAAGAGATAACCAATAGGAAGAAAAAGAAGAAGAAGAAGAAAGAAAATGCAGGGGAGAAGAATGATCAAAGAATAAAGTGTGACAAATTTGGGGGAAAAACGCATTAAATGCATAGACAAGAGCAAAGTGCATTTTATAAAAATACCACATCCTTTCATAAGTTTAGCTTTTATATTTTGAATCAGAGGAAGTATTTCTGGTCCATTTTATAAGTATTTTTTTTTTCTAATTACGCAAAATGAACTTACATTTAAAATTAATTAAAAATAATAAATATATAAAAAAATGCCATATTTTTTTTAAATACACCCTTATTTATGAAGAGCATAGTAAAAAGAATGAGTAAAAACTATGAGAGAAAATGGATAATAAATGATTAAACAAAAAGAATTAGTGATGAGTGGGGATAATTAATATAAAGATATGTATTTACTAGAGGTAGAAAAGAAAAAAAAAAAGTAGTTTAAATTTAAAGACATAAGGATAAATATGCTTATATTGAGGACCAACCCCAAAAGAGAGAAAGTTACTTCTAAAAATGACGGGAGGGGGTATGTATATTTAATAGGAACAAAATTAGAAACTTATTAAAATTTTAAACAGTGTTAGGAAGTTTTATTATTTTTCTTATTTATGGTAAAACATTCTCACGGTTGTTATGGAAATGGTACCATGCACTTATCTTTTGGGGAAAATTGTCCAAAAATCCCTATTTAACAAATTGATTGTTAAATGGGACCTAAAGAAAAAAAGGTCTTTCAAGAGAAATAAAATGGCAAGTGAAATTGACCACATTGCCCTTATTGAACTAAGAGGAACACCCCCGTTGAATTGATAACCGTGTTTCTCATCTTGTCTCGTTAAGGGCATTTTTGTCTTCCACTGTTCAGAAATAGTGACACTTGAGGACCTTTCTCCCTCAAATGCTTTCAAGTCCAATATGACAAATAAATTTTCAAATGGGGATTTGTGGGCAATTTTCCTTATCAATTGTCTATCATAAGTCACCCTGTTTTTCCTAAAGAAAATTTGGCTTGATTTTACAGGATATTTTGAATATTGAGAGTAATTAATTTGTTCATCCTAAAAAATGTTATTGGCCAATAAAAAAAATTATTGTTGACAAAAAACAAATAAAAAATACGAAGAGTATAACTTAAAAGATTTTTATATTTTAGAGATGTTAATTGATCATTTGTTACTTTTTTCCCCTTCTTTTTTGGAACAACATGAAGGAGAGAAAAATAACGTATAATAAATAATGTACTAAATGTAGGAATTGAAGTATATATGATGTAATTACCTCTAATTCTTTAATAGAGGTCTTTTGATCATCTCTTACGCATATACATACATATATAATATACACACAGTAAGAAATTTAATAAAAACCATTTTATTATAATGTTTTGAATTTGAAGTTTTACTCATAACTACCCTCATGTAATAAACGTAACTAAGCGAATTCTACCCAAAAAAAAAAATTAAATTAATGCATTTTTACCTTCGTTTCAAATAAAAATAATTTTCAGGGGAAATTTTAATGATTCGTACATTTTCAAAATACCTTCTATTAAAGGGTTAATCAAATATTCTATAAGAATTATGGTAAGAAAAAATAATAGTGAAAATATTTCGTAACAAAAGTTGGGGAATTGGCTCAACTCATACTAAGAGCTTGTTTGGAACAGGAAAGATTTGAGGAGGGAAATAAAGGAAAATGGAGATTTTGAGGTATGAGAGAAGATGAATTGTTTGGTAGGAAGAAAATGAAAGGATGACCGTTGATAAAGAATTGTGAAATATATATTTTACCCTTAAAAGTAATTAATTCAAAATGAAAAAAAAATTATTTTTTTCATAATTTTGAAATTTAATTGAATTTGCTTACATTAAATTTGAATTTATGAATCAAATTCTAATTTTATGATGAAAAGGAAAAACATGTTTTTCTCCAAGAAAATATGATTAAATTAGCATTTATTGGATAAAATTCAAACTTAGCAGGAGAATATTTTAGAAAAATTTGAATTTGGTGAGAGAATATTTTAAACAAATTTGAATTTCGCTAGGATATAAATAAACTCTTGATCAAAATTCACATCAACTAACAAGGAATCCAACTTAAATTGTCGAATTAAGGTTATGCCACGTGGCCCGAAAACCAAGAAAACAATAGCATTGTCATTTGATGATGGATCGATTTGCAAGGGGGCTTGAGGGGATAAATTATTATACAAGAATTTAAGTGAAGTTAACGACATGTCAATGTTAATAAAAAAAATATAATGGTCCTAACCATCAAACTCATCGAGAGAGGGAGAGATACCGATTTACAACTTTACTAATTGGATGCTAGTTAATGAAAAAGGAATCTAAAAAAGTTGAACATAAAATAAAAATAAAAATATCATTTAAAAAAGAGATAAATAGGACAAAAAACTTCAAAATTTTAAAAGTACTATTATCTCTGGTCCTTAATAAATATATATTTAATTAATTTAGGAAAATAACGAAATTTGTTAAATTAGTTATTTGTTAAAAATGATTGAGGGTTTTCCTAAAATACCATTCTAAGTCATTTGCATTGGAATTACACATTAATATAAATTCTCTTAAATGTGCAATCAATAAAGATAATTTAACAAATGGGAAAACTAAATTGCAATCAGGTCCTAAGTAATAGAATTAATCATAAACAAATCCCTTGAAATTATCAAATTGTACTAAAGTCTCAAGGAATATGGGTGATATTAATTCTAAATAAAAAAAAATACAATTTTACCCCTTTTCATTTAAAATGGAAAAAACAAATAAGAAGAGATTGTGATCCTATTTTGCGCGTGTAATTTGTCAATCGAGAGAAAGAGAAGTGCACGGAGGTGGTTTCGGGACTAGCATTATCTCAATCATCCCTAAATTTCAGCTTTTGTTTCAAATTAAAAAAATGGGTAAAATTATATTTTCACATTTAAAATTAATATCACCCAAGTTTATAGAGACTTCACTGGAATTTGATGATTTCAAGGGAATTGGTTACAACTTTCCCCTTAAAAAATAATAATAACTATGTGAATAAAGTGGATTGCCGAGATCTTATATCTAGGAAAAAAATATACTATCTCAAATCCTTAAAATAATGTCTAGATAATAAATGCAATTTACACCATAGACAAGAACTTATATTAAGAAGGCTAAATGTATATACAATACCCTAATGTATCTTTTATATGTGTCCATCATGGCAAAAGTATGGAAAAAAACCCTAATTAAATAATTATTTACCAAAATGCTATTGCGTGAAAACTATTAACTCATCTGCCCCTCTGTAATCGATTACATGTCATATGTAATCGATTACATTAATTTTTTTTCAAATTTTGCACTATGTAATCGATTAAACACTCTAACGTAATCGATTACATAGTGCAAAAATTATTTTTTTTTATTTTTTTCAGTTTTCCTTTATATATATATAATTTTTAAAAGAATTTAATATTACGAGATATTTAATCTAGATTTCTTCCTGATATCTGGCCGTAATAACAGGAGGTTTAAATATTAAATTCAAATTTTGAAAAATAAAACAAATATATAAAATAAGATATTTTCAAAATAAGTATATGAAAAATAAAGAGAGATGATATCAAAGCGGTTACGAATAATTTCAAACTATGCTATTAGTACGGCCAGATATCAGGAAGAAATCTAGAATTAAATATCTCGTAATATTAAATTCTTTGGAAAATTATATATATATATATATATATATATATATATATATATATATATATATATATATATATATATATATAAAGGAAAACTGAAAAAAAATAAAAAAAAAAATTTTGCACTACATAATCGATTACTCTAGAGTGTTTAATCGATTACTGAACAGTGCGTAATCGATTACATAGTGCAAAATTTGAAAAAAAATTTAATGTAATCGATTACATATGGCATGTAATCGATTACAGAGGGGCAGATGTGTTAATAGTTTTCACACAGTGGTATTTTGGTAAATAATTATTTAATTAGGGTTTTTTTCGTACTTTTATCCGTCCATCATCCTAAAGTAATTTGTAGTGTGTTGAACACCTTAAAATATTTTTTCATCTACGTTTAACACCCTAAAGTATTTTTTAGGTACGTCTAACACTTTAAAATAAATTTTTAGGCACATACATTACTCTAAAGTTGTTATTGAAAAAATATTCTAGGTACTAGATACACCTTTACTTAAAGAGCTTTTTGATAGTTAATGATGATGTTTGAATTGATCCTTAAAAACTACTGCATGGGGCAAAGTTTATTTTGAAACAAATAAAGATTTTAAGGGCAAAATTATGAAATAATATATTTTAAGGTACTAGACACATTCAAAAAATATTTCAACATACTGAACCAACTTTTAAAAAATTCCTTTAGTGCTTTTATCCCTATTATGGACTATTATGGAAGAGAGGTAGTATTAGAAATAGGAGATAGTATTTGTTTTCCCCCCGGCTAGGGAGATGGGAGAGGCGATCATGAAGTCCAGAAGTCTAGTGTGCTCGCCCAAACCCAGAGAAAAATCACCTTGCCCGGTTAAAAAGAAAAAAAAGGTCCGGAAATAATTGGACACGTTGAGATAGTGATGATAAAATGGAATTAAAAAGATGTGTCTAAAAGAATTAGAGGCGTCGAGGTGGTCATTTATGGGATGAATGATGATGATGATGATGATATATATATATATATATATATATATATATATATATATATATATATATATATATATATATTATGGTTCAAGCTTTTTTTGATCAAAATTTTCCTCTTGATAACATAAATGGGACCAATATCACCCTCATTCCTAAGGTAGAGAAACCTGAGACAGTCTCCCATTTTCGTCCAATTGGCCTTTGCAATTTTTCTTATAAAATCATTTCCAAAGTATTAACCAATAGGATGAAATCTTGCCGAAATAAATGTATTTCCCTTAACCAAGGAGCTTTTGTCCCAGGCCGCTTAATCCAAGATAATATAATCATTGCTTACGAGATCTTTCATTATTTAAAAAAAATTTGAATTTGCTTTAAAAATGGATATGAGTAAGGCATATGATAGAGTTGAATGGGACTTCTTGTGTAATGTGCTAACTAAATTTGGTTTTTTCTCAAGATGGGTTAACTTGGTCATGAATTGTGTTGAAACTGTGCATCTTAACCTATGTATTTCAAGTAAAAAAATTGCATCCATTAGCCCTGGTAGAGGACTCCGGCAAGGAGACCCTTTATCACCTTATCTATTTATTTTATCCTTAGAAGCTCTTTCATGTATGATAAATAAAGCTCTTGTTCAAGGAAGACTTCAAGGAATAAAATTAAATATCTCCTGCCCAATTATATCACACAATTTCTTCGCAGATGATGCCTTGTTTTTCATGAATGCAGATATTAGAAATTGCCAAGCCCTCAAGGAGATCTTCAATTCCTACTGTGTGGCGTCAGGACAACAAGCAAACCTGGAAAAGTCTAGCATTGTTTTCTCTGACAACACTCCACAAGACTTACGTGGAAACATTTGTGAACTATTGGGCATCAATGAAAGTATAGATCAAGGCAAATATCTGGGAATCCCCAGTGTTTGGGGGAAAACAAAATACCAAGCACTAGCCTATGTCCGGGAGAAAGTAGCCAAGAAAGTGATGGGATGGAGTAGTAGACATTTATCCTTTGCAGGGCGAGAAGTCATGATTAAGGCAGTCATAAACGTCATCCCTATCTTCCCTATGACATGCTTTAAATTTCCATCCAAAACCTACAAAGATCTTAACAGCTTGATGGCCGACTTCTGGTGGGGAGGACACAATAAGACTCATTGGGTTGCATGGCACAAATTAACCCGAGTTAAAAAAGAAGGAGGAATGGGCTTCCGAGACTTCACAAGTTTAATGAGGCACTCCTTGCAAAAACGGCCTGGTCTTCTCCAAAAGCCCCAGACTTATGGGCAAGGCTACTTAAAGGCCTTTATTTCCCCAATTGCTCTTTTCTTGATGCAAAAAAGGGCATAGAGCCTCATGGTGTTAGTCAAGGATTTTGGAGGGAAGAGACCTTATAAAAAATGATTTATGTTGGAAAATTGGTGATGGACTCTCAGCTCAAATATGGCAGGACAAGTGGATTCCCTCTCTCACATCTAAATGCCTAGCATCAGAAAATGGAATCCATACATACTCCAATCAAAAAGTGGCTACTCTTATTTCACATGAGACCAGGACGTGAAACGTGGACCCCATTAGACATATCATTGACGATCAATCACGGGAAGCCATTTTAAACATTCCACTATCCAGTACAGCCACCCCAGATCGACTTATGTGGATGCCTTCCAATAATGGTTTGTACACGGTAAAGCAAGGGTACCACCTATCTAATATTAACTCCAGCGCCACTGATCACAATGCAGGACCATCTGTTATCATTAGCAGCGAAGAATGGAAGAAATTATGGAAAATTGGAATAACCCCTAGAGTTACAAACTTCATATGGAGAGTGTTGAAGAATGCCATCGCAACCCAGGATGCACTAGTCCAGCGCAAACGGAGCCCCTCGCCATTATGCCTGATTTGCAAAAGCGCAAAAGAAACAATTGAGCATTTGTTTTTCCAATGTCCTTGGGTTCGAAGTACTTAGTTTGGAAGCAGACTTGCATTAAAAAGCATCTTAGACCAGATCCACAATTTCAAAAAATGGTGGATTGATCTAATGGATTCTAACAGCATATTCACAACCGTAGATATTGAATACATATGTTGGTTGATGTGGTTTATCTGGAAAGAAAGAAACAAAGCCCTGTTTAATGAAAGCACTCCAGATCCACTACTGGTTATTTTCAGAACCAATCAGGCTGTTTCAGAATTCCATAAAGCCAATGACTCACCCATGGAGGAAGTGGTAAGCGACAACATAACTCAGCAGGAAGCCCGTTGGAAGCCACCACCTGAGAATAGGTTTAAGATTAACATTGATGGCTCCTTTCACAAACCTACAGCACCTTCAGCCATTGGCATCATATGTCGAGACCATCAGGGTGACATGAAATGGGCATTTGTTGACAAAGTCAAATCCCTCTCAGCCTTCATGTCTGAAGCATTGGCAATGAGAAGAGCCCTTATGCTTGCCCAAGATCTTGGAAATAAGAACCTCATTTTGGAATCCGATTGTCAGCTTCTCGTGCAGTGTATGGATAAAGAGAAACCAGAGCTCAGTGAATGGCAATCTCGCGGCATCCTTGATGACATCCTAAGATTATTCAAATCAGAACCTAGCTTCACGGTCCGTTTTACCCCTCGACAGGGAACCGAGCAGCAGATCTTCTTGCTGCTTCTATTGATAAGGGGGTGTGCCCCATTGGGTGGGTAGATATACCCTTACCCCCTTGTTCTCAGTGCTAGGAGATAACGTGAAACCTCTCAGGATTTCTCAGCAACAGGATACCTCAGATCCCATAACTGGAGACCCTGGTTGATAGGAATTGTGTTTTTCTGTCTTCATGGTTGTTGCAGTCCTGTTAGTCTGTTCCTTTTTCTGTTTGTTTGCTTTTCTCGGTTTTACCTTTGGTTGTGTCTGTCAGTGATGGTCTAGTTTCCCTTGTTTTTTCATGGTATTTCCTCTCCTCTCTGTTAAGTTGCTTTGCTCTATTAGAGTCCCCTCATGAAGTCTTCTGGTTCGTAGCTTGTAATATTGTGTTTACCAAGAAATGAATATCTTAGTATTGTTCAAAAAAAAAAAAAGGTGGTCATTTATGATATCGTAGATGCCGGACAGGTACTTTTGGGGCGTAGTCGACGGTTCGATAGGTAGAAATCAACTTAATGGTATAGTTGTCCTAATGAATAGAAATATTATGGGAATGGAAGATTTAAGGTAATAAAAATTGGACCCTCATGTTGGGGGAGTTGTTGAATCAAATTTGTTAGAAATATCAACCTAAATTGTGATTAAAATTTATAATTTACTTAAAGTATACAGAAATATTTATGTATAACTTTAGAAATAACAATGAGTAATATTTAAATAAAAAATGCATTAGTCCACAAATAAATGAAACTTTCCGGTAAGAGCCAGAAAAATCCCACAAAACAGAATTAAATTACAAATATGACAGGCTATTTTTTTAATAAAGAAAACTAAGCCATTGTCCTTTCAGGCTAGGAAAATGGAAGAAAAATGTATAAAATCCAATATGGTCAATCCTTCCAAAACTCTAGACCCGACGAGGACTATTTCATTAATATAACCAGCAACCTTGGATTGAGTTTTAATACTATGAAAAAATTTAAATAGAAAATAAGAAGAAACGACCTTATATTTATAATACCAAAACTTTCAAATGGACCTTATTTTTACTATTTAGGACAAAAAGAAAAATATTCATCAAGGGTCTAGTAAAAATAATTAAATTTGACCCCCAAAAAAACGTACAGTGGTGTAAATGGCAAGTGGATGGTTCCACACCGAATCAAAGAGTGAGTTTTTGATTGTTCTTGTTCTTTATTTGCATACACCTCTCTTTTTATTGTAGAGTCTTATTTGAGGTATTATTAAACATTAAATATAGATATGTCTATTCCAATATTGATTCTTCACGTTACAAGAGAAACCATTCTTCCTTATCAAACAATTTTTGCATCTCATGTGTGGCTCGTGAAAGTCAAGATTCAATGGAGGAAAGAATAAAATGAAGAGATTGTGTATGTCAAAGCATGGTTTCCACCCCCTATTCTCCATTCTAACATGATCTCAAACATATGGTATAAATGATACTCCCTCTGATCTTTTTTATTTTTTAAGGTTTCCCTTTTGAGGTTTAGAATGTAAAAAGTTTGTGTCTCTCCCAATAAATATGCTTCTAAATATTTGAATTTGAATTCTTCTCCTTACAGATTGAGACCATTTACCATATCAACCAATAGTTCATTGAGAACTCCTTTCGGTCTTTAATGTAAGACATAATTGAAAAGTTGATCTTGATCATAAATATAAAACTCATTTATCGTATTTGTCATTTTTTTCCCTAATTTACCCAATTGATACTCCATTAATAATAATCAAGTAAGAGAGAAATGGAAGGAATTAATGAAGATTATTATAGTATTTCAACAAAAAAAAATGTTATACTAATTAACTTAACTAATTTTTTTAATCTAATCAAATTAGATAAATAAGTCTCATATATTAAGGATCCGAATGAGTAATATCTTTGTGGAAGTTCTCTACCCATATTATTTCCCTATTCTAGAGTGGCTATTGCGTGCACATGATTATATATAGTAGATATACAAGGATTCTTACACTACTACAAAAAACTTAAAAAACGTCCTAAATAAGACCCAATTAACGTCTTTTTTTAATAGAACGTCTATGTGGGGGGAGTAAAAAATTCTGATTTAAGGCGCCCTAAATTTTATTCATGACGCCTTAGTTAAGACGCCCTGAATAAAATTCAGGGCGCCTTAACTAAGGCGTCGTGAATAAATTCAGGACGCCTTAATGACTTTTTAAAAAAAAAAAACCTGGAAAGACTCATTTGACAACCATTCCAATCAATCCCAGGTTTCTCTCGACCAGATCCAAAACCTAAATGAAAAACGAAAAATTCACGAAGAGAGAGAAGAGAGAATCTGGAGTAAGAATGCAAGATATTCCCGGAACCGTTAATTACAGACTTGGGAAAATTGTATATACGAAATAAACAACAGATTAGAGCAATGCTAGAAAAAAAAAAACGCAAGATATTTAATATAAGCAAACAAGAATCCCAAGAAGAGGCAAATGATAGTTACAGAAACCAAAATGACAATTTTCAATTCAAATTAAAGTACCAGAGTAATAATTAATAAATTAAGAAAAACCCTAACCCTAGAATTCAAAACAAATCCCCAGAAACTGAGAAAGAATGAATCAAGAAAGAACATAGCAGGAAAACGAAATTAAAAACCCTAGTGGAATGGAGGCGGTGCGTGACAGAATGATCTTCCATGTGAATTCCTGCATAAGCTACCAGTGACGGAAGGATCACAGAAGCATAAGGTGTCCTTGATCTTGTGGAATCCATGGGTAAAGACACTGAACTCGAAAAGCAAACCGATCAAGATGACAACAAGAATGACACACATACACAGCATACACATCCTGCCTTTATGAATTTATGGTTGAGGAGGGTGAGGATGAGGAAGGGCGAGGGAGGGAGAGAGGTCGGCACGGGAGGGTTTCACCGAGGTAATGAATGAGAAGGGAAAATATAAGTACGGGATTTTAGATATAGTTAAAAGGAGCTTTCGGCGCCCAAAATATAATTTAGGACGCCTAAAGTGGACTTTAGGCGCCCTTAATTTAAATAAGGGTGCCTAAAGTCCTTAAATAAAAAAAAAAGTTTAAAAAATAATTACTTTAGGCGCCCTTAATTTAAATAAGGGCACCTAAAGTCCTTAAATAAAAAAAAAATTTAAAAATAATTTTTCACAAGTTTTTGGGCGCCCTAAAATAATTTTAGGGCGCCTAAAGTATATTTTTTCGCCCTAAATTTTTGGCACTTTAGCGCCTAAATAATTTTTTGAAAAAAATTTGGTGTTGGAGTTTTAAAATTAATTACTTTAGGCGCCCTAAATAAAGCCTAAAGTATTTTTTACTTCCTTTTTTAAAATAAGGACTCTTTTTAGAGAAATAGTATTCATTTTTTGTAGTAGTGTTATTTTTTTCTGCTTATAAACAAAGCAGATCGATATCAATTTCAATGTGTGGTTCGTTCCAATGAGAAAGAAGGATTAAATTTCAATGGAGGCACAAGTGATAAAGAAATTGATGATGATTATTATTATAGCGCCAAGTTTGAATCGCTTGGGATTCCATCCTTGTTTGTATAAATGCACTTCCCTATATGTATCTTGCTTTTGAGCGATAAGTTTTCATAGTACAAGTTATATGCCAATAGTTTTAGTGGGCATAAGTCCTCTAAAATTAGTGAGAGGCCTTGAGTTCGATTATATCTATAATTTCAGACCATTAGTACATACCCCCATAACTCAAGCTAATCAAGACAACCCTACAACACTAGTTAAATCATATTCACTACCAAAAAAAAACTTTGGATCAGAAACATAATTACTAACTGAAAAAATTCTGTCGGAAATTACCGACAGAATTACCCACGGAATTTCGTCGGTAATTAAAATTACCTATGGAATTCTTCAGGTGATGTCTTCTGCTACGATTTTTTCTACAACGGATGTTTTTCGTCAAAAATCCAATTGCCGACGGAATTCTATGAAAATGCATTGAGCCTAGCTAGCTGAGAGAAGTTTATAACTGAATTTTTCTAAAAGAATATTGTTCTATATTTCACAGGCGAAATATTCATGATAACCGTTTCAATATCTATTGTGTCGTACTTTTTAAAAAATGTATGTAATTTCTTATAACATTAAAAAAATTGTATGTAATTGACACAAAATAATATCGGATCTTTTAGTTCGGTAATTGAGTGTCTTAACTAAATTGAAGAATGTTACAAAACTGAGTACGTAAATACGACATGTCGTTTTTATTAATATCAAATATTCATGTTGTCCTGAGACTAGATAGTAAGGGTTATTAAATAATTTTATTCTTAAAAGACGAAAGCATGCATCACAAAAATAAATTTTATAAACCCAAAATAAGTTAAAAAAAAGTGACAAAAATAATCCAAAAATTATATTATTATTTTTTATCCAAATCCTAAAATTAAACAGGTTATCGATTTGTAGTTTACTTATATAATTAAATCGAATCGATTTATTATTATTTTTTTCGAATTTGGCAATATTAGAAGAGGACACATATTACGTTACAAATGCAATAGCCAAAGCCATCGGACTAAACAATATCTTAGACAAGCCAGTACTAACTATTCCAGACATTGACCGAAAATAGTTTGAAAGGATACATAAATCATCCACTGAGATATGTTACATTTGATTTATTAATATATTGAATCCATAGCAAGCTTAATTTAACTTTTTATATAAAATACAAAATGATATTAAAATAAAATAAAAAAGATTTAAATTCCAGAAAAAACAAATTGGCCAAAAACATAAACTAAATACTACTACAACAACAATAATTTCTTGATCCATGTTCATATACAAAAATATAAAGTAAATAATTGACACAAAGAAGAGGATGGTGCTATATATATTCCCCAAACAATATCATGTCAAACGATATGTTTCAAAGGAATGCCACAGATTTATTATTACCTCATGTTGTAAATATAAGACTAGTTGATTTTTTTGGAGAGATTAAGAAATCTAATTAAAATACTTTAAAGTATATATATTAATTATTCTTTCTCTAAGCTAATTTCTCTTACTTATAAATTGATATATAATTTAATCATACATGACATAATATAATTAAGTAACTTATTTCATTTTTTTAATCTCTCTAAAAAAATTAATTAGATTTTATAATTAATATTATACTCCCTCTGGTCATAATTATAAGACATAGTTGACTTTTTTGGAGAAATTAAGGAATCTCATCAAATTACTTTCGAATACTTTTATTTTTATTTATTTTTTCAAACTAATTAGTTTGACTAATAAACTAATATATAGTCTAAGAATACACAATATATAAAATGATTAAGTAATTTATTTAGCTTCTTTAATCCCTCCAAAAAAAATCAATCATACCTTATAATTAGGACAGGAGGAGGAGGTAGTAATATAATGAGTTGCTTTTTGACACACAGGGTTAGGTATATGTCGGAATCAATAATCCTACATAAAATGGAACGAAGACACCAAATTAGAAATACTTTTGGTTCTGAATTTCTCCTTTGACAATGGAACTGTTGGAGAGGTTCACACTTCTCATTTCTATCTTTTGGAGGGAACAATTTATGCAATATGCTTGAAGTAGACGAAATGCCAGAATAAATGAAAATATATGTAATACTCATATACTCGTATTTATAAGGTAATATAAATGAACAATTTTACCCTTAATTTATTATTGCATTAACTTTATTCTAATGGAGTATAGTATATGTTAAATAAGGTTGAGGTTATAAATCGGCTGAATTTCACAATAGAGTTAATAAAATTTAAATTTTTTCTTGCTTTTGATAAAATATATTGAAAGAGACGTATAAATAAAACCATAAGAGTATCCAATTACTTCCTCTAGTTCTCAATACAAGACATATTTACCTAATTTGATCAGATGAAGAAAGTTAGTGAAATTAGTTAATATAACATATAATCATTTTCTCTAATTCCCGCTTTCTTTTTTCTACTTAATTGTTGGGGAACATCAATAAAGGTTAAGTAGAAAAATATTGACAAATATAAAAGATATATCATATATTTAGAATCAAGATCAACTCTCTAAATAGGTTATATATAAAAATCAGATAGAGTATTGTCAAATCTATTTTAAGTTTCTATCTTTCACACACTTTAACATAAATAGAATAACTTGTTCCTTTAATTTGGCTGATTCCAATTTTAAGAGGGTAGTTTTTTTTATTAATATATGTGTGCCTAAGAATATGAAAAGTTGAAGATTGAGCGTGATATTATTATGAAAGTGGCAAATAATTCGAGAAATTGCGTAAATAAGTGAAGTTCCAAGTCATTATCCCATATTTGAGGGAAATGTATGTGTGAGGTTAGGACAACGTCCATATCAAGTGGGACAGAAATATAATGAAGCTATAAGACAATAATTCTAACTTTATTGTGGAAAATGTATTCCTCTCATGAATTGAAATGACATTTTTATGTGAAATTTTCCACGTTACACCTTCTTTTTTCACTATCCTTATAGAATGCTGACACCTCTTTAAGGATAAGAGAGTGACTCGTTGATTTCCCACTAACGCTGCTTCTACCATTTTCAAAGAAAATAAGTTAGTTTATATTTTATTGGCTTAAGGGGTAATTTTGTCCCATAAATTTTTACCAAGGGATAATTTTGTCTTAAAAGTGTCAAAAAGGGAGCAATTTCATCTTACAAGTCTCAAAAAGATAGAAATTTTACTTGGAAGTTGTTCAGGTCAATTTGATCAAATAGGTTAAGCTAATAATCACATGTTGTCACATCATTTTTTTAAGGTATAAATTTACCCCGTAAAGTTCATTTTTTATTTCAAAGTTATATTTAAAATTTTGGGCGTAAATTTACACCTTAATAAAAATTACGTGGATAACATATAGATTGTTAGCTCAACATATTTGATGAATTAACAGTCAAAATTAATTAAAATGACGAACAGAACAAAATTACCCATCCAAAAAACTTTCAAAGTAAAATCCACCCTTAAACCTATATTATTCTTATTGGGTTCAAGTTGTTGATTTGTGTTTTTTTTTTTTTTTTTTTGATTTGTGCTATTTGAAAATCATAATCATGCACGAACGGTCGTGCTCAACCAGACTCAGAAGCACTCATGGTATGCCATTGATTTTTTTTTTTTAATACTTTAGTACAGGAAATTAGGGAAGAGATGGAACAATTTTTTTTTAAAAAAAAAAAAAATCTACGCCAGTTGTGATAATTAACGCCAGTTCTTCATTTTGTAGTTTCAATTTGGAAAAAATTATTACAAAGACCTAAATAAAAAATTTAAGGCCAATATAACACCCCTCAACTTTAACTAAGCTGGTGATAACCTCCCGGACTTTTAAGAATTTAAAAATGAAATCCTTAATTTTAAGATCTTGACCATCAACCCTTTGCCGTTAAGATGGACGTTAAAATTAACAGAATGTAAGAATAATATAGATTTACAATTATTAGTAGAAATAATCAAATGATTATGTTAATACATTCGAGTAGGTAAACATTTTACAATTAGTAAACTAGATTTATTCTCACAACCTAGATTTTGCACCGAAATAGAACTATTTTAACCATGATCATAAGCAATTGTAAAAATATACTCTCAAAAAATAAGTGGGTATAGGAAGTCATGTTGACAAGATCTATCTAATTTTAAATATACTTGAAATTCCTCCATTTTTTTAAATTTGATTTGGACCAAGGATCGAACATTTATTGGGTTATCAAATAATATATAGTGCAAAATAAGTCAAATAGGGTATTCTATTCTGATAAAAAATAAATAGATACCTACAAAACACGGAAGACTCATCAATGAATTATCTCTAATCGCTTTTTTCATCTAATTGTTTTAAATTTGTTTTAGGATAACAAGATAATTAGAAATCCTTTACTTTATCAACCCAATCTCTCTTTTAGTTTTGAAGGGGAAAAAAAGCATCTTTATCAATATGGATTGTCATCTATATATTCATTGCCACCCCATAATCTAATTATAATGGAGAATAACTAATAGCTTATAGTTAGTATTCATTTTTTTTAAAAAAAAAATCAATAATCTATTCCTATCAAGTATTAATATTTTTATTTTTAACATATAATTAGATGGGAGAATCATTTAAATCCAAAACAAAAACTCATTCCTTTTTATTTCCCTATAATTAAAGCCACCAAACTCTATCCATTTATTAATTTAACTCAATTGTGAATTTCTTTTGTTGCAAGCCAAATATTGATTTGGCCTGATCCAATAAAAATAAAAGATTCTTATAATTCTCCATTAATACCACATGTTGCCTTTTCCTTTCATTTATTTTTGGATCAGTCGTGGCGTTACAAACACTGCTGCTAGTATGGACAATCCAATGCTTCATAGAAATCTGTAAAAATTTGAGTCGCGCTTAAAAGCCAAGTACTCTAGCATTGAGTTAGCAATCCTAAAAAAGAACTATAAAATAAACTAATAAGATGTGTAGATACAACCACAATCAAAATAAATAAAAAGATTCAGTGGGATAATAAAAAAGAATATTCCATTAAAATATTATATCCAGAATCCAGAAAAAAAATGTTAAATGTAATCGATTCAAAATATAAAAATGTTCAGATCAAGTTAAAATACAAGAGATTTTTGTAGATGACACTTAGATAAAAGATAGGGAAAGAAAATAACAATTTATAGACCGCCTCTTTTGTTGCCTATGTTATATGTTATACATTTTTTTTCATTTATTTTATTTAATTAGTTATATTTATATTCTTATATTTCAATTTCTAATGGCAAGGAGTTGATGGTCAATATCTGAAAGGTTGAAGAAAGAGGGTTAGAAGACATGGAAAGGACGGAATGAGAACAAAGGCAAAGTAACTCATCTCTGAAAAATAAACCACTTTTAATTCATTCCATCACTCACGCCTTGAACATATGCTATGAGATACCATATAACATTATTAACTTATTTTAAAATTAAACTATTTAAGTTTATTTTTAAATCATTTGATAATTTAATATTTTTATTTTTTAAATATATTATTATATAAGTATATAATATTATTTTTCTTTAATTATTACATCACTAACCGGACTGAACAACCTGATCGTTTTGAACAATTAAACTATGACCTGTTAGTCTTTCTGACTAAATCTCCTGTCCGAATTTTAAAATATTGAGTTTAGAGTTTCTCCAAATATTTTTTTCACTAATTTTTAATTTTCTACTCATTTCCGCCAATGTTGATTAAAGTCAAGAATCTCTAGGAACTTTTACTTAACAAAGCCATCAATAATTGAATCTTACCGCCTATTTTTCATATTCCATACAAAATATAGAACCCATGTCTAGATAATTCTCATATATATATATATATATATATAGGATGGGAAGTAGTAATATAATACAGTGATAAGTTTCTGAAATGTTTGCATGTTATTCCAGCTGACAACAATACCAATTCACCACAAGATGCAGAGATAAGTGAATCAAAATGATTTTATATTTAAAAAATTTAACAGATGTAACGCCCCAAAAAAATGGTTACAACACCAATCTCTGCTTCTCATTTCACCAAAACACAGACGTGTCAAACATTATTTCCCTTTTGTCTCCATCAACCTTCGTTCTCTTCCACCACCAACCAGGAAAGCAAGTTGGGGTGATCTCATGCCAAACCATAAAACAATATTTGCCATCTGCAACTCTCTCTCTCTCTCTCTCTCTCTCTCTCTCTCTATATATATATATATATATATATCTTTTGTGTGTGTGAGTGTGTTTAGCTTCAACTTGCATTTGAACAGTTAGGGACCACGAGATGGGGCAAAACAGAAGCACTTGGGTGTGGCATCTTCTGGTATCATTCCACCTCCTTTGCTTGTATCAATGGCTTCCAGAAAACTCACCACCTCGCTCATTTCTGGACGCTTGTCTGGGTTCCCATCCCAACATTTCCTCATGATATTAGCCAAAGATGTCGGACAACATCGTGGGATTTCTGGCCGCAAATTCTGCAGAAGAACACCAACAAATGTAGATTCTTAGCAAAAGTTTTCATTTTTTTCATTGAGAGGAGCATGCAGTAACGACTTGAAGTCACAGATTAGATCTACATGATAATTTGATGCTTTAGAACACCATTATCACTAAAAAAAAATGCATACAAAAAGAACCCTCAAAGTGGTAATACTTAATATCTAAGAATCAAACCAAGTTACAGATTAGATCAAACCTCCAACCTCCCATTTGCAGGGAACATTCATGTCACTAGGCTACAAGGTTATTGGCAGTACAAGTGTTCTGTTCTCAAGCTCTTCAATAGAATTATTAGAGATATTGATAATAGACATTTAAAAACTTCTCCTTTGTTCTTCACAACTATTTCCTCTAAAGCAGTACATGATAATTTGATGCTTTAGAACACCATAATCACTAAAAATAGCATACATAAAGAACCCTCAAAGTGGTAATACTTAGTATCTAAGAATCAAACCAATTTATATGCACATCATGTGATTAGGATAGCTTGATTAGCCTCATTCAACCCATACATTCCAAACTAAACAGATTCCAAAATTCTTTTATACTGTAGCTTTTACGCAAATTTGACTAATGATGAAAACCATCCAAAAGACATGAGCCATAAGACTGGAATAATTACATTGGTGAAATTACCATAATGCTCATGAAAGACTGATAAGTCTGCATGTACACAAATAACTCGTTACATGAACTAACCTGGCGGACAACTGCCAATGACACCTCAGCAAAGCTAAGATCTGGATAAGGGATATCACAACAATATATTTCCCACAAACAAATGCCAAAGCTGTACACGTCACATCTTCTGTTGTAAGGCTTACCATCCAAAACCTACACATAATATAATGTTTGATATTAAACAATAGCAGAACAAGTTCCTTTGCTTCCATCCTCTAGCAAATAGTGACAGAAGCATATCCTTAAAAGAATGCAAACATTTCTTTAAATCAAGTTGTAGTAAGCCTAAAGAAGCATTTTTTATTTTCCTGAACTAAAATTTAATACCTCTGGTGCCATATATCCAAGGGTTCCGGTTTCACCAGTCATGTCACTTGGATTTTGTGCTTCAACTCGTGCGACTCCAAAATCGGCTATTTTCAAGTTTCCACCACGATCTAGCAACATATTCTCTGCTTTGACATCACGATGTACAATCTTCTTTGAATGTAGATAGCTGAGACTGTAAATTAGGGGAAATAAAATTATTTCAATTCAATAAAAAATCAATTTGCAGATTTTGTAGAGATAAAAGAAAATGGAACTTACCCCTTTGCGAGATCCAAAGCCAGCTTGGTCACAACCTTGAAAGCAAGTTTCTTATTCCTATGTTTGAACAATAATTGTTTAAGTGTCCCACAAGGGATATACTCAACAACAACACAACAAGCCCTAGAAGGAAGGGACTCGTGGCCATCAGAGTTTTTTGTGGGAATTTTAAGATTTAAGGTTCCCATTGAAGCTCCAACAAACTGCAGCAAGAATGAATGAGAAACAATTAAAATATTGAAGGCGTGCGCTAAACAATATATCTGTTTAGTTTAGACCCTAACATTTAATTCTTAGTCCCTCTCTTACAAATCAAAGTAAATTTAACATGACAAAAGGCCATGACAAAGCAAGCATTCAAAGTTTCATTACTTTTACAGCATAAATAAGTATTCATTGCTCCTCAAAGCTGCCACTTCAAGCATCAACTGTTTTCAGTAACAAGATCTAATTCATGATTTTAAATATATTCAGATGAGAAGACTGTACTTTTGTAACATTTGGATGGTCAAGTTTGTGCCAAACAGCAACCTCCTGCTGAAATGATGCACGTAAAGTAGCAGTTTCAGCAGCAGTGGCGAAACCATCCTCACCCCAGTCCAAAACTTTCACTGTCAAAATTCAACATAAGAGAACAGTTAGAATTTTCTGAACACAAGAATATTCAACTTCATAATTAAGTCTGGTTTCTTTGAGGTGAGGAATAGCAAACAGAGTTTACTTAAGAAACAATCAGATTTAATCTCAAATTCCAACAACTGCATTATTTCATTTGGAAAATAAAGAATGGCAAGCTCCAACACGTAGCAGAAAAGAGAACGAGTCAATGGTCAACCCCCACAGTTCATTCAAATCACAAAAAGACTCAATAAAACCAACAACAAAAGACCATGCCAAAACATCAGTTGTAAATTGTAATAATAATTTTTACTTGTGAAATAATAGCATAGTAAGCATCCTAAAACAAGCAATTATCCAGCACCTTCCCGAACCTAAATATTATTCACCATAGATGGCATAAATTGAGAAGTCAGATTCCCTTTATCATAGGCTGAAAGGAAAAAGGTGTGTTCCAAAATTTTAATTAATGATGATTCTCTCAGTTGCCTAACTTTAACTTCCATGTTTTATATGAAGATATTAGTTATGTCTTAGAGTCAACAGCAACATTATGAATGACATTTATTAGACCCAATTCTTTTCTAGCTAGGGCTTCCATGTGCTTAAGGCCTCAAAATAATTATAGTTTAGCATCTCAAGCAACCTGTACTGCCCGTAATTTTGATTGAACATTGCACAAAAGTCAAAAAAGTAAAGATAACAATCATCCTATGTTTGGATGGGAAGAAGATTAGGGAGGAAAGAATATTAGGAGTGGAAACTCCCAAAAATAGTAAATTTTTTACCATTTTTGGAAGTTTTCCATCCTAGTATTCCATCCCCATATTTTCCTCTCATTTCTCTCCATCCAAACATAACCTCAAAGTTCAAAAGTAGGCTACACTTAAAAGTTACCGATTGATAATGAACCTGATAATGTCCAAACATGTTGAGTAACACATTCTAATATCTCTCCATTCATTCTTTCAGCAAAACAATATAACGAACCAAGAAAAATGTTTATTTATAGCGCATAAAAGGGCATAATTACCTGCAATATCTTGGTTATCATAGGTGCCTCTATAAACAGTACCATAGGTCCCGTGAGCTACAACGTATCGGAGATTCAATTTGGCCAAATCAATCTCCCATTCTTCTTTAGGCCTTTTGGACTCAATGTTCCTGGACCAAACCCTGCTCAAGTGCTTTTCAAGCTGCACATCCAAACGTTGGAGATCAATCTTATCGGCTCTGAAAATTTTATCATTACTGCTAATGTTCCCAACACCCTTCATATTGGAATCCAGAGCCCCTGCTTCCAAATCCATCTTCGGTGTTCCAACACCTCCCTCTCCGGCTACAAAACCCTTCATGAATACCCAATTTCAACAAGCTCAAATTCCAAATCACAAAAGAAATGGAAAGCAATGGATGATACAATAAGGAAAAGAAGAATCCAACTTTTCAGTTGCTAAAAACAAGTTCGATGCATATATATAATCCTTAAACTGATGAAACTATGAAAGTTCTCAAAACAAAACCTCCTTCTATTTATTCTGTAAAGAAAATTCAACTGCGTGTGCTTCAAAAAAAAAAAAAAAAAACAGAAAGGAAGAAAAAATTCTTCGCCGACCATCTCTTTATTGACTATCGAAAGTTATGATAAAACATACAGTTGGACGTAGAAAAGTAAGACTATTTAGAAACCGACGCAGTTCCCACTTCCCACAATGGAATGACCAAGACTACTGACCCCAAAAAAAAATAATCAAAACCTCAAATTCTTAAGAAGAAAGGCATATTAATTAATTAGCAAAGCACAAACCTTGAGAGCACGATCAGAATCTAGAATGATAAAGAAGCAGCACGAGGAAAACCCACAAATGCACAGAACTCAAAAGAGATAAATCATCAATAAATAGGGAGAGAGAGCGATGATGATAGACGGAAAATTTGACTTTGAACGCGAAATAAATAACGGCAAAGAGCGGCTGTGCATAGTTACCTTTGAACTTTATAAGAATCAGAGACAACGTGAGAATTGGGGAAGGAGGTTAACACCTCAAACATGCCCCGCTTTAACACACAAGAAGAAACCCAATCCAAAGAAGGCATTGTTCAAATGATATTGGGGATTTTCTGTTTAGGAAAGTAGAAATTCAAGTTTGGGTTTTTTCTGGATTTGGCTGAAGCCATTGAAAAGAGAGAAAGGAGAACGCAGAAACGAAACAGGAAATCCGAAATCATCAACCAAACCCAGAAAGAAAGAAAGAAAAAATCCCGAAGAATGAGCCTTAGATAGCAGGGGGAAAAAGAAAATTGATAAAAAGCGAGGGTGATTCCCAAAAGTAAGGTGGAGGAGAGAGAATCTTTCAAAAAAAAATCGATGGAAAATCAAAATGGGGAGAGAGGGAATCTTTCAAAATTATCAAACACGATCAAATATCAATCAATATGCAAAAATTACCTGCTTTAATTTTCAACCTTCCTTCGGGCAAAAATTTTCAACCTTCCTGTATTTTTACTGAAAGTAAAGGTTTCTTCTTGCTTCTTTCTTCTTTTTTTCTGCCCCACCAATGTGAATGTGTGATGGAGCCATTTATAACTTGTGCGACCGAGTGGTCTTAAAATAATAGTGACAAATATGCAATGCATTGTTGTGTTTACAATGACTAATCATGGCTGATAGTGTTGTCCTTTGTTAAATTTGGCAATAAAGTTAAAGACAGAAAATGAAAATAATGTAAGTATTCATAAATATGAAATATAAACAAGGGAAGTTGGAAGGAATCATGCGTGAATTTTATTCACTAAGAGCCTGTTTAGATCCTTTTATTTTTAAGCTAAAAGCTATTTATAAGCTAAAGCTAAAAAAAAAAGAGCTTTTTAAAAAAAGCTAAAAGTTGTTTAGTGATTATATAAATTTTTTAGCTTAAAAGTTACTTATAAGCTAAAATTTAAAATAAGATGTTTGATAAAATTTTTGTTATAAGCACTTTTTTTAATAAAAATTATCATAAAAGATATATTATAAAATAAACTCTAAACTATTAATATATTCACACACATAAAAAAAAACTGTCCAAAAAGATTTGCTAACCATAGAGAACAATCAAGAAACAATTAATAGTCTTACAAACTGTCAACCAATATTCTCCTTACATGAACTCACCTACTTCTATTTTTTATTAATGTTGATGATATTTGATTTCAAACTCTATTCATATAACCATTATCTTCTATTCTTCTATGATTGTGGATACTCATTTTTTCATCAATGTTACATTCTTCTTGACTCTCATGAATATAATCAGGATTAAGATCACACTTGTCAAACTCTTTGTCATCAACACCACACTTTCTTATGTAATTATGAAAGGCTATTGTTGCAATAATAATTTTCTCCTGCTTGATTAATGAAAAAGGCTTCATATCATATAAGATGTGCCACTTGTTCTTTCAAACGCCAAACGTTCTCTCAATGACATTTCTTAGTGAGGAATGTGCGTGATTGAAAACTTCTTGTAATCCTTGTGGTTAACTGCAACCTCTAAAATCAGGAATGTGATACCTCTCTCCTTTAAATGGTGCTAAATATCCTTTCATATTAGGATATCCAGCATCTACTACATAATATTTCCCTAAAAAATTAAAAGATTTATTATTAGTTCATATAAAATTTCAATTAAATAAATATAAAAGCTATGAATGATAAAAGTGAACTAACAATTGTAACACACTGTAACCTTTAAAATTTGATACTATTTTTTTTTTCAAATGACTACGTATGTTTAGACTCCTTGCATTACAAAGCATTGTGTATTGTTGTATTTTTTGTTGCTTGTTTATTTTATAAGCACACAAATATAAGAAATAGTTAATATCAACCTAAGTATGATATCCAGAATATCAAGTAGTTAAATTAAAATTTTGGTATTATTATTTAATATAAAAGGATACTCCTATATATTATTAAAATTTTACATAATTATGGATTACATAAATTTGTAGTTTTTCATCAAAAGGTGAATTAATCATGCTCCTTTTTAAAAAAAAAATGAAAAATAAGCTCCCTTGTTGAAAAGTCAAGCCCATCACATTGAACGCTAAATGCCTAAAGTTGTTAAAATAAACCCAATAGCTACTGAGCCATGCAAATGCCCAATATGAATTCACCCAGGTGTATCAAATATAAATTAGGAAAAGTAATTAGGAAAAGTTATAGTAATTATTTTGAAGGACCAAGAATTAAAACTTTAAAATAAAAAGAATAAATTACGCTTAGTCAGGATTTATTTTGAGACTTGTCCCCATGTCTCCTTCTCTTCCTCGTCATAGTACCAGTACCGCTCACTCTTCTTACCTAGCTTTCAATTTGACAACGAAACTGTTCACAAAAATGGCAAGCCATGAGAGGTCCTAGAAAATAGAATTGTGGAAGAAAATATTGAGAAAAACAGAGGTGGGAAATGAGAAATTAGAGGAGATCAAAACAGAAACCAGTATACTATGCAAACAACTCAAAGAGAGGCACTATGTTATGTGGATTGGAGTCATAATCAGCTGAACTATGAAAGAGGTTCATGCTCACCCACTAAAAAAGAATAAGAAAAAGGGAACTGCTTCAAAAGTAGCAGTTGAGATTTCTTGGATATGATTTTTCTGGGTTTTTGGAATGATAAATGGAGCGAAGTGGGCAAACTGTAAATCTAGTAGATGGGAGATTTCTTTAATTTATCCATCGCTTTCCATTTCATCCTAGATGTTTCTCTTGAATCGCTTGCTCCATATCAGTATTCTTCCGCACCTTTGTAAATTGCATTAGCACATGCTTGGAAATGTGATTTGGTGTGTTGCATGCATTATGTATATATGATATCGTATTAACAATATGACACTAAAGCTATTACCCTTGCAGCAATCAATTATTAGAACTTTTGTGTGATTTGTTCTGAACGGTTTCACAATCCGATTAAAAAAGTTGGATAAGAAGAGTGAGCGGTACTACGAGGAGGAGAATAAGAGATGAGAGATAAGTCTTAAAATAACTTTTAATTAATAGCAATTTAGTCTTTTTATTTTAGTGTTTTAATTTCTTATCCATCAAAATACTTACTATTTTTATGGTCTTTCTTAATAAATATTAATTTTGTTAGGTCCTTTATTATAATTTTCCTTATAAATTATTATAGGACTGGACAATTATATAATATTTGATATCATAGAATAAAATTAAGTGTTAACAATAAAAGTAACTCTTCTTATGTTAAATTTTTAAAGTGCAAATATATTTCTAAAGCATTTTTTCATATGCATATGATAGCATGAATTTTTCTCAGTTGCAAAATTATACTTAAATAATGTAATTTTTTTGAGAATTTTAATTTATAACTCATATTAAGTTTCGTGGGGAAAACACAAAAGCTATGAATGATAAAAATGAACAATTGTAACACACTGTAACCTTTAAAATTTGATACTAATTTTTTTCAAATGACTACGTATGTTTAGACTCCTTGCATTACAAAGCATTATGTATTGTTGTATGTTTTGTTGCTTGTTTATTTTATAAGCACACAAATATAAGAAATAGTAAATATCAACCTAAGTATGATATCCAGAATATCATGTAGTTAAATTAAAATTTTGGTATTATTATTTATTATAAAAGGATACTCCTATAATTAAAATTTTACGTAATTATGGATTACATAAATTTGTAGTTTTTCATCAAAAGATGAATTAATCATGCTCCTTTTTAAAAAAAAATGAAAAATAAGCTCCCTTGTTGAAAAGCCAAGCCCGTCGCATTGAACGCTAAAAGCCTAAAGTTGTTAAAATAAACCCAATAACTACTAGGCCATACAAATGCCTAATATGAATTGACCGAGTTGCATCAAATATAAATTATTATTATTATAGCACTAGACAATTATATAATATTTGATATCATTGAGCAAAATTAAGCGTTAACAATAAAAGTAACTCTTCTTATGTTAAATTTTTAAAGTGCAAATATATTTCTGAAGCATTTTTTCATATGCATATCATAGCATGAATTTTTCTCAGTTGCAAAATTATACATGAATGTTTTAAAATGATGTAAAACTTAGGGTTGTCAGGTCAACTAATATTAACAGTTTAACAAATGTACACTACAAGTTTCAAAATAGTGCAAAAACATCATGGTTATTAAGCCAACCAATTTTGTTCATTTGATTTTACATTTTGCTGCGTCAGCATTTTCCGTTAATAACATTAGCGGTATTAGAATTATAGAAACAAAAGTATATTCTATTAAATTAAAGAAGTAAAAATATACCTTATGTAAACTTAAATGGTTAAAAGTGTGTTTTAGCCATCTTTTTATAATTTACCTTTGTTAATAATCCTTCAATAATAATCAAAGAGAAGAGGTGATGAGTGAATTAATAAAGATAACTATAATTTTTTAAAAAATAAATGTCATATTAACCAACTCAACTATTTTCTTTCATTCAATAAAATTATACAAATATGCTTTATATCAAGGGTCTGTTTGGTTTGAGGGGACCAAGGGGAGGGGAAGAGGATAGAGGGATTTTGTCCCCCTCCCCTCGTTTGACTGATCATATTTTTTAGAAGGGGAGGTGAAATTTTTTAAAATTTTCCCCCTCTCACCTCAAAAGCCTCTCCCCTCCAAATCAGACTAATTTGGAGGGATTATAAAAGTTGGTGTCCCGGTTGACTAAAATGCCCCTATACTTTTTCTATTGTTTCAAAGATAACCCATAACAATAACACTGGATTTGTGAATATCAGCATAGGACCTCTTCTTTCTCCAGTTCGAAGTACGTATTTGAACGGACTAGAAAGGGTGGATTTGACAATGTTTTCATTCTCATTCCCCTCAATTGAATAAATCAACCAACAAGTTTCACCTTCGAATTCCACACACATTTCCTTGCTTGCCTTCCAAACTCTCCCAAATTTTACACTTTTTACTGTACCTTATTTTCCATTTCGCATTTGAGATTTTCCATTTTTTCTTCTCTTATTCGTGTTCTCTGATCTTGTTTGGTGTTTGGAAATCGGAAATTTTTGTTGAATAGTGAGGAAGCGAGAAGAAGAAGAAGAAGAAAGAAGGGGATAGATAAGTACGAGCTAGTAAAGGACATAGGATCTGGAAATTTCGGGGTGGCCAAGCTGATGCGAAATAAAGAAACCAAGGAGCTTGTTGCCATGAAATACATTGAATGAGGTCATAGGGTACGTACAATTTACAATTTCTATACTTAAATTGAATTGTTCAATTGATATGCCTTCCAAACTCTCCCAAAATTTTATTAATTATTGAAGTGGAAGGCTATGTTAGTACTTAAGCTTTATGGAGAGCCATTCCTCGCTTGTTATTGATGCCTAAATTACAAAGACTAGTTACTTATCTTTCGCCTCCCTCTGGCTTTTTACTAGGAACCAGATTCTGGAAGAATCATTATTTTGTTTCTTCTTCAACTAATATGTACAAATTTGGCCAAAAAAAAAAAACTAATATGTATAAATGTTACAAATATATATAGCAGGTGATTAGCTTTGATCATATATAAATATTTTAATTTTCAACCTAGGCATAAAAATATTATTTATAATTAAATGTTATTATTCATTTAATAAAGTTTTGGAAAAACCATTTATAATATAAGTAAAATTGTCCATGTGAAAATAATTTTTCTTCCCTCCCCTCCTGAACCAAACAAACTAACATTAAAATCCCTCATATAACATAAGGGTAAAATTGTCAATGTCAAAAAAATTTCCCTCCCCTCCCCTCCAAAACCAAACAGGATAATATTAAAATATCTTCCCTCCCCTTCTTTCTGATCAATCTAAACAAGGTAATATTAAAATCCCTTCTATCCCCTCCCCCCTCCATTAAAATCCTCCCTTCCCCTTCCTTCCGTTGAACCAAACAAAGCCTAAGAGTCAATCTAGTTTGAGGGGACGCGAGGGACTTTGCTCCACTCCCCTCATTTGGCATGACATATTTTTTAGAAAGGGAGGGAAAAATTTTTAAGATTTTCCCTCCCCTCCCTTCTAAACTCACCCCACCAAAAAAAAAGGGGGATTTCGAAGGGAGGGTAATTTTTTAACTTGATTTGACCATTTTACCTATACTTATCAATCAATATATACTTACTTAATAGGAGATGCATTTTCAAGCCACGCACTGTTCATTGTCTCACAAAATCTTGTTCATTTAACAGTGCCGGCTAAAAAGGCACAAATATGGCTTATTTCAGGCTCTGTGTAGGTTAGAAGGAATTTCAAAATCAGGAAAGGAGACACGAAAGGCAACCAAAGACGTGTGCCCTAGATCTCTGTTCTTCATCCATCAGCTCTAGGGTTTCTTCATCTTCCATTCTTCCCACTCGGTGATGGTAAGTTCCCTCTGTCCCCGTGCGTCTATTTTGTTGCTTATTTTCTCAAAGATTTTAAAAGAAGATCATCTAACATTTGTTGCCTGTCTCTACCTGAGATAAAGCCTTCTTCTTCTCTGCCTGAGATCAGAAATGGTAAGCTAACATTTCTGAATCTTCTTGAGTTTTTCAGTTTAGCTACTTTTTAAACGTGTAGCATTAAAAAAAATGTTATTTTGTTATTTTTACCAACCAAATCTTCGGCCAGACGACGCCTCACTCCCTCCGTCACCTAGCATCGTTGTCGTTGTCGTCATCACCATAATCACGGTGAGAGCCTTTTCTTCTTCGTTGTATCCCTTCTTCATATTACCTTTCTTTTCTTATTTCTCTGTCTTCTTAGTGATTGCTTCATCTCATCGCTTCGCGCATCTTTTTCATATTTATTGATAGGGCGACTTCGACAAGTGCACCGGTCGTTACAAGTAATAAAGTAGTGAGAAAAGATCGTCCCACGAGGAATAGTACTTCAATCACTAATTCGCTATTTTTACTTTAGTTGGACAAATCGAGTAATAAAAGATGAGCTGTGACTAAACAAGAATTTTAAGAATTAAAGAAAGAAAAGAATTCAATATCAAGATTTGCAAGAGAATGTTTAGAAAAGATAATCAGTCAAGAAAAACGTAGCTAGGACTTAGAATCCCTCTATGCTCCTTCAAGAATTTGAATTGAATCCTTAATTAATTATTAATCCCATGATTGACGATCAATTCTCTAAAGTTAGACTAAGTCTCAATGTCTTGACACTACCTTAGTCCGTTATCTTTGAAAACAACCTAATGTCTTAGTATCGTTTAGAAAGATAGATCTATAAACCAGAATTATAAGATCGCATAAACTCGTAAGCCTATGTCTAGGTCATGCAATTTTATGATGAATTAACGGTTCGAGTTAAATGCACCAACATTTCTATTGTCATACATCAACCTAGAAACAATCTAAAAGGTGATCAGTCTTCAAGAAAGCTTTAAGCAAAGGAAATTCATTCAATCAAGAAAATCAAGAATTCAACCAAGTACTTAAACTCGCATAGGGTTCATCATAGCCCTAACTACAAAAGGAAATTAGCCAAGCATGGCTAGATTAACAAAATAAAGAAGAAAAGAAGAAGATAGATGAATAGTTCTTCAGAGATTGGGGAAGGTCGATCTCTACAATTGCTTTGATCATCTTTCTCTAATGCCGTAGAGTTGTTTCTTGTGCCAAAAGTTGTTTTTTTCTTTGCTAGGGTTGCCTCATTTTTTATGTTTCAGCTTTAATTGGGTTTTCAAATCTCAGAAATCCTTAATTTTCCTTTCTTTTTCGTGCCCTGAAAACTTTCTAAAAATTAAAAATAAACTTTTTCGCACTTCTGGCACCTTGGGTGCCAAATCTGGCACCTTGGGCGCCACTTTCTACCAAGGAGGCAAAGAGTTGGCGCCTTTCCACTAAATTGACGCCCTGAGCGCCAACTTGGACTTCTCTTTTTGACTTCCTTGAGCTCTTCAAAATGGCTTCTTTTGTGGATAATAATCTGCAAAACACATGAAAAGACTTGTGAGAGTATGTCTGACAATCAAATACATGTTTTTTACTTATCATTCTTAAGCTTTTTAATCATATTAGATCAAGTTTATGCTCAATTTATGTCTAAAAACACGGTAAGTTTATGGCTCATCATTTATCTGCTTAAGCTTTTTTTTTTTAATTTGTTTTTTTATGCCTTTGATGAGATTATGACTTTTGAATTGATGAATGATTCCACAATTTGCAAAGGTACCGGTGGCTTTTTGTTTTTGTTTTTGTTGGAATCAATTTCTTTCTTTATTTTTTGTCATTGCTGGCACAAACCAACATCTGAGTTTTAACTTGGAATTGTTTGGCAATCACAAATAGCTAAATATTTGTTCTTTGTTTCCTTTTCTTTCTCTTCTTTTCATTTTCTGCTTTTTCTCAGGTCGGTAATTGAATGATTTGAATATAGATTGGGCAATGGATGTAGAGGGTGTGGAAGCTGATAGGTTTTAGTAATTTTAAAATAAAGAAAAGGGTAGAAAGAATACTCTAGAGCCAGGATCTGAACTCTAGCCAAAATTCACAATAATGATCATATAATTCTGCCTTCCCTTCTCATAAAACATCATACAAATATATAAGGTTCAGTCACTACATAATAACTGCCCATAACTGTCCTAAAAACTACTTTACAGATAAAAGCGTATAACTGCTACAAACCAATTGTAACTTCTTCTAAATATGATAATAACTTCTCCTAAGCCTAATAACTAGACATGTGTCTCCTTTCTCCTGGAATAAACCAAGAGAGGACTTGTGTCCCTATCAATACCCTCCCCTAGGAAAACAACCTTGTCCTCAAGGCGGGTAGAAGGAAATTTCAGCCAATTTTGCGTTTGCAAGATGTTCTTCTTCTGCACTTTCAGTCAAACCATCTACTTGATCAGATATTTCCATTATTTTTAATGTCGACGATGGGCAGTGATGGCCAGGGGTAAAACGGTCACCACAACGAAAACACAATCCTTTATCGCGTCGTATTTGCCGCTCCGATTCTGAAATCCGTGGTTGTTGCGAAAAATTAGGAGGAAATTGGGAAGTGGCCGAATTTGGGGAAAACGGTTTAATGGAGTTCAAATTTTGAATATTAGAATATTGCATTTCTGGATTTGCGGCATTGTGACTCCCCTGCTTTGCAGAAAAATTTGATTGCTGATCCCTTTGAATATTCCGCTGATCACGCCAATTCTCCTCAGTACGCGATTCTTGCCAATTTCTATCCAAAGTCTGATAATTATCGTAACGTGGCTGAGGACAATGTGATCTCTGAAATTGAATTTTTGCTTCAAATTCCAAAGCTAGACTAACAGCCTTATAAACTGTGCATGGCTTCTGGATTTTAACATCAGCCTTATATTCATCTTTCAATCCATTGATAAATACATCGAGAAGACAATGTTCCGGCCATCCTTGTACTTGGGCTTGTCTGCATACAAACTCCTGTTTGTATTCTCCAACCGAGCCTATTTGCTTGATGTTGCATAAATGTACATCTGGGTTCTGAAATTCTGTAGGCCCGAATTGCTCTTGAAAAACTTGTATTAATTCCTCCCAATATCTTATAGTTCTTCCCGATGATACCCAGGTAAATGTATCCAATGCGTCACCCTCCAAATTAATTGTTGCGATGTCAATTTTCAAGTCTTCGGGTGTCTGATAATAACGAAAATATTTTTCTGCTTTTACAATCCAGCCTCTTGGATCTCCTCCCTCATATTTTGGGAATTCGGTTTTTGAGTGGGGACGTCTTAAAGGATTCTGTTGCCACCAAGGTTCATCTGCCTCATAGGAATTATTGTAAGTCTCTTTATTAACATGACTTGATTCCTCATGAGCAAAAATTGGTGCCTTTTGCTTTTTCAACGTGTTGAGTTCAGCGTGCATATGATTTAATTGTGCCATGATGGCTGATAATTGAGGATTATTTGCTTCAGGATGCATTTGAGAAGGAGGTTGCACCAAAATCACCGCTAGATCATTTTGAGGATTGGAGGAGGATGGAATTTCTTGGCTTTGGGGGATCTGTCTTGGGGAATTATTCTCATATGAGGAGTTTCGAGTATTTACCATGGTATTCTACAGGCCCTAAGACCTTCTGCTCTGATACCAATTGATAGGTTTTAGTAATTTTAAAATAAAGAAAAGGGTAGAAAGAACACTCTAGAGCCAGCATCTGAACTCTAGCCAAAATTCACAATAATGATCATATAATTCTGTCTTCCCTTCTCATAAAACATCATACAAATATATAAGGTTCAGTCACTACATAATAATTGCCCATAACTGTCCTAAAAACTACTTTACAGATAAAAGCGTATAACTGCTACAAACCAATTGTAACTTCTTCTAAATATGATAATAACTGATAATAACTTCTCCTAAGCCTAATAACTAGACATGTGTCTCCTTTCTCCTGGAATAAACCAAGAAAGGACATGTGTCCCTATCAGAAGCGTACAGGCCTCCCCTAGAATTTGAAGAAGATACCCATGACCCACTTATTGATCTTAACTTGACGGACTCCCGGGAGCTTTGGTTCATTCAATTGCCTTTTGGTGAAGTAAGATTCTGCATCATTTCCTGCTTCTGTTGTCCCTGTAAACTACATCCTTTGTCCCTTAGTGTTGCTTATGTGATATAATTAAGGGTCTTGAATTAGAAATTTTGCATGATTTGCAGCCTCTTCCTAGAGTCTCTATATCATCAATCAAATGATTCTGGCTTCTATAGTTTATCCTAACATTTCTTCTTTAACCAACCAATTTATTGCAGAACAGAATTGATTGCTTTGTTAGTGATGTGTTCTTTTATGCTTTGTTGTTTGGCAGGGAAAGTGTATGATTTTATCAGCCATGATACTCAAGTGGCTGACGAAATAGTTTTTGTTTCATCTGCTGCAGAAGAGCCTAAAATTGGTATGAAACTGAGTATTCTTCTTTCATTTATTCTCTTCTGCCCTGTATTTTATATGTATACTAACTATAAATACTTCATAAAAGATTAATAGTGAGAATTGATGAATGATATCTAAGGTGAAGTGAATCTGATGTCAATCAAGCTGTATTTGAGTTATTTAAGTGTTTATGTCCACTATAGAATTCTCTCTATCTGATTTTTCATTCTCAAATAAAATATAAAAAAAGGAAAGAGATAAAAGTACATAAAGATATAATAAAATAAAAGACCAAGGAACTTTCAGAAATGAAAATAAAAATTAAATATGAGGGTTGAATCTTTAATTTTGCTGTTGTGTACTACTATAATAAGCCGTCTCCTTGCAGCACAATCATGATGCCTCCTTGACCTTAGCGATGTCCCATTTGACATTTGTAATAATAGGAATCATTTTTATGAAATAGCTTTAACAGATACTATTTTAATACATATTCCCCAAATGAAAGAGTGCGGCAAGGGGAAAAAGATACTTCTAAATTATAAAGAATCTCTTCAAACTTTGGTGATTGGGAAGCTTAGTTATCTTCTGTTCTCTGTGCACATGAGCTGTTTGCTTTATGTCAACTTGCTGCTCTAGTGTATTTAGTAATTAATAATCAATTTAAGAGGCTTGAAATTGGCTAGAATCTATTTATTGTTATTTTCTTCTGTTATTGGTAAAACACTGGATTGATAATCTCATGTTTAGATTGATAGTAGATGTTTTAGTTTATTTTATGTTCCAGACTCTCATCTTGACAAGAACTCACGCTAAAAGAACAAATAATATATTTGTTCACAGCTGGAAAGATATGCCGGCAGGATGTTTTAGTTTGTTTTATGTTCAATTAGAATGGTCTATTGCTTCTCATGCATTCCTTTCACGATTGATGATCTTTTTCTTGCTTGTAGGCATATTGTAAAATTGATGGATTGCCAAGTGATGTTCTCATTAGTGGAATTCACACGCAGAATAGAGCTGTAAGTGTGAAATTTTATTATAAAGTCTACTTGATGTTCATCTTTTTTTGTTCCTCTTTAGATCTACGTTTGCCTGGAGCGGCTACACTGTGGCATATTCATGTCTTATTAATACCTGTTGCTTTGATGCAATGAATTTTACATATAGGGATGCTATTTACAATGTGATTTGCATTACTTACCTCTCTGTCATGTTCTTTATTTTGGGGGTGGTTAGTGGATTGGAATAACACCCTTTTAGCTTCCTTTTAATTACAATTTTTTTCTTTGTATGTGTTCCTGCTGATTATTTCGTCAACTACAATGATCTTATATTTCCATTGTTGCAGTGCTTTTAGATGGGTCAATTGTTATCATGTCGAGTATATGCTTTATAATTCTAGCCAGTTAAAGTGTCTGATGATTGTTTGTGCAGGTTGATGGTGATATTGTTGCAGTTAAGATAGATCCTTTGGCTTTGTGGACTAAAATGAAAGGATCAAATGGTACTGGCAATGTTACTGCACCTGTAGAATGTTGTAACTTGCTTACAGAAGATAATGAAGTGGAGGGGAATATATTGATGGAAGTAGATAAGGTATATGCTGATTCTGAGTTTGTAAATTACTGCAACCGCCCTGCTCAAGACAAAGAGGATGTTAATCATGGTCCCACTACTCATGGAAATAATCCTTATCTTGAAAAGAAAGGGATAAATAATATTTATGCTCATGTTTGTTTGATCTTGGGGTTAGCTTAATGGTTCAATTAGAATGGTCTATTGCTTCTCATGCATTCCTTTGACGATTGATGATCTTTTTCTTGCTTTGCACATTTTTTTTTTTTTAATGACAACTACCATTAGCAGTTGCTATTACTATATAATCAAGAAGCAGGTAGTCTTAATGCTTGCCCACAGTTGCAATAAATGCAGAATATCCTATGCTATATGAGCTGTGATTTAAGCTATATTATATCACTTTTGGTCAATGCTTCGTCTCTATTTCTACTTTTGCTTTAGATACTTGCAACATTTCCCCAATTCTCATACTTGATTTGATCATGTATCTTTCTTTACAGATTTGCTTCTACGTTGCTGCCTTCGATTTTGAGCCAGACTTTGGGTGCATCTTTTGGATTTCCTGTTGGTGTATGGAAATGTTTAAAAGCTGTGGTGGTCATCTTTACAAATTTCTTTCTTTGCTTTTATTTAATAAGGTATTTCTAATATGCTTAGCTGTCATTTAGTTCATCATTACATGAAATTTGGATTCTTTTTTAAATTATGCTTTTTCCAAATATTTTCTTACCTATCACTTACTTAATTTTTATAATATTCTTTTTCCAAATATGTTATTTCTAATATGCTTAGCTATCATTTATCATTTACTCATAGTAGAAATCATGTGTCTATTTGTTGTATCCTATGAATTATGACAATTAATCCCAATGCAACAATTGCTCTATTATTCAGTAAAAAAATATAACAATGTAGGTGGGTTTGGGAGATGGAAAGAAAGAATCAGCATTGGGATTCAACTGCATTATTGTGAGCTTCAACCAGAAAGAGAGTTGGAAGAATCGATGAAGTGAGGATTTCAGTGAAGAGAACGTAGCGATGTGAAGTGGTCAAGTCAGGAAAAAAACATTTTTTCCCTTACTGTATAACATTCACTTCGATAGGCTCGCTTCACTCACATCGTTGCTCCATCGATTCCTCCAACTCTCTTTTTGCTTCAAGCTCACAATCATGAAGTTCAATCCCAATGCTAATTATTTCTTTCCAACCCCCAAACCCACCTACATGGTATTTTTCTTTTTTAAATTAATCCGCCCATGATGTTTTTGCTGTGACGATTTATTATTTTAAAGATGAAATAGCTCAAATTTGCATGCTATTATGCTAATGAACAGAAATGTTTTTCTTTTCTCACCTTCCAATGCATTAGTCTTTTTTCCATAGATTTGTATTCAACTGATGATATTGATAAATCCCAATTTTCATATTTTTATCTCACCTTATTCATTTATTTTGGAGATTATTTTAGGCTAATTTGGAATTATGAGATAATATTTAGATTGTTAGCCTATTTTAAGAAATAATATAAATATGAATTAATTATAAGATATTGGGCTTAAATTATTAATATTCTGATTAAATAATATCTCTTGATATATGATAGATTGTGATTTTATAAGATCCTATAGTGCATGATTTTTCAAGATAGCTAAAAAGAAATCCAATGATAAAATTTGAGGGGATTACTTGAATTTTATTGGGCTTAAGTTAATACCCTAAAAACCCTCTCTTCTTCCTCTTTAATTAACCTAAACAGAACGCCGCAAGAATTGAAAAAAAGGAGACACTGGACGACACAAAGGAAGAAGACGCAGAGGAGAAGCTACAGGAGAGAATTAATTGAGTCAATTTGTTTCATTCTCTCTCACGCGTGGACCCCGCCTCCAAATCCTTCAATTCATTCCTTTGCCTTTCACGCACAGCACGCCTCAAGGAATTGGAATTGAATTGATTGATTCATTTGATCATTCATTTAATATTAATTCTCCACGGGTCACACGTCACACCAACCATTATTCCAAAATTTCTTCACATGGCAATGATGTTTTCAAGGCTTGGTGAGGGAAATTCTATGGAAGCTTAAACTTTTGCGGGGAGGTAACTTAGGAAGAGCATGGAGGAAGCTAAGGCCTAAGGCTTACACATGAAGATCAAGGGAGTGTTGTTCTTTTTATCTTTCTAATTCAAACTTGAGATTATTTAGTTTTAAATAATTCCGAGTTGTGTTAATTGAGAACAATCTAGTTTTAGATTATAAACTTATTTCTTTTGGATTAGACTGACGATTTGAAGTTTTATGCTTATTTCTGGACTCTTGTTTGCAACCTTTAGATTGTCAATTAAATTAATAATTGAGTTTTCGTTAGTAATTTAAGTGTTAATTGGGTTAATCATCTTAATTGCTTAATTAGGTTGATGAATTATCTGGTTGTTTAATTAGATAATTGTAAACAAGATTTTCAAGATTATTTTATGATTGGTTTTTAATTGGTTTAATTAGCCACCGCTTATTTCATTATGAGTTTTCTAGTGGAATAGGTGTTATTGAGCTAGAGGATTTCCCATGTTCGATTAGGTAATTAAATTCATTAATCTCCTTTTGGTCTAATTAATTGATTTAGGCCAAGAAAGTTGACTCCATGCAATTCCTAAGTTGTCCCCTTCATCATCATCACTGAATTAAATCTTATTATTTTATTTGCTTTTAATCAATCGTTTTAGTAGGATTTTAATTATTCTCTCATAAGAAACCCCCCAAAAATTGCATTCAAATTCATATAGTTTAGTTTCATTCTCATATAGGTTTTAGAGTCACTTGCATATAGACAGTAGTGTTTTACATCTTAGTTTAGGTCCATTTACATTTCACTGCATCTTTTATCACCTGAAAATTAGTCCTAAAGAAAACCCACAGCTTGCTCCTTAGGAGAATGACCTAGGTTGACCCTAAACTGCATAATTAATTAGGACCTAGTTTAATTGATCACTTTAACGACAAAAGTACCATCGATCAGATATATTTGTGATTGTGGTTGCAGGGCAAATGGAAGTAAAGGTCCGATAGGCTTTATTGAATAACAGCTTGATACTCTGGCCTTTAGTTCTATATCTATTTCAATAACACATTCGCCTATTAGTCCACATCCGGTACATGATTGGTAGATCAATATATAAGCTTGCATATCATGCAAATCACAATACTGACGTTGAACTTTTCTTCAACTTTTGATGCTTTCTTAGCTATGTCAACGTCTGTGAATGAATTTTTTTCACTTTGTACAACAATTACATTGAAGCACTGCTATGAGTTAGTGTTGGATTTCTTAAATCCAAATCAAGCTCATTAATTTGACTGCCCAGCTTCATATAAAGTGTAGCAACATGCTTTTTACAGTCATTCTTGCTAGAGTTTTATACTTGCTTGCTTGATTCTTTTTTCTACATGTACATTTTATGGGATTTATCCTTGCTTCATGCCTAATTTACCAACCTTCAGTCTCACTTGCTCCAAGCATCATCACCACACCTCTTTCCTTGAATTTATCCTTCCTTCATGCCTAATTTAGACTCAATTTATTACTCTTTTTCATTTTACTCCCTGTTGTTTCCTCATTCAGTTTTGATCTGGTGCTCTCCTGGCAAAAAATGTTATGTTGGAACTAAATTGTCAGTACATATGCACTAATCAGATGCATCTGTGACTATGATTTGTTTCCTTCTTATCCAAACACTCCTAGATTTATAACTCTTTTCTCTCTGCCATTTGATCCTACTTGACTAAATACTGACTCATATTAGTTTCACTCATTTTGCTTTGGATCTTATTTGCATTTGATTAATTCATCTAAAGGTTACCTATATTACATCCTATGGCTTTGAATATCCTATGCTCTATGATTTTTGACTTAAGCTACATTATATCACTTTTGGCCAGTGCATGGTCTCTATTTATATTTTTTATTAAGACACTTGCAGCATTTGACCAATTCTGATACTTGGTCATGCAAATGGATCTCCTATACTAGCAGTGAGCAACCTAGCACTTCATTCAAAGGTTTTCTTCTGTTGATTTAACTTTTCTTTTCTCACTTATATTCTATGATTGTTGTCTTCAATGTTTATCTGATTTTTCGCCAATAAAAGATTTTTCTGTCACTTTTGTCTCAAGAAATGAATTAACTTCATTTATGGCCTATTCTTATACTAGGCCTCTTCGCAACCTGGCGCACTTCATTCAAACGTTTTCTTCTTTTGATTTAACTTTCCTGTTCTCACTTATATTCTATGATTGCTGTCTGCAATGTTTTTCTGATTTTCCGCCAATAAAAGAGGTTTCTGCCACTTTTCTCTTAATATACCTGCACTAACTTCATTTATGGCCTATTCTTATACTAGGCCTCTTCGCATTCTAGCATCCTTGAAGATCCCACCATCAATCTGGCTGATTTTGGTGACACCTTCAAGACTACAGCTGTTTCTTTGCTGCTCAATGGACATGAGGCAGGAACTTCACTACATGTGAGATTTTTTTAACCTCATTCCCCTTCTTTTTATTACTTTTGGCTTTTGATGTTTTTATAGTATTCAGTTCCATATTTAATTATTCTGTGTTCTATGGCAATGGCATCTTGCTTTTTAAACCAGCTCACTGCGCAGCTACTCACCCCAAAAACTGTATATAAAAAGGTTGTTTCCTCCATTTTCCAGCAAACTTTACCTGCATCATAACTTCCAACAAAGTGTTCATTTCATCTGCTTTCCATATTTGTAGTTATGATTTCCAATCTTGCTTTTTGTTCTTGCTATTTGCTTATAGCATCACAGACCAAAGATTAAATTCTTGAACATCTATAATCAACCTATTTTAAACCTTACCATTTATCAATAAATCAGTTTGAATTTTCTTAGCTTTTTCATTTCTCCATATCTTGCATATTTTTCTCAGGCCAGATTCATGATCAACCACACTGATTTAGTCATAATGCTAACGATTCCCCCTAAATTTAGCATAGTTTCAACTCAGCAAACCATTTTTCAATCATACCAAAGTCTGCTTTATTTACCGCTCTTCTCTCTGCATAACATGATGTCATTTAGAGAGCTTCAATTTTTTATCTTAAAAAATTTATGACAACATCAAACTTATGTTACTGTAACATTAATTTATTCCTTTCATGATGGTTCATTATCAACGTCCATACATATCTCTAAATGAATTATCTGCCACAGTTCACTTAGCTCTTAATGAAGAAAACCTCACAAGTTCTCTACTAGCATTTCACTTCCAAATTAGATGCATTACTTCATTCTTTTATTTTGCTCATCCCCTAATTTATTGCATGATTTAACTTCATGTTGGATGCTGACCATCTATGGAGCATTCAGTATCTGATAGAAATTTAGGTTAGTATGTGAAAGCCTAAATTGTATATTCAGTACTTTCACATGCCAAATGAGGTTTTTTAGTTTATTGTTTTTCTCATCTAAGTAGTAAACCTTATTTTTTTTCCTCTGCTAAAGTCATGGTGAAACTCTACTTCCGCCATTTGGGTTTTATTTAATATATGTTGCACGGTACAAAAATGTAGACTATTGTTTGATGCTTTTTCATAAATTTATAAAGCACTCCCCAACTCAAACACACATATGCGCGTGTTTTCAGTCAAAGTGCATTAATTTGATATGACCATACCAGTACATTAATCTGATATGACCAGACCTCATTAGGTAAGATTAGGTACTGTCACTGTTTCTTTAAAAAAAAAAAATCATTACTTGCTTCTTTTATTTAAATATTTTAATTTCCTGATGCATAGCCACTTCAGTGTGTGCTTTCAGCATCCTGTTTGTTTGCGTGCGTACATTGTCCAGAGGTTACCATGCTGAAGTACATATGAATAGTTGAATTTTACAATCCTTCAAACAATGCTCTGCTGACTTCTTTTTTCCCTACCTACTGCTTCTGCTTTTTACAATAATCACAGCACCCACTTCACTTCTCACATAAATTTTCTATATAAACCACCTCAATTCGTTGCTTTTTCAACATTCTTCCTTAAAACTACAACATCCTTCATTCTTTTCCTCATAGTCTCACTTTAATACAACACAATGGCTGAACTTAACTGCTCAATGATCAAAGATCTGAATGACTCCACTGAAATGTGGAGGATAGTCGTCCGAGCGTTGAGGAAATGGAAGAGCTTTCACAAAAATTCGCCAAAGCAGCTCTATGCTATCTGTTTCATTCTCATGGACCAACAGGTTTTCTCATTCCTTCAAATATTATCTTCATCTTTTCAAAATTCCTTCAGCAATGTTAACCTGCATAAATTTCATTAATGTATGCTCTTAATTGCTATGGTTGCTATCATTCCACTTGTACCTAGGAGTATTTCACATAGAGCTTATCGACTTTCTTTTTTGGCACTGTATGCTCTTCCCTATTCTCCTTGTACTTGCAGTATGGGGTAAAAACTCTTTACTGATCTGTAGTCATAGTATTTCATTAATGTTTACATGTCTGACTGTTTTTACTAATTTTTGTGCCATTGCAAAAACCTAGAGCATGGAATTTGCAAGCCTTGCAAATATACTTCCAGTCAATAGTTGGAACAAAGGATTTTATATACTTAATATACTCTATTTCATTTTTTACTTCACATCTCTGCCTTAGATGTGAGCAGCCATTGTTTCTTGGCTTTTTGTTTGTTTGTTTGTTACATGGCATATTTTTTTTTATTGTCATCAATACTTTCATTTTTCATTTCACTTTGTTGTCTTGACCTTTTCAAATTTCTGTTGTAGCTGTTTTGATCCCCATATTATGTCAGGCACTGGAGCATATTGCCAAGTTCCTTAGACATAATTTTAGCCGATCCACTTTATACAGGTGAAAAATTAATATACTTTGATTATGCAAATATTTGTTGTTTAGGTCTCATAAACTAACACGACTTTATTTTTTAATTAGCATGCCTTTCTTCACTTATTATTTGTGTGGTTGAGTTGCCAGATCATGATGTATTGTAGAGTTAGAGACTAGCGACTTGACTTGCCCCATACACTTTATATAAGTTTTTTACTATGTTATATTTTTTAAACAGAAAAGTTATGTACTTATAATTTTTCTTATCCTGTTAGAGTAGTGTTGACTTTAAAGTTCAAGCAATTATCTGTTAATAATATATTTTTTTTAAAAGACAGCAAGAAGATGAAATTGATGTTTTCAATTTTCAAACAAGGACCTCCAACAATCAACATAATTGACTTTTTGTTCTTTCCAAATCTTATTAGCAGTGTGTAGTAAAAATGTTATTGCCAGAAGGTAGAAATTTGTTCTCATCAAGCATAAAGCTCCTCACGTCTCATCCATTCTTTCATTTCGAAAGCGTTAAGCCTCAGAGTTTTAATTCTTCTGCCTCAGCATTAGGCCTCAGCATTTAGGATCTAGGGGGAATCTACTTCCTCCCATTATATTTTTGTTATTAAGACACTGTTGTATGTAAGATTTCACTTGGTCATGTTGATAGACATAATGTTATACTTGCAAGTTTCAATATTTATGTTATAGAACTTTAGTAACAACATTTTAGAATGACAGTTACTATATTTTTCTTATACAATAACAAGGTCATGTCATACATTGACCAACACATTCATCAAATCATCATTTTCCAACCATTGAATTTTTTTACCATACAAAATTGGGGGCATGTGAAATGTCCTATGCAAAATCATTGACTGATACAATGTCGTTGGCATCACTTATTTCTAGCAACACATGAATCAAGCTCAGTTGAATATTGTAGAGTGAATTAAGAATAAGAAAACCTCTTGCATATAATCATAGATGATCAAAGTATCAATAAGAAAGTGCAAGTTTTTGAAACCATGCTATAATATTTCCTTTTCAAATATTGCTTAAAAGCATGATATGATTTAAATAAAAAAAACCAATCTACTATTTTTCTAAGCATCCTAAATGAGGAGTTATTTTGGTTTATATCTATTATTTTGGAATCATATGATGGTGCTTTTCACATCGTTTTTATTTCTCATATTACACAGAAGCAACAGGATTTTGTGTTGTCAGATTGTATTGCTTACGGAGGATTTGATTAAAAAAAACGGAGGAATTAATAGAGCAGTAGGTAGATATGTAGAAGCAAGAGACAATTGAAGATTTCATGCATTAAATGTTTGGATTATGGGCTGTTTTTGGCAAGTGATTGTAGAATAACGTGTAGATGCCTCTCGCGAAACATGCGTCTTGGGGGGTGGGGGGGGGGAGGTTCATGCTTGAGATATTTGAAGGAATTTTAGTTGGACTGTTGTATGTAAAAATAGACCACTTGACTAATAAAATATATTGATGAAAGTTCACATGACACCACTTCTTACATTGATAGATATTATTTTCAATTAAAGGCCAATAATGTGTATCAACTTTTTCACAATGATAAGTTAAGTCATGATTTTTTTATGCATAACCAATGATATATCAAATTATATTACGTCACGAAGTACTAAAAAGTATAGCTTTGTTTTATGAAGCCATAGAAAAATATGATTTCAAAGCCTAATGTGCATATTTAAAGTCATTCAACACAACACACAAGGGGGAGTACGGGGTTGAATGCTTTTGAGGGAGGTCATGCTTCCGAATACGTTGGGGATGTTATGGAAGTTCCCAATTGATAAGATCATTAGAAATGTTTAACAACATATATGAGATATTGTCGGTTCATGTTACATATAGGAATGTTTATGTACTATGATGTGTAACATTTTGATGTAATTGTTTTTTTTTTTTTTTTTGAGGCAGAAGTTACTAAACATATAAGAGTAAAACTATCGATGTTGTTGTGGCTCAAATTGTGTTTTTGGGTAGTGATAATTTTTTGTTGGTTGATTTAAAATCCAATTATGTTCTTTATATTTCTTTATGTTTTATTTAATCTCTTACTAATTTGGATGAGTGCAAGGCAAAATTGTCTTTATATGTTGTGAAACTGTTGCAACCGCGCTATGCGCGGGAGGAGTCACTGCTTGTTTTTATTATTCTAAAAAATACCTGATATCTTTCCTTCTCCCCTTTGAACGTGGCTCTTTCCTTCTATGCTCCTCTCATTACCTAGCTCGCCATCGCAGAATGTCCACCACCACTCTACAACTTGTTGAAATCAAGGACGTTGTTCGGAAGCTACCTTGCTATGATGTAAAGGTAGAAGAATATTTCATTATAGTTAAGACATATAAATAGACAACATTAGGTTGATAAAGAGGAAAAGGATTGGCGACTTTGAAAATGAGGTGGCAAACTAGGAAGTGTGAAGCGATATTTGGGTGCGTTTTGAAATTCAAAATTTGAAGAAGACAGTGCTATAGTGTCTCAAACTCATAGCTTGATGGAGAAGATGACATAGCAATTATATATTTAATTATTATGTATTTATTATTATATTTATTATAAGTATAATTATACATATATGCTATTATGCTTAAATAAATTATGTATTACAATATATTCATTTAATTTATATAATTATAAAATATAATCTAATAATTTTATTTATATAAACTGTCAGGTATGATTATATTTTATTTTTTTATTAAACATTCTAATTTCCTTATATATTTTTTTAAAATTAAATAAAATAATGGTAAATTTGTCTATATAAAAATATTTTCCCTCCCCTCTCACTACAAAAAAAACCACGATTTGTAACGGTTAACAAATAGCGGTTACAAAAAACCACTACAAAATCATAAATTTCTAGAGGTTTCATACAAAACCGCAACTAATTCGTAGCGGGAGGATTGACGCCAAAGCACGAGCCTTTTTGCAATGCTATTTGTAGCGGTTATCGCCAAATAAACCGTTACAAAGGTGGTGCCAACTTGGCGCGTTATGACGTGAATTTTTGTGACAGTTAATTAGTCGCAGTTTGTCAAAAAAACCGCTACAAATGTGGCGTCAACATTCACGCGTAATGACGGGAATGTTTGTCACGGTTTTTTTGACGCAGTTACATGAAAATAACCGCTACAAAATGCCAAGAGTCTAAACTTTTGTTGCGGTTATGGAAAACCGTTACAAAGTTTCACAACGTATGAGAGAGAGTTTCTTCATTTGTAGCGGTTGAGGTAGCGGGTTTTTAGTAAAACCGCTATAAAAAGTATCACATAAACCGCTATAAAATGTCAAAATTTTGATTTTTTTTTTAAAAAATATGAATGAATTTTTGTAGCGGTTTTACTAAACAAACAAACATAAAACCAAAACAAACAAAAAACCGCTACAAATATAAAACCGCTATATAAACCGTTACAAAATATGAAATTTTGATTTTTTTTTTAAATGCTAATGAATTTTTGTAGCGGTTCTAAACAAACAAAAAACCGTTACTTAAACCGCTACAAAATGTGAATTTCTTTTTTTAAAAAAATACGAATGAATTTTTGTAACGGTTTTATAACCGCTACAAAACAAACAAAAAACCGCTACAAAAAGTGTCGCCTCAACCGCTACAAAATGTGAAATTTTGATTTTTTTTTTTAAAATACGAATGAATTTTTGTAGCGGTTTTATAACCGCTACAAAACTAACAAAAAACCGCTACAAACATAAAACCGCTACAAAAGTGTCACATCAACCGCTACAAAATGTGTTACATCAACCGCTAAAAAAGTTATGCATATTCTTATAAATATCCCCACCACTCCCCATTTCACATACTCCTTCATTTCTTCCCATCCCCTTCTCTCTCGTTTTCTCTCATTTCTTCCCTGTCCCCTTATCTTTCATCTTCTCTCATTTTTTCCTTATACAGAACTTTAAAGATATATATTTTCTCATCATTCCTTCTATCATCATCAACATTCTTTCCACAACATATTTTTTTGCTTAAAGGTGGACAACATAATAAATCGTTATTATATTCATATTCTCAATATTATACCAACATAATATTAAGAATACAACATAATAAGTCCTTATCTAACTTAATGTTAATCACTTTTTAAATTTATGAACTATTATCATTTAATTTGTCACTTAAATAATAAAATATTCAACATAATATTATAACAATGGATTTTAAGTTATGATTTTTTTTTTCCAATTTTCCAATATTTTTAAAACCGCTACAAATTTTATGAAATTGTATCCAAATATTTGTAGCGGTTGTAAATTTTGACACCAATTTTTTTGAAATTTATTATCTTAATCGCATCTTGTAGTGGTAACTTAAAACCACTACTAATATAGTAACGGTTTTATTACATGAGTAGCGGTTTTAGAAAACCGCTACAAAACATTTTGCCACAGTGTATTTTGTAGCGGTTCTTTAAACCACCACTACTGTCATTTGTAACGGTTGAAACCGCTACAAACACACAATTTTAACCATTACCAAACATCAGTTTTTTTGTAGTGTCCCTTTCCTTCTAATCAATATAAATAAGGTAATAATCATATCTCATCCCTTCTGATCCCTCCTCTCCAGGGGCGGAATTTGGGTGCTAAAGGTGGCCCCCCAAAATTACAGAAGAATACCCAAATTGTTTAGAAAATTATCTTTTAGTCTATATAAATTTTATAATATTCACTGTAGTCCCTCTATGTAAACCTAAATGGAGGGACAAAAATGAAAATATTAAAATGTTGATAGGGTTGAAATATATTTCAAGAAATTTGGGTTCTATTATGTAATTTTCACCCATTGAAATAATGTTTCATAAACATAAAAATTTCATTTTATAATTTTCACCCCTAACTGAAATTTCTAGCTCCGCCCCTTCTCCTCTCCGGTAAAATCCCTCACATCCTCGCTCTTTCATCAAACCAAACAAACCAAAAGCATCAAAGGAGTATAAAAAGAACATGAAGGATTATTATTAGGCAATTCAAAATTGTGGCTATATGCTCTCCATGAGCTGAAAGATTCAAGGTGACCATAGGTAGAGAAGGAAATTAATGAAAGGTTTTAATTGATTTACTCAATTAATAACTGAATGATTAATTTCCTAGACAAACAGGTGGTTGATAAATAATTAATGGCGAAACTGAAGCTCGTTGATTAATCCACAGCCTCCTTCTTAATTAGCAAAATAATCAAGGTCCTATGTGCACCATCTAAACTTCCACATCATCATCATCATATTAATTAATTAATTAATGGCGAAGTGCTTTCTACTCTAATATAAATAGATCCTCTCCGAGAAAGCTAGATCACAGAACCTGCAAACTCACAAACTATTATCTGTTACATAAGGAAATTTAATTGGTTACGTGATCACAGAAAATGGCCTTCAGAATGGTAAATGAATCCTATAACCTTAATAACTTTGGATTCATTCTCATTCTTAACCTATCTGTTCATGAAGTATGATCTATGAGAGTTGATTAGTCAGTTACTATGGGTTCTTAATTGATATGAAAATGAAAATTGCAGGGAACTAGTTTGAGATCAATGCTGATGGGACAGTTAAGAGGAGGAAGAAGCATTGCCACGTCGACCACCCCAAAAATGAAACCAGCTACATTAGCAGAACAAGTCCATCATCATGCTAATCCCCACGAGGGTGTTTCCCATCCTAAGTATGAGATAACTTCCATTTCTTATTTCCTTTATATATATATATATATATATATATATAAACACTTTTTCTGCCTACAAAATCATTGCATAAATAATGAAATATTCATGTTATTAAAATCCATTTTCTTCCCTTAGGACCGAGTTATGAACAACATCATTTTGAGTTAAAAGAATGACAGCTTCTCAAATTTGTGTTTTGATAATAATAACTCTATTTTATTGAATTAGGTATATATAGACACATGAATGTTCCATGTACTTTAATTACTTGTATGTTGTCTTATTTTATCTTTTTGTTTTAATCATCATCATCATCATGAATTCGGTTTTAGGTTAGTGACTATCCATTTCAACACAAGTGACTTCTCTAACTCGAGATCTAGTGGGATTAAATGGAGCCTTACACTGCTAGACAAACTTTTAAACATGATTGGATTCATACAGTTTCAACGATGATGTACTAAACCAAACTTCTCCTAAAACCATTGCTTCGACGGATTTAATCCAGTTTTTAGTACATTCTTTTATATATAATAATAACGTGAAAGTATATGTATAGGGGTAGTGGAGAGTGGGCACCAATTCAAATGGTATTTGGGATGGTGAGTGTGGCGGTGATGTTAGCAGCACACACTGCATTTCAACAGCTTGCGAGGGCTCCAAGTGTTCATGTGAACAAGAAGAGAAGAGAGTCCTTGCCGGAGGTGTACGAACCCGACCGCACCATCGATTCCGCCGACAAGTTCATCAACGGATCCATGCTCCGAAAGGTTGGCCACATCCAAGAAAATAGAAACACTCTCTCCGATCCTGTTCGCCCCAACCCTTTTACTCAGTAAGTTTCTTCTTCATCCATCAACATTTAATTCAAATGTAATTTTATTATCACGTTGATTTGTCAATTTAACTATTACATATCAATTAATTCTACTAAACAATGTCTAATTAGTAGTTTATTATGATTAACATTAAGTGTTTTTGTTTTTTTTTTCCCAGTCCTCGAACTGCAGTGACATTGAAGACCGCTGGAGTTGTGCCTGGGAGCCACTGATTTCTTCATTGTTCTTTGTTCAGCGGCTTATATGATATACAATAATATATGAACGAGTCCTCCCTTTTGTATATATAACTCTTTTTTTTAATTTTTTTATATGGTTTATATATATATAAGCCCACCTTCACATAATATATATAATATCGTTGAAGAAGGACGAGGCTGTTTTTTCCCCATTTTTGTCTTCCGAAGTTTGTATATGTATGCATCAAAAAATAAAGGCACTCTTGTATCTGACATTATTTTTCAGTTTATTTTGTGAATAATAATATATATTATAAAATATTTTGTTTAAATTTTGTATGCCTATTTTATTTTCAATAGTATTTTCCTATATTCTTTCCATTTAATTAAATTTAAATCAGTTTATCAGTTGGCCGAAAAGCTTTGCGTGGCTATTATACATTAATATTGGGCTTGGGCTCTAAAAATCAAGTGCTTGATCTAGCCCATTTTCTTTTGATTTTTTTTCCTTGCAGTTACAAATTTTTGGTAACAAATCATCATTGTCCCAAATTATTAACTAGTTTAGATTTTACCCAAAAAAAAAAAAAATTAACTAGTTTAGATTTATAATAGCCAAAAAAAAAAAAAAACTAGTTTAGATTTAGATTCAAGTTAGTTTGGTCAAGCATTAGAGAAAGGTCCTATGCGCCTTGTAACTTGAACTTATACAAATTATATAAATGTACTGTAGTATAAAAATAAAAATAAAAAATTGTATACAATTAACGTGAAAAAAACAAAAAAAAAAAATCTCATAGTGATTGTGATCTTTTGTCAACTTTTTATTCTTTGTTTTATAATAAGAATGTATAAATAATAATCATATAATTATGTCAAATGAAAATGTATGTGCTTCATGTCTAATACAATTAATAAAAAACGTAGCATTTTATTAATTACGAGTATATCAAAGTCATTTAATTTTTGAATTGATCCTGGCTATGTATCAGTTTTCTCTTGAGCTTTTTTTTCCCCTTTTCCTCATATAAAAGCTCTTATTTTTTTCATTTGATAAATCTAAAATAACTCATTTTCTATATCTGTCAATTTTTTTACTAATTTATCCCTATTGATTCTTGATATTTTAGGAAAAATATGTCATATTAATTAATTCAATTAACTCCCTCAATTTAATTAAATTAGATAAATAAGTCTACATTAAGAATCAAAGGGAGTAGTTTATATGCACATTAATTAAAGGACTACTTCTCCATTCACCATGTCCTCAATTCAAGGCATGGAATAAAGAAAATAGTGTTTACAACTCTTCCCCTATGACCATGGGCCCAATGCGAGGTGAATTCTAAATTAATCGAAACTAAAGATTCGAGTGGACCAGGTGAGATACCAAAAAAATTTAAGCATGGGCCCAATGCGAGGTGAATTCTAAATTAATCGAAACTAAAGATTCGAGTGGACCAGGTGAGATACTAAAAAAATTTAAGCATGGGCCCAATGCGAGGTGAATTCTAAATTAATCGAAACTAAAGATTCGAGTGGACCAGGTGAGATACCAAAAAAATTTAAGCAGCCTTTTATTTAAGAAAAAAAAACCTTATATTTTTAAATTGCATTATCAAAGCACAAGAACTTATGTTAGCCATTTAGAATCCCTTCAACACATCCTAAGATGTAACTATCTAAACCTTGATATTGCTGTTACTTGTTCCCAACATGTTCCACAAAAATCAAGATAATATTGGCCATTTTTTAAATGCCGTTCGTGTACTTTAACATTGTAAATTAAATAAAAATTAATGGTGGCCATATAAACGAACGAGGCCAAAGATATGTTTTAGAATGAATGAAAAAGTTGAGGGAAGAAATTACAGAGAAGAAAAAGACAATGCTACAGAAACAGCCATGGAAGAAACTTCGTTACAGAAAAAAACATTATGTCAAACAAAACATTTTAATTTACCCTCTCACACCTCATTTAATTTCACCAACAACAAGACAAACTTCTCTTAACCACTTCTTCATTTTCAATAATATGCACTACTTCCCCAACCTAGATTCCTTACCTTATTTTCTAGGACACACGCACAAGAACAAGAAACATAATCAACAATTATTTCAGAATTTAATTGACTTTAATTTAATATATTTCTAGTAATGCATGGATTTTCACGATAGTTCAATTGAAAAACAAATTAAAACTACGTTTTCCCATGAGGGCAAGTGGTTAAATGCCCTCCTATGGTCTTAAGTAAATTCGTGATTTCTAATATTGCAAATTAAATTAAATAAAGCATTTATGTTTTGAAGAGTTTTATCTTCTTCTTTTTTTAATACCTTGAAGAGTTTATCTTCAATTTGGAGCCTGGTAAAGTCTCAAGTAATATTGAAGAATTTTGTTAATTAATTTTAGAAATATCAGGAAGGAAAAAAAGAAACTACAAATCCGGTCTTTAATATATGCATCATATATCTAGTTTGTGAATATTAAAAAAATTAGTTCATTTAATTATTTATAACAAATATAAGATGTTTTCCTATAATATTCTTTCTGATCATGTGCATTATGTAACTATCATTTGATGAAATTATTTACTATGTACAATCAAAATGCAGATAGATACTTTGGAAAATAATTACTACCTTTGGTCCTTAATTACCAGCTATAAGATCTATTTTGTGATTTAATTTTTTTATTAAAGTAAATCTTATAATAAAGACTAGAGGTAATATAAATTCAGAAAGCTAAATGAATTATAGTATTATATTTACGATTAAAGCTGGCCTAGGTTATATATTTAGTTAGGATAAGATACAATAATGCTTTAAACAAAACATGTTATACCAAGAAAAATGTAGAGGAACTTTCTTTAAACGAAGACTGAAAGAAATACAATTAATAAGAAACTCCCGTTGTTATTATGTGAAATCGTGCCATAGATTAAGAACAAGTTTGGCCTTTTGTTCTGCTAATTTACTGATAAAACCAAAACACAACACGCACAGCTCACTGCAATTAAGGAATATGTTCATTAAAATACGTAGTCAACCAAGACAACTAGAACAAGAACGAGGTCTTGTTTTTTCACTTAAATAAATCATTCTGCTATAGAATAAAAAATTACAGAGTCTTCCTCTGACAACTAGCTCCTTTGTCAGAAGATAACCGAAGTTCATTTATTAATTTCATAGTTTATTATTCCTTAAACAACCAAAAATCAATCCTCTTACTGTTCCATTGCATTGGAATGATCAAAGCAAGTGAAGCACGTATATTATTATCTCTACTTAATTATATTACTACTACTAATATTTTTTAATGTTTGGGGGTTGTTGACAAACAACTGTAATGTACAGTAGTGTTTTAGATCAGATTTCATATGTTAGAAAAAGTACTAACTATTAATTAATTATCTATGGATTTTGATATTTGTTTAATCAGGCATACGTACGTGTTGGTGTTGCAGTCGCAGATATTAATGATAAACATACTCACATTATGCTTTGTTGAATATATATAAATACACACACATATGTATATACGTGTGTGTATACACTTATATATACACATACATATACGTGTCTACACATGGGCAGACTCAGAAAATAATTGAAGAGAATGCACCATTGATGAGGGGATTTAGGGGTTCGGAGGCAGCGCCCCCAAAATATTTTTTTAAGAAAAGTTTTAAATGCATTAATGTGTGTGTGTGTAAAGGGAAAAATAATACTAAGTGCGGTTAGAAATTATAAGGCCAAGTACTAAATAAGTTCAAGTACATATATTGTAATAATAAAAATATATTCTAATATTACAATGTCATCTTTTTAGGCCTTATTTTTATAATTCTACCATAATTGTCTCATTATTAATGCTATTAAATATATCTTTTTTAATATAAGGCACATTATGATATTATCCCTAATGTCTGAAATAATAGCTCTGCTAATTAAACTAGCACCAATATTAATAATATCTTTCTAAATTTTGGGAGATATCATTTTAAGATTCTTTAAGGTATTATTTAAAGATATATTATTTACCTCCTCGATCTCATTGCTTTCACATAGTAATAAGGGGAAAACATTCTCGTTTTCAGCTCACCCCAACACACACCAAGTTTTGCAACTTCACATTTTCATTCAAACTTGAAATTCAAGAGTGGCATTGCCCCCTCAACTTAAGATGTAGGACCGCCTCTGTGTGTATACACACATTTTGTCAATGGATTTGTTTATGTCTTGCACATGCATTTGTCAGGCTCCTTAAGTTTTATATTCCTTTTTTTCTCTCTTTTAAATAAAATTCATTTAACTGTTGTTATGAAGCTTAAAAAATAAGTTAATTGTCAAAAAATTACACGTTTGATCCTTACTGTAAGATCTAATTGAGAGTTGTTGTTGATCCTAAATATAAAATTTATGTATCATATCTAATTTTTTTTTTTTTAATCAAATTAGCCTCATTGAACACTACTCATTTTTCTCCCCTTAATTACAGAAGTTGTTAAGTTTTTATTTCTCAAGGTTACTCAACCCTAAAAAATCCCTCTATATGATTCACACACACACACACACACACACACAAAGGATCTCTTTTTTAAAAAAAATGAATGAATACAATAAAATATCTCTCTCAGACTCTCACTAAGTAGGCTATAATGTATTACAATGAATCAACTCACTATAAATCTTGTTTTTTTTTTATATATACTTATAAATTCATTTTTCATGCTTATTCAAACTTGCACCAAGCTCCTATTTATAGTTTTTTTTTTTGGAGTAATTAGTCGTTAGATATACAAATTGTAGCGCTGTTACTCAATCAACTAGAGCTCGAGATGCTAATGCATCTATCAGAAAAAGTAACTAGCTTAGTAGTAAACAATACGACTAGGTTGAATCAAATGCATTCAATTATGATGAATGAAGTGGTGCAATTAAATTGAATGAATAAGATTTGTTAAGAAGTTTTATATATATATATATATAAGGAAATATGTTCTTGATATTCTTTAAATAGTTTTGATTGTATAGTTAGGATGTATTCTTGATTGTGGGTCTATATATATAAGGCAAACATGCTTCCTTTATATATTTACTTTAATCATTCATTAATAAAAGTCCGGAGTATTTCAACCCAAATACCATGAGTTTGACAAGAAGTAAATCAAGTAGAGAAGAAAACTGTTGCGAAACTATTGCACATGTGCATCGCATAGGGAGAGTTTGTACTTAATTGGAATTTTCTCTAAATACTACAAGGAAGATTATGACAGAAAAAGGTGAATAATGAGTATTCTAGTACTTAATTGTAATATTTTCTAAAGACTAAAATTAAAAGATAGATGTGTCAGATGGAGAGCTAGAGATCTATAGGTGATAGATGTACTTAATAGCAACTATATATAGGAATATCTATGTACTATGATGACTAGCATTTTGATGTATTTTGTTTTTGTTTTTGAGCTATAGTAAAAGTTGCTAAACATATAAGAGTAGCAGAAGTTGCTAGACATATAAGATTACAATTAGTGATATGGTTGTGGTTCCTATTATGTTTTTGGATAGTGAGACAACTATTTTTTATTGGTTAATTTGAAATCTAATTATGTTCTTTATATTTCTTTATGTTTTTTTTCTTTCAATTTCTTAATAGTTTACATGAGGGAAAGGTGATATGATTTGCTTTTATGTTATAGAATTGATGCATCCGCGCAATGCATGGAGGAGTTTGTGCTTGTTTTGTAATTAAGAGAATATATTTCTACATGATTACATTTGAGCAAGATTTCTTCCCATATTTCTCTTTCTTTCTTCTTGTTTTCATTTACTTCTTCAACCTTTTCTTTTCCTCTCCCTCAAAGCATTTTCTCTTTAACTTAAATAAACTCATACAAACAAATTAATTCAATAACTTCATATTCAAGTTAGTTCAGGCCAGAGTTGGGAATCAGGGCCGGCCCGGCCCTCCTGGGCTGACTTGTGAAGGGCAAGGGCCTAACAAGGTCGGCCCTTCAAGACCCGGAGTAAAAAAAACACCTGTTTTTCAAAACCCGGCCCGAGAGCATCAGAGCCAGGGCCGGCCCCCAGGGCCCGGAACTTACTATTCCAAATTTTAACTATTTTTCCTTCTTTTTTTAAAAAAAATATAATTTGTAAAGTACAACACGAATAATCTAATAAATAAGCATAGTCACTAATTTATAATCAAAAGCAAATTATGTTCACAAATAACTCATGTAAAACATAAAAAGCATATCACTAAGCGACATTAGTAAGATGATTATTATTGTCGTCATCTTCGTCACTATCATCGATTTTAACGACATTTGATTGTTTTTCACTTTGAGTAGTAGCCTCTAGCTCATGAGTAAGAATATCATGAAATTCTTCTCCCACATCATGAACACATCCATAATCTTTATTTACAACAAATAATAAATCAAATCATAAAATTAGAATATAGTTATTAAGTATTTGTAGTTAAAAGAATAAATAACTCTATAACAACTACAAAATATATATAAATTAATAAATTTAAAAAGGAAATTTTTTTTAAAAAAAACTACAGTAAAAAAGGCCTGTAAGGCCGGTCCGAGGACCTTCAAGACTGGCCCTCTAGGGCCAATTTTGTTTAACTCTTTAAATTTTTAGGCCCAGCCCTTGAAGGGCCAGAGCCTAAACGGGTTCGACCCGATTTCTCGGCTCTAGTTTAGGCAAATATGATATAAATATTAATAATAAATATAAGAACTAATACCCATGCAAACTTTTTATTATAATACTTGACATCATTAAAAACCAAACGTATATATTATTACTAACACCACTCGTTTGATTTTCTTTAATTAATGCAAGCGCTTCACTTCTATTAGTAGTGATGACAACATCTCTTGTATCAAAAGGAATCAGAAACCTCTAATTGTCAAAGTCAACTTCCAGGATTAATTACAAGGATCGCAATAAGACCTAATCCAATTAAAGAACAAGAAGAAAATAATCCCAAAGCGAACTTAATTATCTTCATTCACTGCTTGTTTAATTAGCTGCTTTTGCTACTGAAACTTAAATTTGGTTCTCCTCCTGAAACTTGAATTTTCTCAATGCAAATAGAATGTTGCTTTTTCTAAAGTGGATTTTCCCAATTATATTGAGTTTTCACAATAATGTCATTTTTCTACGGTTGATATTATCCAAACATTCCTGTAACATCCAACGAGCACTTTACGGTCAACAACATCACTAGGGAAGCTCTCCACCAGATTTCTTTCCTCTCATATCTCATCTTAATATAAAACTTATTTACTTAATAGATTAAAAATATTAGTTCAGATATTAAATATAATATTTCTTCGTTAACTCCCTCTATATCTATTTTATTTGATTTTGGTTGAAAAAACATCGATATAGATAAATTGGGAAAGAAAAATAAATATGAGAAATATATCTTATATCTAGAATCAAGATCAACTCCACAATTAGCTAGGTCTTACATTAAGGATCAAATTAAAGGGAGGACATATTTTTCATCAAATTATTCCTATAAATTAAAAGGGGGAATTTTATAAAGACAACACGTATTTTTTTCAACCAGAAAAAAAAAACTTAATTCATTAATTTTCTTAATCATTATAAATTATTTGTCTAACTTTTATATTTAATATTAGAAAGAGCACAGTATACTGCACTGCACTCAAGAAGTTGAAATAATATCACATGATTATATTTTGGTAAACAATAATCATTTAAAAAGAAGTTTTAATACTAAGATCTCTAGAACTTAATCTCTAACAAGTGATCATAATTAATATACTACTAATTAAGACAGCAAGGTCTCTAGTACTCCCCATCTATTTGACTAATCATGTGATATTTTAGGCTGTCTCCTCTGCCTATAAAAGGCAATGAATGGTGCGTGGTGATGAGGCACCAAACTTTACATGTTCAAACCTCTCCACATCTCTATTCGCCTCAATTTCTTTATATTTTTGTTGTTATATTTCCTTTTTTTTTTTTAGAAAGGATTAATTTTTAATCTCTCGGAATAATTATTGATTAAGGGCTTAGGGAATACTGCCCGAATATTGTTTTTTTTTTTTTTGGTCGAATTCAATTATACTCCTTTTGCTTATATTTATCATCAACATTCTATGTCCTGGGCTTATTCCTTTATATCTTTCTGGTTTTATTGTAAGGCATTAGTTAACAATTTTCACAAAACAATAAAAAAAACAGTTAAAGTAGAGGCGGAACCAGGAATGACAATTTTTTTTGTTTGGGGGATTATATAATAGAACCCAAGTTTTCATGAAACTATATTTTACCCCATAAATGTTTCAGTATTTTTATTTTAGTCCCTCCATGTAACATTACATTAAGGGATTAAAGTGAAAATCATTAAATTTTTATAAGGCTGAAAGAGAATTTCCTAAAACTTTAGGTTTTTTTTTTGTAATTTTTGGGAGCAGGGGCCACCCCTAGTGCCCTTTCTGTCCGCACTTGAGTTAAAGTCATTAAATTTGTCTTATAATTTAAGTAATTTTCAATATTACTCATATTAATTGTACTAAACTATAATATTATTTATTATTATTCTCACCTATTACTCTTATTAATTATAAGCATGCATGAAAAAAATAATTAATGCCCCTAAAAAATAAATAAGTGTCTTATAAAAAGATCAAATACTTTTGTTAACTGGTACCTTATAATAAAGTCCAGAGGGTGTATAAGCAACAATTTTGCTTTGTCTAAAAATTTATGCACATTTTCCATTATTACCCTCAATTAATGGCATGTCTCCCTTATCTCTTTTGTCCACTTATTCTATACCTATCTTTTTAGTTTTTTCCCACTCATTCTCTCTCCTACGCATCATCTTCATAAATAAAGATAGATTAAAAAAATTATCTCTTTCACACATTTAATACTTTTAACTAATTTTAACCACTAGTATATTTTAATGATTTGAGTAATTGTTACTTACAAAAAGGATTGAAGAGAATATTATTTAAAAGACTGAAAAATCTCAATCACTCATGTTAATATGACTACCTCCATTATTAAATATAAAAACTAGTTTATAATGCAAATTGAACTAGAAGTTAGGTTATATATTTAGGATATGAGAAGTATTATTTTGAATTTTATTGATCATTAATTTAAAGAATGAAAATCTCAACCGCTCATATATACTTGAATTGCTACATGATCTTGAACTTCATGAGGTCAAAGAATTACATGATTATTGGTAAACAATCGTATAAAAAAAAAAAAAAAGCAACAAACCCTAAAAAAGACATGGAAGGAATCCACATTTCATGCTCATTCTCAAATAAAAAGGTTTTCTTTTTTAATTCTTTTGAAAAATACTCTATGCACTACAAAATCAATTAGCTTAAGATACTAGGTGTTAAAAAAATAGTTCAGATATTAAGTTCTACTAGACAAAAATCTGAGGATACTAACATACATGTTTCAGGAAAAATATTTTTGAATGCAAAACTAAAAATTAATTAATTTGATATATTAATTATAAAAAAATATTTAAGGGTGTAATATACGATTTAATTTATATAAATAAAAATATATAAACAAATTTTAAAAAAGGGTTCCACTTCCCATGGTAAAAATTAAAGGGATAAACAGTATGCTAATGTCCTCTACATCTACATGCTCTGCATCATGGGATGTGAACCCACGGGCAAGGAGCTGCGCAGGAGTGATGGAAATCTTGATAAGAGAATATACCTTTGTGATGGACTTGGTCTTTCCACATCGACACTATGATTCTGGCATGGACTTCACCCTCCCCTCCCCTCCCCCATGGGATCTTCGGGAATGAGACCAAAGGACATGTGGGACCCACCTTTATCATTATTTCCCTCCTCTTTTTATTTATTTCTGATTAATTATTTAACTAAAATGATCATAATATCGGGAGAAAGAGTCACGTGACTAGCACCTATCTACTCTTTATGACTTTTGCTTTGGGACCACCCGCCCTTGTTGGAGTGGGGACCACCTTGTAGGGACACTGCCCTAAACGTCGCTCACGCCTTTTATATGAACAAGACCTTATCCCCTTCCCATTTCTATTTCTATTTGTATCTGTATCTGTATCTGCATCTGCCTTTTTAATTACTGTTTCACCCCTTACCCCTAAATCTAATGCCTTCATCATTAACCCAATTCACGAGCTACGCCTCCCAAATCATTAATTGCTTGTCCACGCCAAGGTGGCCATTGCTATAAGTCCCAACTTATACTTGATGTTAGATATATTTGTGTGCATGTGTGTATTTAAATTGTATATAAAATTAAACAAATATTTATTAATGAGTTATTTATTCTTTTTATTTTTTAATTATCTCATTTTCCATCAAACCAAAGGGTAAAAGTGTAAAAATTCTCATAAACTTTTATTTAAAAGAGTTTGATAATCATGTTTTTCACAAATATACAATTATTAATAAATTTTAAAAGTAAGAGCAAAAATATCACAACGTTAAAATATTTTTATGATTGTTACTACTTTTTTTTTTTATATATATATAACACTGGTTTAGAGGTTATTTGTCTGGTTTTGTCATTTTTATCATTATTTTCAAAGTTTATGCACGTTTTTACACATTTATCCTTATAACAATGTTGTTGCAAGAAAATCAGCCATGGTAAACTTGCTAAAAAAATTCAGTGCAAATTAATTGTCCAAAAATACCAGAGATAGGAGAGCGATAGACCCTAAATGTTGCATGAAATTTTTAATAGAGTAATAATTGTAAAGTGATAATTTATGAACAGAATGGCTTGTCATAACTCTTGGATTCCTTATTTTTAAATCATTTTTAAAAACAGTTAAAACAATATAATATTCCAAAAAAAAAAAAAAAAACTCACAAATTTGATTCCGAATCTAGTCAAACACAAGTAATTTCCACAATTACATGATGAGATTCTGACAAACTGCTTTTTGTGATTGACGCTCCTTACGTAAACAAGCTTCATGCACAACATAATCACACTGATTAAATAGCTACAGTGATTATGGCCATGTAAAGACTACCGTCAAATTAATAATAATAATAATTATTATTTTTATTGTTACACTTCATCAACAAATCATTTGATACATTGGCATTTCAATTTTTTATATGAAAAGTTAAATGTTTGACTCTCTGCTATTATTATTGCATTCTATCGAGACTATACAGATTTTTCATGTCTGTTATATTTATTAGTTTTCCAAAAAAAAAAAAAAAATCATTATTAACATTTCAAGAAAATAACAATGATGTGATGCTGACTCTAGAGTGTGAGATTTATATATTTATGCAGTACTGCCATAGTAGCGTTAAAAAAAAAAAAAAAAGATTAAAAAAAGTGACTGCAAAGTGCAAAGCTAGTTTTAAAGTCAAATTCCACACCTTTTGAATATACACACAAACATAGAGCTACGGTGGAAAAATTGTTTGGTCTTAGAAGTTGACTCAGCTGGAATTGATGTGAAGAATAGAATTTATGTGTACTTGCTTATATTTATTTGGCTCAAATTTTCAATTAACTTCATGTGGACTCTTTATTATTAATAATGCTCCAATACTAGAAAATTTTATTAATGTGAATTTTTATTGTTTTGTCCAGTTATTAATGGAAGACATATTAATCTAATTTGATTAGATTAAAAAAAATTAAATAAATTATGTAATTTTAACACATGTCTCATGATCTCTTTAAAATACTTATGTAGGATATCTGTTAGATTATATATCAATTTATAAATTAGACAAATTACCTTAAGAAAATAGTAAATATTATAAATAAAATAAAAAAGTGATATTACATTTATTAGAGTCAATATTTATTTTGTTTCATTGGATGATCAATCTAACCATCCATATTGTAAGACACTTGATTGAAGAATTGGACCTAATAAGAAATAAATGGACTTAAATTTTATCCTTATATGAATTAATAGCGTTAAACTATATCACATAACTTTTCAAAGAAATGGCTAAAAGATTTATCAGATAATAATTGCATAGAGTAATATCTTTAGCGAGGGTCAGAACAGGACCCCTGACCCAATTCTATTTAAGCACATTAGATATAATTATATTAATTTTTTAGTGAAAATTTAAACATTTGCTCAACACATGTTATGTGACACCAATAGCCTATTAATTAAGCTAACTAAAGTACTCGACTCGACTTTCGTTGATAGCTAGCATTATTTATTTGTAAATGTATTATTTGTATGGTTGGATTAAGCAACATGATAAGATCTTATATTAAGGGGAATTGAATATTATATATAACTTAATCCAATTGAAATCAACATTATTTGAAGCCTTTTATCATGTAATCAACTTTATTAATATTTAATTGTTAATTTTAAATGCTTGATGCAAACGGCTCAACAAACCCACATAACAACGTCATATTCATGGATGCTAAATTCCAAGTGTGGGTCCCATAAACAAAGTAGGGTCATTTCCCACCGTTCAATAACTAGGTACTTATGATCAACGGTTCAGAGAAAGTGTAGCTTTATCAGTTATAATTAGGTCAGCACCAGCAGATCATATTCGATTTCAAATTCCGGACGCGCCAAAAACCAAATGCTTAGGTGGCAGTCATGGAAAAATTCAACGTTCTGTAGCATGCGAGATATTGGTAATGATTCCGCTCTCATTTTTTTAATAATAATAATTATTATAAATTAATTAAAGCCAACTTTTTCTCGTATAATTAACCCCCACGGAAAAATTGATGAGTTATAAACAGATTAATTTATGATGATTATATTATACACACACACTACACACTAAATATATTGATTTTTGTGTGGTTGTCATTAACTACTCGTTATCATTATTAGTTTTTCGTGTATTTAATTTTATAGGTTCATTATCAATTTAATATTCATAATGTTAATATCAGTAATTATTAGTAGATAATATTAATATATTAATGGGTTAAGGTGCAAAAATACACATATGTTTTTCCTCTAGGAGCGCCCAGCATCATATGTTTTTTTTGTGCAAAAATACACACGCCGTTAGGTTTTAGGAGCAAAAATGTCACTTCCTTTAGTCGATCGTTAACTGACAGTTAACCATGGTGAAATTACCTTTTTGCCCTTAGTTAAAATAATTAAAAAGGAAAAGGGTTAAGGGCAAAAGAGTAATTTCACCATGATTAACGGTCAACTAACGGTCAGTTAACGGTCAACTAATGGAAGTGGTATTTTTGCTCCTAAAACCTAACGGCGTGTATATTTTTGCACAAAAAAAAATATATGGTGCTGGGTGCCCCTGGAGGAAAAACATATGTGTATTTTTACACCTTAACCTTATATTAATTAAATTTCTTTGAGGTCACTTGATTTAAAAAAATATAAAAAGAAAAGATGTGGTCAGAGTCTTCCACCGAAATAGGAAACTTAAAAATAAATTAAAAAAGTGGTCGAATTATGAAAAGAATGATTATATACCTACCCTCACTGGCTAGAAAAATAATAGAGCAGTGAAAGTTAGGTTAAAAATTTTAGTGCATTGTTTAGTCAATAGGGGCAAAGTAGAAGCAACTATTTTCCCACCAAAATCTTTTATACCAACTCACTTGACCTAAAAACAAAAAAAAACCCATCCACCTGTTGACTATTCTATTTTATTATAAAGAATTAAGGTGCAAAAAAACATATGATTTTTTTCTTAAGAGCACCCAGTATCACGTACTTTTTTTGGGAGTAAAAATACATATGTGATTACCATTTTGGAGCAAAAGTCACATCTCACGGATAAGTCACTGATCACCATGATAATAGAGAAAGAGATGACGTGAATAGTTTTTTAACGGCAATGAACAGTGGCTTAACGGTGAGGTGAGATGTGAGTTTTGCTCTAAAATGGTAACCACATGTGTATTATTGCTAAAAAAAAAGCACGTGGTGCTGGGCGCTTCTGAAAAAAAAAGCTCATATGTATTTTTGCATCTTAACTCTATTATAAATCATTTTGTTTTCAAAAACAAAAAACAAAATAAATGGTCTTATTATATGTATTAATTATTTTTTTTGGACTATACCAAATAAATGGTAAGTTACTCCTACTTTCCCTATCACAAATCACTTTTTTAAAAAGAATAAATTATCCTCGTTATAAGTCACAATATGGGGTATTAAGTACATTTATTTTAAGATTGCCTCTATATAAAATTTGATGCAATTTAAATTTATCTTTTTGAAAAAAAAATAATTTATATTATGAATATATTAATTATGTGGATGTCTATTGACTCTTGGTTGTCAATCCTTGTGACTCTTGGTTGGTAAACCTCATGACTCTTGGTTGTCAATCATTGTAACTCTTGGTTGGTAAACCTTATGACCCTTGGTTGTCAATCCTTATAACTCTTAGATACCTATAAATAAAGGCTATGTAAACAATGTAGACATACCCATAAATAAGAGCTACTCCTTCTTTTTTTCTTGTGTTGTGTTCTATGCTCTTGTTCATATTTTCATTAGTTTTATAATAATTTAATAGTTTATGTCATGTATTTAAAACAGTTATTCGTTGAAATGTAATACTGACTTTTCCTAAATGATAGGGGTGAGATGACTAGGACTACCCGGTAACAAAACATTCCAACAAAGTTAAGATTAATTATTTACCACAGTAAGTTTTATTTTTTAAAAAAATCCACTGTATAATTTTTTCACCTCTTTTTATTTTCAGGAGTATATACCATATACTCCTGTAATAATAAATCATTAACAATATAACTCACTCTTCAAATTGGTTAAAGGGCACCTGACTCACGTTTAAAATGTTTTTAATTTAATTATATACTCATAATTGTATCATTAAAAATTATTGTTTTATGTTTTAATTTATATAAAAATATAATAAATTGCATGTAAGTTTAAGTCTCCAGCCAAGATAAAAAAATTCATAATTATCTATTTCTTTTCTAATATATACTTAAAATAAATATTGCATATAATCAAATAAACTCAATAAAAACATGTTCCTATTAATGGGCCGAAAAATGGTGAGTTACTCAAAACAGATATAATTTCTTTTTCCTATTAAATACTCCCTGTACACACTGTAAAACTGAAACGGAAAGTAATGAATATATATAATTAAATGTTGATTCTGTAGTCTACTGCATTTAACTGGGAAAATTTATACAGTAATTACCACTAGTAATTAATAATTAATAACACCCACGTGACAGGAAAAAAAAAAGAAAAAGTAAAGTAATTAAAATTAAAGTATATCCAAAGGTGATGAAGCATTAGGAATTAAGCAATTAATTAAAAATCCAGATACAAACAAAATAGAAGGTATCTGTGCAGAGACACAAGGAAGATAAGCAAAAAGAAAGACATTTCATATAATTTATTTTTATTTTGACACTTTTATAAAAAGAAAGGAAAAGGCCGAGTGAAATTAAAATAATCCTTAAAAAAATAAATAAAGAAAGAGGAAGAACTGAAAAGCAAGTCTCGCGGTGCAAAATGCGGAACACTGTTATCTTGACTGTTGCGTTACTTTTCGATAAAGGCGAGAGGGAGGGGCATTATCGGAACGTTAAAAAATTTGTTTGTTTGTTTTTTTTTACCAACGCTAGAGACCATAAAAAAAAAATATATACAGAGATGAATATAAAATAGACGACACATATGTGACTGTGAAGCAATCGTGGCAACGGAGTTATCCCTACGAGTAAATGTTCTCCCGCCCTCGCGCTTCTTGAATCCTCATCAGCAAAAGCGAAACCCCACAATTATAGAGAGAGGTAGTGAGAGACAGAGTCAAAAGCAGAAGCGAAGAAGGAATGTAGTGAGGCTGGCTCTCCGGAAATGGACACGCCAGAGAGGAACCAGATCGGCACTCCCATTACCAAATTTGAGGTTTCCTATACTGGACTTTCTCTCGAATTTCTTTCTCTCGTGTTTTTCATTTCGGTTTCAACTTGATGTTCCTTGTGGGGGTTTTCATGGTTGTCTCGAGCCTATTCATGGCCAAAGGGGGTTCACTTGTTTTGTTGGACCATGCATATGTTTTAATTCAATAGTGTTGTGGGTTATTCTTGATTTTTGGTGGGGTTCCTTTGTTGTGTGGACTTTTATGTTTTAATTCTCGTCATGCACGCGAGATTCCACTTGTGAATTGTTATACTGGGGTTTTCTCTAAACAAATTTTGTTCATGTTTCTGTGAATAATGGTATAGATCTCTTACCAAGTACAATTTGGAACTCCTTTAGGTTTTGTACTGGCTTTTTAACTCAGTCTTCCAAATTATACAGCAGACTGGAAGATCTTTCAGTTTCTGTTTGTTTTTGCTCTACCTTCTCTGAGTATTTTTAGTGAGCAGGTCAATTTTTTAGGCTTGAATCAACTGGCTCTGAAGTTAAGTTGAGTTTTTGACTCAAACTTGCTTAAGTCAAATATGCTACTCTCGAATTAAAGTTTCTATAACCATCTCCTTTGGTGTCAATGTCAATTTTCCCATAGGTTTTATACCAAGTATGTTTTTGTACTCATGCTTTCCTTTTATGCCAAATTGTATACATGATGTACATATTTCTATGGTTAGGCAAGTGAACCTTGTGGATCTGGCATATTTGCAGATTATCCACTGTGTACTTGTTGATTTATTGTTAATTGTGCTCATTTTTGTTTGTGCATGGGATTGTGCTTTATTTCTTTGAGTCTGACTATGTTTTTATGCAGGATTCACCCGTCTTCAACTTTATCAGTAGTCTTTCTCCTATAAAGCCTGTTAAGTCTGTTCATAGTATTCAGACTATCAATTCACTCAGTTTTTCATCTCCTCCATCTGTGTTTACATCACCCCATGTCAGCTGTCACAGGGAATCTAGATTTCTCAGGAGGTAACTGTAATTTGCAATAGCCTGTTTAACGTTCTTTTAATTTGTTAGTTTTTATTTTGTGTATGTTGTGTATTAATGCTTTAATGACCCACTTGTGATGTCTACTATTCACTTCATTTCAGGCATAACGTTTTAGATGCATCAAAACATAAGGTTTTGTCTGAAGATGGGAAAAAAATATGTTCTAGTGAAGATGCTCTTGCAGATTCAACTCATGCATATCATAACTCAAGTGAGCCACAAGGAAATGCTGATCAAAGGATTCCCCCAGAAGATTCAACAATTGAGCCATCTAATGAGCAGCCGGAGTTTCCAATTGAGCTACCACAAACCTTAAAATATGATTGTGGTAGCCCAGCTTGTGATCCTCCCACTGGTGGTGATGAGACAAATTCACTTATGGATTTGTCTGGTAAAACAGCACCAGACGTTACCTATGTTGATGAAGCCTGTAAACAAAATCCACCTCAGACTGAAGTGCCGCTTCCAGGAATGTGTCAAATTGAGCCAAGCATTGGAGGCCCTGAATGTGACTGGGACGGTTTACTTGCAGATGCTACAGATCTATTAATTTTCAACTCTCCAAATGAAAGAGAAACTTTAAAGTGTCTAATGCAGAAATCATTTGAGCCCACTGGACGGTTTAGCAATTTTATGTCTCAGTTGCCACAAACTACCTTAAGTCATGGTGAGAAAATGCCAATTGTTGATCCAGCTGCTTCTGGTTTGGAACATGAAATCGAAGATCATCCTTCTCAACAAGGAGAAGTCATTGAGAATGATCAGGCACAGGACAATCTAGCTAACACTGCTGGCATGGGTTGCAATCCTAATAATACATTGAATAATCAGGTAGAAATGTGAAGCTTTTTTTTAGTAGTCTGAATTGTGTTGATGTGTATGTATTTTTCATTCATGTCATGCATGGTTCCATGTGGTTTTTTTATTCTTCTGAGTTTCATCGTTAATTCACACACAAACAGAGTCTTTTGAGTAGTTTATTATTTGTCTTCTTCATGTATTTAGTGTCCAATAAAATTGTTGATTTTATCTTCTATGTGTAGTAATTGCTTCATTCTCATAGTTCCCTCATAGCACTTAAGTATCCTAGTGGACATTTTCCTGAGCTGTGATTAAAGATGGGGGTTGATATTTACCGCTTTTGGTTTGTGCTTAAATGACCTTTATCCCTTTTTTGTTTTTTTGAAAATTAACTAGCAGGTCTAATTCTTGCAAAATCCTTTATCAATATTGTTTGTGCATAAGGCATCATGTGGCACTTTCTTTTACTTGTTTTATTAATTAACTGTTAATATTAAAGGCATGGAAATTTCCCCCTATTGTGTGTATTGATTTGTTGAACAAATAAATCATTCTAAATTAACCTTTATCTTGTGATTTGTGTAGCTTGTTTCTATTACACGCCATGGCATACGGAGGCGTTGTCTAGACTTTGAGATGGTTGGAGGAAGAAGGAAGAACTCCAATGATGGTTCAAATAACAGTAGTTCCAGCGCATTACAATCTGATGAGAGGAATGTTGCTTTTGATAAGCAGCTGCTTCCTGCAAAACGCAATGGTAATTCACAGAGGTGCACCTTGCCTGGAATTGGCTTACACTTGAATGCTCTTGGGGGCATAAAAGATTACAAAAGCTTAAACATCGAAAATATATCTTCTGGAAGACAACTTAGTTTGCCAAGCTCTGCCTTGCAACAATCTTCAAGCCAAGAACATAGTCTAGCATTGGTGCCTGTACCAGCAGAAGGAGATTCAGGTCTGCCAGACAATGGGTTTCAGCCTGCTGAAGATTGTTCCCAGCCCTCAGGATATGTGGTTGATGAGGATTTCAACCACAATAGCCCGAAAAAGAAAAGGCAAGTACAGTTGTTAATTACACTCGCTTCCGCTTGATCAGCCCTATTATTTATTTTCTTTTAGAAAGTTATGCTCTCTTTTTTCTGCACTGGACTGATGAAAAGTTTAATTTGCAGGCGTAAGTTGGAGCCAGCTGGAGATGGTGAATCATGTAAGCGTTGTAATTGCAAGAAATCAAAGTGTTTGAAGCTGTAAGTTGACGTTCAAATACTTGCTCCTCTGTTACTGGTGACATAAGATTTTTTGCATGTTCTGACTTGGTCTGCATTTAAATCTTTCCTCTTTTTCTTTTTTTTTAACTTAGATGTATCTTGATGTTCGCTCTGACTTCTTGATAAAATATGGAAAATAAGGATTTTGAGTGAGTTACTAAGTGATCTTCCCCCTGCCTGGTTGTTGTAGACGTGTGTGTAGAGTATTACTGAGGTGTCTTCTTATTGAATCAACAATGCTTGATGTAACTGCCTTAATATTTTCTTTATTATTTTGTATTTAATTTAAACCTATATGAAATCAATGAAGTAGACCATTGGACTTGGAGAAATTAAAATTTTTCCAAAGGTTTAGGTGTTGATGCTTCTTTGGTGATCTTGCTGGGTTCTCTGGCTGGTATGGATCTTCAAAAAGAATTTGTTCTGTTGTTTTACTATTTGTCTTGAAATCTTATCTAGTTTTAAAAATTTGAAACGAAACTTTCTAGTTGGGAAACTATTGCTCATGAAATTCTCGTACAGTATTATCTAGTAAGCCTCCCTACCAATTATTCACATGTCTTTCAAAAAAGCCCCAAAATTTTGTCAGATTATGAATAGAAATATTGTAATATTTGCTTTTATAAATTCAAAACTAAAAATATATCCTGTGTTGTGCTTTTTCTATGTTTTTTAGTTTTGCTGGTTCTGCAACGGGCCTGTGTCCTGAATCCTATCAATTTCCTTCAAATTTTGCGCCTAATTTGTGTGTTATTTGCACACATGCACCTACATGTTTCAATGACGATGAGAAAATAGAGAAAAAAGGAAAAAGAAATGGCTTTATAGCTATTAGAACCCTCTTTTAATGCACTTGTTATAATTTTTATCAGTTATTGTGAGTGCTTTGCCGCTGGTGTCTACTGCATAGAACCTTGCTCTTGCCAGGATTGCTTCAACAAGCCTATTCATGAGGATACTGTTCTTGCAACTCGCAAGCAGATTGAGTCTCGTAATCCTCTAGCCTTTGCTCCTAAAGTCATTCGAAGCTCGGATTCTGTACCTGAAATTGGGGTTAGTTATCTAATTTCAACTCCACTTTCTCCTTGTTGTTCAAGTTGAGGCACATTTTGTTTGGTATTAATTATTTTCTTCTTGCAGGATGATCCGAACAAAACTCCAGCTTCTGCACGGCACAAAAGAGGATGTAACTGCAAGAAATCAGGCTGCTTGAAGAAATATTGTGAATGCTATCAGGTTTTCTCCGTTTTGATATCGTATTTGCCTCAAATTTCAGTTGTAATATGAATTACAATCAACAATTTCTTTTGAAGGGTGGCGTTGGTTGCTCCATTAGCTGTAGATGTGAAGGATGCAAGAATGGTTATGGTAGAAAGGATGGTGAGTCTGCCCTTAGGTTGCAGATGATAAGAATGATTTATCTTGTGTCTTAGTTCCTTCAGCTTATTGTCAAGTTCTCTTTTTCTTCAGGTTCTGTTCCAATTGGAATAGAAGCTGAACCAGAAGAAGAAACAGAATCATCTGAGAAGGCTGTGGCTGAAAAATCTTTACAAAAATCCGAGATCCAGAACATTGACGAACATCCAGAGTCGACTCATGCCACGACACCATTACGTATCTGCAGGTTTGATTTTTGTTGTTTTCCCTTCTGCTGGTTAATAATATAGAAAGAACTGATTATCAATTCTCATTCTTTTTTTTTTTTTTTTCCTTTGCCCAAAACTATGTGATAGACCGTTGCTTCCTCTATCATTTTCATCAAAGGGAAAACCACCAAGATCTTCTTTCATTACTACTATACCAGCTTCAGGATTGTATGCCAGCCAAAAACTCGGGAAACCCAGCATCCTTCGGTCTCAACCCAAGTTCGAAAAACCGTTTAAACCAGTCTCCAACGATGAAATGCCGGAGGTTCTCCGGGGCGACGGATCTCCCAGCATCAAGACATCATCTCCAAATGGCAAGAGGATCTCATCTCCAAACTGTGAATTTGGATCATCTCCAACTCGCAGAAGTGGCAGGAAGTTGATATTACAATCCATCCCATCATTCCCTTCTCTCACTGCTCCTCACCTTTAGAATGGGAATCATTTTTCTTCTTAGTTAGCAAACCCCGTTTATTTTTATTTTCCCCGTTTCTTTTCAATTTCTCTGCATTAGAAACTATGTAGGTGTGTGCATAAATGAGCTTGCTTTTTATGTCGGAGATGTTTTCATAATCTACAACTTCAAGTTGTAATGTATGACATGTTGGGAGTATTTAGTTACAATCATTTCTTTGATATGTTCAATTTTTTAATGCATTTTTGTTGTCATGAGTATGGAGAAATAGTTATAAGGGAAAATTAAAATAAAGGACCAAAATAAAATAATATTTAATTAGAAGGATTACAAAAATTATAATTATTAAAAAGGACTAAATAAACTTAGAAGTACTAAATTACCCTTTAGCTTCCTCAACGTAGAAAACAAAGAGCAAAGTGTCTTTTTCTGTCCTCCCGTGAATATTAAGGTGAGGCCATTTGGGAATCCAATATTGAAAATTAAAAATGACGATATTTGGTAAAAATGTATATATAGTAATGAAGTTCAAGAACAACTTTGTTCTAATTAATTTCTTGTTTTCACGGGATTACAAAAAATCGTTGTTTTTAACTTCTAATACTGGATTTCCAAATGATCTCACCTTGATATTTAGGGGATGACGGAAGAAAGTACTTTGTTCTTTGTTTTTTACGTTAGGAAAACAAAAGGGTAATTTAGTACTTTTAAGCTTATTCGGTCCTTCTTGATAATTACAATTTTTATGGTCCTTCTAATTAAAAATTATTTTATTTTGGTCCTTTATTTTAATTTCCCCTAGTTATAATTAAGTTCCTACCGGATTTTCCACGTTAAAGTTCAAGTCACCAGTGCTATCTGGTTATCATGGCAACTTTATGAATTAAAGTTTGGTGTAACAATAATTAAATGTTCATTTTTTTTAATAATTTGTAACAGATGGTTTTCACCTTAGTTATTTAAGAAGTATTATTCAAAATATTGGAATATCTCAAGAAATGACCCTTTTAACATTGAAGTGCTATTTGAATGAAACACTTTTGTGAAGAAAAAGAAAGAAAAAGAAAGAAAGAAAGAAGAATGATATGAATCCCAGCCAGCATCAGCATCAGGTGCCAAAGAAAAGGAAGCTAGCTGATCCATATCTTAGGCTGATGCTTTTATTAATTTGAATAAGTTATTAGTCTTATTTATGGTATAGCTATGAATTTTTATTCAAAGTGCATCTAACACCAAATGGTTTTGGGAAAGTGGGTGTGTTTGGTTTGAAGGAAGAGGATGAGAGGATATTGACTAATTTACCATTAATGAGAAAAATATTTCTTTTTATTAAGAATATATTTTTGAAATATTAAAATTTTTCATAAACTATTTATTAAAGATAAGAGAAAAAATTTCTAAACCCTCTTTCCCTTCAAACCAAACAATTACTCAAAATACATAATTTTTAAAAGAAGAGCAAAAATACCAAATCCGTTAGCTCTATGTTACTTTGACTATTAGAGAGGGAGCCTTTGATTGAAAAGCTGACTGGGAAGAAATAATAATAAGAAAATCTATCTGCAAATTTTATAATTTTAATTTATTATTTGAATAAAAAAGGAAAAATGACAGAAAAATACTGTCAAATTAAGTAAAAGGCAAGAAATGGTGGAAAATTTGAATAATTCCAAATTGATTAATTTAAAATTTTAAAATGTTGACGAATGTGTGAAATTACATAATGACCCTTTCCTTTTATTTTTTTGTCAAAACATTTTTAAAACCCCTTGCATGTCCTTTTTATGCTTAATTAATTTTTCTCATAATTTTGGCACATTGACTTGATATAAGAGACATTCTGATAACTTCTTTAGTGAGTACTTTTTACTTGGAATTTGTGATAATTAATCTTATTCTCATGTAATTTATAAATCCGTTAATACATTAAAATTTAGCAACTTTTTATATAAAATAAACGTATGCATAAAATATTGTATGGTTGAGATATTTAGAGTCGAATGCTTGCATAGAACAAGACTGAAAATTGAAAATAATTAGGTAGAGACTTTACCTTCTTTTTTCCTTCCCTTCTTTCATTTGTGAATCCTCTTGTTCTTTTACTAAACCCATAATTGAAGGTTGGAGTGTGCACAGCTTTCAACGCGAGCAGCGATTAATTTTGATGGATGATGTAATTCATAATTTTAAGAGTTAAAGGGTAATTTTACCCCCCAGAAAATTTTAAGGGAGCAATTTTATCCTAAAAATGTAAGAAATAAAGTAATATAATTTTGTTTTGGTCATTATTTTTACTAATTTTGATCTCTAATTGATCAACTACGTTGAGCTAAAAATCCACATGTTATCAACGTAATTTTTGTTAAGGTAGAAATTTATTTTGAAAGTCTAAGTGTGACTTCATTATATTTTAAAGTTATATTTAAAACTCTCGTAATAAATTTGAATCTTTTAAAAAAATAACGTGGAAGGAGGGGGTTTTTTTTTTTTTAAGAAAAAAAGTTTAGGTGGGTTCGGCACCGACCTCCTTCTAAGGCTAGGACACGACCCTAGGACTTTTTGAGTACTTACAAAAGAGCCCTCACAACAGCAGAGGAAATCGAACTCTCATCCTTTCAAGACTTGAGCTCATTCCTTACCATATGTACTAACTCTCATTAGTGTGGAAAGAGGGAGTTTTTTTTTTTTCTTTTGGTAAAAGAGAGAGGCATTCAGCCTTCATGTATTAAGAAGTAGATAGGTAAGGGGATCAATTCCTATACAATCGCTCGCTTTGAAGTACCAATCTAACGCTCTCAAGACAAACATCCCATGATGAGGAATTAGTGAGTCCCTTCTTGGCTAAATTGTCTGCTAATGCATTAAGTGACCGAGAGATAAAGTATATTTTCACCTCCCATTCTTGCACCAATAAGTCGCGAATCATCAAAAGGACCTGGCTGGAATTTGGCTGACACCTGTTCTCCATTAGTTTGTCAACTAAGACTTTAGAATCGGATTCTACGATAAGCTTGCGAGCGCTTTTTTCCCATGCAAACTTCAGGCCTAGAAATAAAGCCCATTCTTCCGCAGTACATGCATCACACCGTCCCAGCATTTGGGAAAAACCTGACAGCCACTCCCCTTTGGAATTACGAAGTACCCCCCGCAGCCAGCTTTACCCGATGATGTTGATACAGCCCCGTCAACATTTAGTTTGGACCACCCCGTGGGTGGTGGTCTACATCTACTAGTGCACACTACCTCTGCAAAGGGGCAGTCTCTAAAAATATGGATTTCAGATTTTATATCAGCGTAGGAGTGGCTGCATAAAGGTGATGAGCTGGACCATCTGCTCCTTCGTTCATTAGTGGGTAGTCTATTGCTGAAAGCTAGCCATAAAAAGACTCTGATGCGCTCCACCCCCCTCCAACTCCAAATCTTCTTATAAATACTGTCATAAAGCTACGCAGGTAGTTTGTTCATCAGGATGTAGGCACTTTTTAATGTAAACATACCATGTGGGCTTTCATTCCACACCATAATATCGTTTCCAGCAGCGTCCCTAGGTGGCAAAATAGCGATCAACCTCTGAATAATGTCCCCTGATACAACATTGGACAGTCGAACAAAAGTCCCAGGCTCCAAATAAAACCCAATCAATCACCTTACTTTCTTTTTCTTCCTCAGATAGTGGCCGAGTACAGTGCTCACTAATCAGGCAGTCATGGGACAGCCATAAGTCTAAGAAGAAAGAGGTAGTTCTCCCACTACGAATTTGCCATCGCGTCCCTTGCTCTATGGTGCTTTGTTGCCTACGAACGAATTTCCGAAGGCTGGAATCCGTTGATTTGACATTGAATAAGGAAACTTCACTTCTCATCATATACTTTTTACTCAAAGCCTCTGCCCATAAGCCTTCATTTCCCTAAACAAGTGACCAAGCTATTTTTGCGCCGAAAGCCATATTTACAGCAGTTAACTTTTTCAGACCAAGACCTCTATACAGCTTAGGTAGAGTAAGTCTATTCCAACCCATTGCATGGAATCCTTTCCTTGTCTCAGTTGTACCCCAGATGAAATTGCGCTGTAAACGTTCTACTTGTTCACAGATACTAACTGATAGCTGAGTAACTTGCATTGGGTACATAGGGACAGAACTGATGACAGATTTGCCAGTGTAATTCGTCCGGCTAGTGATAGGGAGCTTGATTTCCATGCTGATAGCTTAGCCTTTACCCAGTCAACTACATATTGAAACGAATTTGTACTCCTCCTTTTCCACGATAGAGGGAATCCCAGATAATTCCCAATATCACAATTAATCTTCATCCCAGAAATATTCTTTATCTTCCCTTTCAGGCCTGCATGAACCTTAGGAGAGAAAAAAAGAGAGGATTTATGAAAATTAATTTTTTCACCAGATGCCTCATAGAACTTACTCTAGGCCAACATTATACACCTTGTTTGGTCTTCTGTAGCCTCACTAAAGAGCGATAGGTCATCTGCGAACATCAAATGTGAGATTGTAGGGCCATCTTTTGATATAAAGATTGGGTTCCATTCCTTTGTTGCCACAGAGTCACAAATAATGTGTGAAAGTCTGTTCGTGCATAGGACAAAAAGGAAGGGAGACAAAGGGTCTCCTTGTCTATGAATTTGAACTTGGTGGTGCCTATTAAAGAATTGTGTTAGTAAATTTTGAAACAAAAGTACATGGGTAAAGTAGTTTGATTTAAGATCCAAAGAGATAGCTTAAGAAGACTTATCTCTTTAACAAGAGAATTACATTAAGAAGATTCTTGAGCAGATTAAAATGAGTGAATAAAATCCCATGAAAATCCCAATGACTTTAGGAATGAGGTTGACTCTTGATAAGTTTTCTCGATTGAACTAACCAAGAAGAAAATGGAATTGAATTTTCATATAGATACTTTTAGCAATGTGATGCAGCAAGTGATGTATACAAGACCAGCTATATGTTCATGGTAGGACTTGCAAGTCAGTCTTAGTCCAACTATCGTGAAAGACATTAGATGGCTTTATAGAAGGGTCCTAAGATACTTGTATAATATGTTAATTATGTGAATTCAAAGTATGTACTGTGACACTACAAGTGGTTATATGGCTAGTGATGTTCATAGAACATGTGCGATTTTTTTTTTGATATTAAAAAGTTTTGAAGGGGTTCGACACCAGTCCCCCACCAAGGTCAAGGCACGGCCCCGGGTTCTATGAGCACTTACTGGGACTTACGAGATCGCCTACCAAAGGAGTCCCAGCGACGACAGAGGGGATCAAACCCACGACCTAAGGGCCTAGTCCTGGATCCTTTATCATCTGTGTCAACTCTCATTGACAGAAAACGTGCGATTTGAAAGTGAGAATTTAAATATGGTGTTAATGCATTATGAGTGCAAATAATAGCAAGACTCAATGCAAAGGTATAACTAGATTTTATCACACATAAATTTTTTATTGAACAATGAATTTCTATGCAAAGTCCCATGCTAAGCCTAATAACTAAGGACATGTATGAAAAACACGTTAAGTCCTTTGGCATACATATGGTATGAAGTAATGGATACTTCATTATGGCTTTAAATGGCTTTAAACGTGCATATAGGTATACAATGTCTAGTATGTCATACGTGTTGATGAGGTCGGCTTTCTCACACAAGCGACCACCTTTGACACTCAGGTGGAGTGTGCAAAGATGAGACACTTGTATTTACCAGTAAAGCAACAAGAGTGCTGATATGGTAGAGAAGAAACATAAACTATGTCACGTTGATTTGAAGTATAGTTTAGGTCGGGATGAGGTCCATGATTATTAATATAGATCAAATCATAGAAACCCACATCCATAATACATGTAGCCAGGCAACAAGTTCTTCAAAATTGATATCATGTAATGTGAGTGGAGTTGAGGAATTTGGGTTTAAATATTAAGAGTGTCATTTAAGTTTGTACCATGCTAATGATAAAATCAAAATGACATACGCTGTTAAAATATAAGAGCAACACCGTAGCATGCGATTCATACCTCATGTGCTCAAAAATCACAAATGGGAAGCAAGTGGATGGATTACTGCTTCATTGTTAAGTGAGTCCCAAAAAGGTTAATCTTTTCAATGATGTCCTTTGATTTTGATATTATGATAGAGATATGTTTTAGTGTATGCTACTTTAGCATTTTGTCATATGATCACAATTGATGTGATATAAAGGTATTATACTAGAAAAGCGGTTGATTCATATCAAAGTGATATAGACGTACCTAAAATATACACACCTATGTTGTTGTTTGAGACCTGTCCTTATGATATCATTTTATAATTTCATAAACTTGGACACTGTGCATATGAGAAAGGCAATATGAGTTTTAAACTGACTCGAGAGGGATTAGTGGCCATGAGAGAAGTGTATATTGTTAATTCGTTTACTTCTCAATGGATATTATTTAAAATAATATTCGTTTTTGTTGTGATCACTTGGGTTTGAGATGATTGTAACTGAGAAGCAGAACACAAGCACCAAGAAGTAAAACAGAGTAGCAGAACTAAGTTATGAAACCCCATGAACAGTTTTTCTGTTTCAAGAAGCAGAGCAGTCAGAAAGAGAAGCTGTGGTGGGAATATATGCATAAATTCTGTGATTTTTTCGCTTGAAATATGAAAACCAAGGTGCGGTACCTAAATTTTGGTGCATTTAGTACTAGCACATGGTGGAGCTCTCTGGTCTTTTAATCCTTTGTAAAGAAGTGCAAAGACACCAGTGGTGATCCTGCCAAGAAAATGCAAGCAAAACATCCTCCGAGTTTCTTTGCATCCTAGTGCCTGTGCAAAATTATTATCCAGTTTTCGGAGTTAAAATCATCAACATTCATTGAGCTCTATTCAAAGGCTCACTATTTCCTTTTTCTACATTGACTGAAACGTTGCAAGTGAAACTGACTTGTAAAAGTTTATCAGAAATTCAATGTAACGGTTGAGATCAGGAAGAACCTGATCGAAGGAGCAGTGAACGCACTCTTAAACCATATTAAACCGTGTTCTCAACAATCTTGAGGGGATGAAAAATCTATTCGAAGAAATTTTTTTGTTCTAAGATTGCCTGCCTTCTGGTGTGCGTTCGTGAGTCAACTTTCAAAATGAGAGAAACTTTGCATAACAATCCACAACATAATTTAGCTTTCTTAATCCCTTCAAAATAAGTAAACTATGTCCAATATTAAGACTAGAAGGAATATATTATATAAGATCCCTGTCCCATCCTAGATTTTGTTCATGATTTTTTTACGTATTCCCGTACGAGTATAACTCCTTTAGCAATAATTTCTCCATTGAAGATTTTAAAACAAAAAACAGGGGATACTTGATCACTTTTTAAAGGGCACTCCATCCCCAAGTAAAAGCATGCAAAGCAATTTCTCTGGGGTCTTCGATAAAAAGCAGGTTATAGATGTAAGAGTACAAAACTTCTAATCAAGACGAAAACAAAAATGGTTCGCTGGGCTTACATAGCATGGCACCTTTTAACTTTAAAACTTAAATCTCAGTCACGAAAAAATGCAGAGTAGAAGAAACACCTATTGATCCAACAGAAAAATAGCAAAATAAACTCATTTAAGCTCCAACAATTTCAGTGGGAGCCTCGTGCATTGTCTCATCTGCTGGTCTGTCTACCTTAACACCAACATCTTCAGAATAATCTCCATGAACCTACAAGGAAGCACAAGAGTATGAATGGTACTGTAACCCAGAAAAACCAGAGAATCAAAAGGCATCACAAACAAGATGTGCATTCTGGTATCGATATAGAAATCCAAAAAGGCAGGAATTTAAGGGAAGTACCTCCATAAGTTTTCCAAGATCAAACTTAGGAGCCTTCAAGATCTTGACCTTGCGAATGAACACGTTTTGCAAAGGATAGATGCTAGATGTTGCCTTCTCAATCTCCTTTCCAATCATCTCAGGGATGAACTTGCGGACCAACTCTTTCAAATCACAGGATGTAGCCTGGTTAGTCATAATCTCACGCATCTTCCTGCGGATCTGAAGAGATACAGATGCATTACTAAATGGACAACCCCAGTAAAAAAAAGTACTCAATGCAGGTTCCTCTACAAACTAGACTAACAGAAACAAACTATCTTGGAGCATACCTGTCTGATCTGGCTGGACTGGGCATAACAGGTCCTCTTAACCTGGTTCGCACGCCTCTTTGTGAACCCAATGCAAAACATCCTCAATGTGTAGTTATCGGTGGTCTTGACATCCACATGAGCTTCGATCAAAGTTTGCCATTTGCGAACCAAAGACCTCAGCTTATCAGTTGTGAAGTCCATTCCCTAGAGATTGCAACAAAAAGTTTTAGATATGCATTATAAGCATTGAGGACATCAAACACAGTACAAGGAAGACTGGTATCAGCCATGTATCATACCCAGAAGTTTGTGAGAACATTCTTGCCTTGAACATCTTCAGCTCTCAACCTAATCTTCCTGAAGGCGTGATCCTCATCACCTTGGAGATCAGCCAAAGAGACCTCAAACACTCTGTGCTTCAGTCCTTCAGAGGCAATCTATCATTTACAACACACCACATCAGCAAGCATAACCCAGAACCTTGTACAATTGCATTGTACTTTTTAAAACCCATCTCAAACGTTAGCATTCAAAATTACACGCATAAATTAAAAATAAAATAAAGTAAACTTTTGAATGACAGGACCATAGATAAGCTATTGTAAATTAGTATAGCGCATAAACAACCAGAATAGACAAACATATGCAGCCACAATATAAAGCCGAAGCATTTTTACATCAAAACAAAAAAACTATTCCCCAACGATCTAAGATTCTTTTTACTTCCAGAATACTGAAAACAAATTAAGGAAGATAAATCTTACTACTGAAATCAAAGCTATGGAGATGGAAAACGAAGAAAATAGTGAGCAATAATACAAAGACGAGATTCATAGATAAATCATGAGGCTTTACTCCAATGTTTAAATTTAGAACGATAACCCTACTTCTGTAGAAGAAAAATAAATCAGTGAAAAAAAAATTATATTACCTTGGTACCCTGAGTACGAGTGACGAGGGTTTTGCCCACATTCTTGACTTGGAAAACAGAGGGAGCTTTGATATCATACCAATCCTTCTTAGCAAAGGGATCAACTCTGAAAGCAAAATTGACAACAGAGAAAAAAAAACCACGAAACAGATTAGAATCGAATACACATCGACAAAGAAAAAAAAAATTGAGATAAGCGGAAACTTACGCCTTCTTCTTTCCTCCCTTTTTACCCTTCGAAATTCTCTTATTTTTTCCGACGGCCATGGCTGGTGCTTGGAGTGCAGAGCTACGAGAGCGGCAGTAATACACAAAACCCTAGTAAACAGATTGCTTAACTAATATTAATATATAGCCTTTTCTTTCTGTTGGGCTTTTAGGGCTGGATATTTGGGCTGGGCTTTTAAACTATATGAACTTATTTCAAAAGAAGGCCCGACCTGGCTCTCGGACAGTCCATTCTTCAATTGTTTATTTCAGGCCTTACAAGTTATTTTTTGGGAGTGTAAAAAAAAAAGTGTTATTTTTTGGGAAAATTTCAGTCCAAAAATATATTTATTTCAGTCAAACCCAAATAATTTTGAAATTTCACTTTCCCTTAAACCAAAAATGAAATTAAGAGTTTTGTGTGTGATGCCTTTAGTTTATTAAAATCGCATTCCTTTATTAAATTTAAGTCGAGTTTAAAAGAAATTAGAGAAGTGTGGTTGGAATTTTTTAATGAATTTTTTTAATCTTATATTTTACATCTTTTCTTTATTAAATTTTTACAAACCCATTTTTTCATTTTTTAAAAAATTTAAATAGTAAATTTTTTTCATTTCTCTCCAAATCCTTCATACCAAGCAGGCCCTTAGTTATCAATACAATAAAAAAAAAAAAAAATGTTCGAATTTTCTATAACCTTTAGATCAATATAAGTTCTGACAATAGCTAATTTCAATCAACTTTGCAATTAAGTTGAGGAAATTTTGTGACATAGATCCATTCACATCAATGTTGATGTAATATTGTCTTGTTGAGTGATTTGATTGTCTCTTATTTATTAGTCACCATCCATATTTTATTAAAATCAAGAAAAATACTAAATCTTATTAATCATGCATTGGAGTTTAAGGTATTTTCAACTTTATCCCTATTTAATATATATTATATCCTTATTATACAAATCCCTTTCGATCTTCTTCTCCCTACAAGTGGCATATCATGATCACCATTCTTGTTTATCTTTGAAAACTCTAACCTAAAAAGCATGTATGCTATGAAGAAGCTTTAGAGAAAGTTTCATTATGAAAGCATCCTTTTGGTTTCTTCGATTTCTTATTCCCAGTTTTCTCTCATCAATTTCCACCACAAGAAATTTTTACTCTTCCTTTCAAACTCATTCAAAAACCGCTTCAATAGCAACATCAAGGTATGCGGGGAAAGCAATAAGAATATATAGCATGTTGTTAAGAAAACAAATGCTGGAATGAGTAACAGAATACACACAGATCCTATAGCTATCATACACGAATATAATCAGCACAGAAATCTATACATACAATTATAAAAACTAATCATGTTCTTGTTTCTGCTCCTACAGTTTTTGTGTTCTTTCCCCTTCTCGTGCAGTTTCTGGAACTTCTGGTTGTAGATGCTTTGTTGGTAAGTAGACAAAATAAAACATTTGAATTGTATTAAATGAAAATATCTATGCGTGTATGTAACTAATAACACCTATTATATATCTTGGTGATTTTGGAATATACAGTTGAGAAGAATGTGATGCACATAAGAGGTGGCAAAAGTTCGAATTTCCTCGACTCGCATACTAGTGAATTATATATTTATATCTATTTTAAATTATTTGGATTAAGGAGACTGGATAAATTAATCAATTATTACAAAATATGATATCAGTTTATAAAGTACTCCTATACAGTATTAGATTATACATCACTTTAATTCTCAATTCTTAAGTAATACGTGGTGGACTTTCTATTTTTTATTATTTATTGATTGAATTTTCTTCTATCCAAGATTTGTTATTTAATTAAATTGGATGCCTTTGCGTAGGTTGGCCTGGTAATTCAACTTTGAATAATACTTGAGCTGTCAAATGAGGTCAAACTATTAAGATCTAGAGAATAATTTTCCCTCATAATTTTTTTGTCAAGCTAGCTAGCCAGTATCCCTGGGTGTGTGTGTTATTTTTTTTTTTTTTGCTCAAAATGCGTGTATCTATAAAATATATACCAATTTATTAGTTAAATTAATAAAATGAAAATACTCTAAAAAAAACCCTCTTTATTTTAGAAGGAGGAGTAATGAATTTGGGTATCCAAAATCTAAGCGAGACCAAATTTACACTTCATTATTTTTTATCCGGAAACTTACGCCTTCTTCTTTCATCCTCCCTTTTTACCCTTCGAAATTCTCTTATTTTTTCCGACGGCCATGGGAACAATTAACATAAGGCCGAATGATGTTGGTTTCCATTTGTTATTTTTTAATATTAAACTTTTAAAATTACAAAAAATATATAAAATCAAAGATGTTGCATGGAACTCAATCTTAAAAATTAAAATTTTATTTGTTTATTTTTTTCATTTTTCATTTTTTTTTTCTCAAAACAGTTTTATAAAATTGTCTTTCAAAACAAATTTTTAGAAAAAAAAATTAAAAGAACCGTTTCGATAGTTATTCTAAAAAATTAATTTTGAAAAAAAATATGAGTTTATTTGAAATAATTGCTCTTATAGCATCAACTTAGATAACAAAATAAAAAACAGAATTTTTTGATTTACTTACTTTATATAATTATTGATATTGACATTTTTTTTTGTAAATAATGTCTTATAATCTTGATACAACAATAATTATCATTATCCAAGAAGAGACAAGAAAACTATTTGCACTTTTCACCTTGAAAAGGGAAACCCATTGATAAAAAAACATCAACAAAGTTGGGAGATGTAGTCGACAATGTTTTGAACAGAATTCATCTTTTATAAAGAATACTTGCACTACTACAAAAACATCTTTTTAACGCCTGGTTATAGGCCATTTTTACGTCTTTTTATAGAAGGACACTTATGTAAGCACGTAGTAAAACTTAGGTTTTAACGTCTCTTAATAAAGTGACTTTGTAAGAGATTTATGGTGTCCCTTATAAAGTTATTTTCTTAAGAAAATTTCATTTTCTTTCCAGGAAATCAAGCCTGCTCCATTGACCCACTTCCACCTCTAGATCTGAACCTAAAGAATGGATATGTTACTTTTGTCCTCTTTTAAAAAATTTTATGGTTATTTTTACACTTAAAAATAAAATTTATAGTGTTTATTACACTTTTAAAAATAAATTGTGGATAGTTTTACATCTCAACCCTCTTTTTTTTTTTTTTTCAAAAAATAGTGTATTATACACAAGCTCTCAAAGAGAGAAAAGTTTGTTGAAAGTTTTCAATCAATTTTTTTTACTTATTCTTTGTATTAAAAATTTATCACTTCAATTGTCCATTGGTTTTTTATTTTTTTGAAAAAAATTGAATACATTGAAATCTCTCCTCCCCTCACCTCCAACCAAACTGCAGGAAGTTAGAGAATTGGCTAATAATATAATTCATGTTTAATTAAAACTTTCTTTAAATCGTTTAGTATAAGTTTAATGATCTCATTTAATAAATTTCTGTGTCTCCTAATGATACCTAAAATTTTAAAATTTTCCACTTGAGAGGGAATTAAAAATAAACTAAATAGAAAATCAAATTCACTTACATAACTTATATATACTTTGATCAATCAATGTCGAGGGAATATCTTCAAATTGACGGATTATGTAATAGTAGGTTATATATCTAATCACCTTTTAATTCTTGATAGACTCATACCAACCCATATAGACGACCTTGCCATTAGGTTAAAAATAAATATTTATTTTCAAAACCGTACCTATTTGAAAAAAATATTGTACATTAATTTTTAAGATTTACCTAGTCATAAAATTTTGTCGGTGTTTTGCTTTTGCACTTTTTCAATACACACGATTAAATTAAACTTAGATTTGTGATTTACGTCAAGACTAGCCATAATTACAAAGAACAAGTCTTCCACGTTATATATATATTATATTATGTTCACCAAACTTGAGCTGATACTTTTGGAACCTTCATCCCCCTTTTCCAATAGAGCAGCACTGCCACATCAATATGACTTTCGGGATTTCAAAAGAAGATTCCAAATTAATTAATCAATTTTTGAAATTATTTAAGCATGTGATTAATTAATTAATTAGGCCTTTTTATGCTTAATTAATTTTTCTCATATTTTTGGTACTTTGACTCTATAGAAGAGACATGGTAGATACCTTGTTGTGTGTAGTTTTCCTTCAAATTTGTGATAATTACTGTTAGAAAAAATTAATCACTAAATTCCAATAGTTACGTTTTACATTATTTTTAACGAGGTACATGTAGCTTTTTTTCCCCCTTTTTTGTACCATGTTTTTATAGTTTCACTTAGTTTTAATCAAGTATTTATATATATTTTTTTCTTTTTATCAAGTCATTATAGTTTCAACTGATTTTTAATAAGGTCTTTTTTTTTTTTATATCGATGATTTAAAAGTAGAAGGACTTAATTAAATATTATGTGAAACTGTAAGGACCTAATTAAAAAAAAATTACAAGAAAGTTGTTAAAATTCATGTGAAACTATAAAAACTTAATAAAAAGAAAAAACTACAACGACTATTAAAAATGAGGAGAAATTATAGACTTGCATATTAATTTTTTCTTTATTCTTATTCATGTGTAATATAATATAAACCGATAAAAGCATCAAAATTTAATAAATTTTGAAATAAAATGAACGTGTAGATAAAAAAAAAACATATTGTAGAGTTGAGATATTCCCATCACCTAGGCCCTAGCTAGTTATAAATTTTATTCCTAGCCAATTTCTTAAAACACAAAAAACATGAATGCATCAAAGAATTTCAAGAAAAGAGAAAATAGGTGTTCCCATCTAACCCAAATGCATAGACTCCATCCTAATTTCTCAAATAATCAAAACAAATTCATCTCGATGTATAAATAAATAAAAATACTACCACATAAATCGTGGTATAAGACGGTTATTAACTTGTCATATATCACGGTTCTAAACTGTCATATATGCAAATGTTATAAAAGCTCAACATGAATATATTACAGTGCCAAATTGTTATTTATTTTGGACCTATTATAACAGTTATAATATAAATATCCTTTATGTAGTGAGTTTTGGTGAGGCCATGATTTGCTCATTGCTATGATAATAATTAACGAGCACATGTAAACAATCCTTATAATATATGGTAATACTTGCATGATACATAACAGTCTCATTTTACAACCGTTATTTATTCAATATCATACATAGGGATGGAAATAAATCAAGCATGTTCTATAACATACTGGCCCGAGCCTGGCCTGTGGTTTGTTACAGGCCTATTTTTTGGCTGGGGTCTGGCCTGTATATAGACTTGGCCTAACCTGTATATAGACTTGGTCTGACCTGTGGCCTGTTAAGGCCTTTTTTTTTAAAAAACAAATTTAATTTTTTTTGTATTATTAGTATTATTGTTATTATTATTATTTATTTAATTAAGCTAACATGTCACAAGTCGAAAACAGACCTACTTTAAACAGGCTAAAAACTGGCCAAAATTACATAAATTAATACTAATAATATAAATAATAGGTCATAGGCCGAAAACACGCCTACTTTAAACAGCCTAAAAACAGGCCAAAATTACATAAATTAATACTAATAACAGGCCGGCCTGACAGGCCTAAAAGGCCTCTTATTAGACCTGGGTCTGGCCTGTTTTCACTTAGCAGGCCTTATAAGAAACCTTGGCCTGACCTTTTAGCCTGACAGGCCAAGCCTGACTAGGCTTTTAATAGGTCAGGCCATAGGCGCCTGACCTATATCCACCCCTAATCATACATAACAATTTGCATATAAGAATAATGTATTTTAATAAGAATTAATAACAGTCTCACACACACAACCGTTATATATTAAGGATATAAATAACGATTTACAAATAAAAATCATGAACATTTATAATACATGACGGTTTTTATATAATAACCGCAACATATATAAGACTCTTTAAGTGTGAGTTTTGAGCTAGTTGATCTCCTTTGTATATATAATAGAACATTAGTCCCTGCCACATTGAGTGGCTATGTAATTTGGTATGGATCAAGACATTTTAGATTTTGTAGGGAGAAACAATAACAACTACTAACATATATAAGAGATAATATAACTACTAACTGATATATAATTGTGCCACTTCACAAGAATTAACTCTAGGAAAGTAAAAAACTTTAGGGAAAAAACATATACCCATATTAAAAAGGGTGGAGGTGTATGCAAATCCTTGAATTCAAGGGTTTGCATAACTTATGCTCCCTTTTTTTTATAAGGATATTTGTTTTCCCTTATCAGACTTAAGTACTGAAGATACACAAGGTATAGATGAACATTTATATTATTATATATGTAGATCAAGAGTGTGATTGATTCTAGCCACAAAACCCAAAAAATCTTGATCCATCTAGATTACATGGCTACTCGATATGGGAAGTATTATTCTATTATATATAGAGAAATGAGATTAAGTAGCTCAAAAAGTCTCACATTGAAGAGTCTAAAACTTCTCACAATTTTGAATTTCATAGCTTTTAACTTGGTGCCACATGCTCCATAAAAAAATAGGAGAGAAACCTTCAATAAGAGCAATATGGGATTTCAAAAAAAAAAAAAATATCACAAAAGCAATTCAATATGTCACCTAAACTAGTTTATTCACAGAGCTTGTTCGTGTATGACTCTTAGTATATCTGAACTGTTTATTCACAAATCTTATTCATGTATGACTCATCGGTAAAACTGAACTAGTTTATTCATCACATCCTTATTGAAATTTTTGAAGTAACTTCTGGAGATATGAATACTTCCAAAAAATGAGATTACCAGGAACCAATTCGAATTTGGATCTTGACATGTCGGTGGTTTTTAACTGTAGGCATCTTGCTAGGAAGTTGGTGGTTATCTGCTAAGGGATCATACCTCCAAAAGTTACATAAAAAAGATCAATAAAGTAGTAACCTTTAATCAAAGCAATGTGATGACAACTTCCTATAATAGGAAATGAACCTTCGATGAGAGTATTAATAGGTTTTTCAAAAATACATTACTTCACAAAAGCAAGTTAATGTCACCTTAAATGCTTTATCGAGTAGTGACTTCACAAATGTAACTCAATTGAATAAGGAGAACAAATCACTAAAGGAATCGACCCAGTTAGAACTCATGAATGACATGAAAACACGAGTTATCGCAAGCAGAAGCAACTTGCTTAGCTATCGTTGAGACAAGTGTAAAGGTATTCACTAGCGCGACTATTGCTAAGGCATAAGAGTAAGGTTTTTTATCACAGGTCTCAACACGTGAATAGTAGGGTTATGAGATGTTGGTAGGTTTCATTTGAATAGACTTAGTGTCAATGTCAAGTGTATTCCTTTCTATACACTTACATAGAAGAGGAAGGGTAGGGCTTTGCAGGTTGTCATGCATAAAACTTTACATAATGGTTATATCGATGATAATGTTATTTATTTGATTATATTTATTATAGTTCTTTGTTAATAACCATGAGTTATGTCATTGTTTTAAAATATACATATATCACGGTTATTAGTTAATAACCGTGAGGTATGTTATTTTTTTTAAAAAAAAAAATTGAGTAGCTAGTTCCCAAATAATTACATTTTTATATTTTATAAAAATAAAACCAAAAAATATCACCCTCGATCTAGTGACTAGTTGCCTAATAGATTATCTGAGGTTTGCTACAAATTTAGGAACTTTTGTTTCATTCAATTTCAATGAATCAAAAGTTTTGTAACTTCATTGCAAACCTCAAATCATCACACTACTCATCACTAAAGGAATGGCATGAATAGTTTGAGAGTATGTCAGGATCATGGTGGCCAATCCCATACCCATTAAGAATGAGATTGACTTTCCTATTTATACTCAATAAAAATCATGCCAGCCTCCTTATAACATGGTCGATAGTTTCACATGTTGCATCATTGCCTTAATTTGGGGCTAAGGCAGAGATCATGGGGGAAGAGAAGTAGGCGGAGGGGGAGGATGACGTCATTGATTTTCTAGCAACTCTTTAGTATGACATTTGATCTTAGCAATTGAAAGAATAGAAGAAAACGAAGAAGTAGTACAACAAATATAAGGAAATGGAGAGTTTATGTAGATAAGAAGTGATGGGTTTGAACAATCATTCCACATGTTGGAAGTTGAAGAGGAGCAGTTACACACAGTGGTGGGTATGAAATGGTACTTGGTTCTCATGATGATCATTAAAGAGCGAAGAAACACAGAGTATTCTCATCATGAATGTGGGGAAGAGGAAAGGTTGGAACCATTTAGATGATGGTTAATTAAGAGAAATTTTTATGTTGTTTTGGTGATATGAAGTTGGAAGAGAAATCTTTTGCTTGTTCATCTAACATTTCATTACATTTTACCGTAATAATCGTTTATCTTATGAGACAATATATGATGGTTACAAAGTGCAATCATCATGTATTTGCATGGTAATCTAATAAATGACACTTGTCACTTAATAACCATAATGCATATACCTTTTTTAAGGAAAAAAAAATGGTGGTTGATTATGAAACCAAAATTTTACAAAAAAAAGAAGAAGTAAATAAACAAACCAAAAATAAAAAGTTACAGAGATGTTTTAAAGGCGAGCGTGAGAGGTAAGTCCTTTCAAGTGCTAGTCCATGTGTCCTGTTCTCATATGTAAACCTGGACCATATGATAAAGCTCATAGTTTGCATGGACAAGACCTTTAATGCTTGATAGCGGAGGGAGTTCATCTTTCAGTTTTTTGGTAGATGATGAATCAAAAGTTCTCTTACATTTTTCCATGATGTTTTGTTGAAATGGAAGTAGAGAAGTATAGTTTAGTTTTCAAACATTTATATAGAGATAGTTTTGTGGATTATCTAGCCATATTGTCTTTTAGTATTATATTTTATAAATGGGGATAATTAATTCTTAATAACCATTATGTATATGACTATTTTGTTTTTCAATTTATTATTAACTTAACGTTTATTAAATTAGAACTGTTATTTATTTGCATGGGCTTTTTTTTATTAAGAGACATGTTTCACTTAATAATCTTTATGTACTTGTATTGAGGATCCTAATCGCACAAGGGTAAAGAGCACTGGGGAAGGGTTTTGTTGTCATGAATGAGCTTCCAGAAAGAAACTTTAGAGAGAGAGAGAGAGAGGAGAAAACTTGCTATGAGATGGAACAAGAAATGACAAATTGTGAAATCTAACAAGGCCAGGCCTTGTTAGATTTCACAATTTGTCATTTCTTGTTCTATCTCATAGCAAGTTTCCTCCCATCTCTCTTAATTTGCTTTCTGGACCTCATTCATGACAATAAGACCTTTCTCTAGTGCTCTTTTCTCTTTTGTCATCTCGTCATTCAATGCAATAGATGCATTGGTAGAGGGGATGGAGGCATTGGCTATGGTAGCGGGGATGGAGGTGCTGGCTATGGTGGAGCAAACGATGTGGTAAGGATCCTCACTACTTGATCCATTTGTTTCCACCAGTAAACCTTGAGGAGGAGGAGGGAGCAACGGCGAAGGAGTTCCTTGAGATCTTAACATGATGAAGGAGGAGGCCGATAAACAAAAGTAGCAAGAATCGCAAAGGTCAAGAAATAGTCGGGTTTAAATAGAGGTATAACGGATTACAAATGGTTGAGTTATGAAGGTTTAATGAGATTACAAAGGATTATGAGTTATGACATTGAAGGTCCGAATGTTACAAAGGGTTATGAAATAGTTAGATAACAGTTGTTTTTGAAGACTGTTATACTTTATCTTTGTTGATATAAGTGTTGGAAGACAAATTATTTGCAAGAGTTACATAGTTGCTATTTCTTAAGAACTGTCATCTTTGTCACCAAATAAATGACGGTGGTTAGCTACAACCGTTATTTTTGTGTTTTTGCGAATTCTACCTTGCAATGCATGATGGTGTACATAATTAATTGTTATGTTTAAGCATTATATATTCTTACTCGACCTCCACCTCAACATACCTGACATTTATTAGATATAACTGTTATGTATTAAATGTTATAAATACCTAAATCATTAGTTGTGAAATAGTTATACATAAGTTTTTATTTATTTATGTCAGTTTAATTTTCATAACTTGTGAATAATATAGTACTGTTCAATAGCTTTTATGCTTACATATTTACAATTATTGACTTCTTCATAATTAATCTTCAGTTTGACAATAAAATAAAAAAGAAAAAAGTGATATAACATAGAACAACAAATTTAAGTGACAGGTGTATTTGTTTTTCTTTCTCTTTTTTAGTAGGGATGAGGCGAAATGAATTTGAATTTTAAAATTTTAAATGAGTGATTTCTTACTAAAATGAGTTGTAAATTGTTATACTTTTTGGTTAATACATATACTTTTATATGCAACAAGACTTATTTATGATTTTGAAGTTCAAATAGTAATTGTTTGCCTTTTCCCAATTGAAAATATGGCAAAATGCATATTATCTTCTCTGTGTGTGTGTCTCAACTTGCATGATTAATTAAGTCTAAAAAACGTCACTCCATCTGCTCCTTAATACATATAAGACATAATCTAATTTGATTAGCGTAAGAAAGTTTATTAAGTTAGTTAATATGACATACTCTATATTTCTTAAAACATCCTAATTATCTTTTTTAATTGTCTCCTTTTATTTCTTTATTGATTGTTATTGAGGGGGTGTTAATAGGGATAAAGCAGGAAAAAATTCAAAAATATAAAATATGTCCTATATTAAGGACCACAGGAAGTAGTAATAATGCATGTGTATGTATTTGGTGAACTATTTTTGTTGAAGAGTCAAACTCAATACAAATAATATTGAAAAAGAAGTAAAATATTCATTCAAAGATGCAACTATATATATTTATGTATCTTAATTTGGTTTGACTTTGACTATAGCTTCGTGATAACCTTCGGATCACAAGTGGGATTATATTAATTAACATAATAAGCAACGGCTTCATATATAAATATTCAAAAAGAGAAAATGAAAGGGCTAATAATAAATTAATTAAAGCAAACATATGTCTTAATTAGTTGCGTCAAGCATTCTTTGAATAGACAATGCAACTAATTAAGCTTTGGCTGTCTGAAACCTACCTAATCCCTCTCTCTTTCTTCTTAATTTCTTCGACCTTTTCTTTTTATGGGTTGTACAGAACTTTTGGAGCTCACCAACTCATATTGTAGACTTAATTGGTCATATTTCATCGTTTAATTTGGACGAAGAAAAAGATCAAAACTCACCAAAGCTTAGTTGCAACATCCTCCATTATTAATACATCTAGAATGCATTTAATGAGCTGTATATAACTATATAGAGAGTTCAAAAAGCAAGCACATTATTCATAATTTATAAATAGCGTCGAGGTTACACTGTCATGAACAACAACGTGGTTAATTAGGATTTTTAAATTATAGGATCACCAAGGCACCAAAATGAAGAAACTCTCAAATAATATTGACCAAAATAGCTTAATTCACACACCCACATCCTAGATTAAAGTTACATTCATTAAATCTCTTAGACATTTCTAAGATTTAATGAATCTGAATATTGTTGCTCGTGTTGGGCTATTCTTGTGTGCGACTATGCAGGCCCACATGATATTGGCAACAAGTCAATACTGTACCAGCCCACAAGTCACAAGGGGCCTCTAACAAGACATTACAATGACCTAATTCATATAAGGATCGATGATATGATACAACCTATCATACAACCATATCACTTCCCTTTTATCACGCGATAATTTGGTCAAGGATGAAACATGAAAAATGTCAACTTCTTGCTCTTAACTATTACTTTCTTGGTTTTTGAGTAGTTTAACAATTGAAATAGAAATTATTTTTCATCGTAGTATGACCATATATTTCTTAGACTCACTCATCGAGGGGCTCGGTATTATCTCTCTACAAATGTGAGGGACAAATTCTATCTTGACCATTCACATTTCTCTGCATGAAAATCATTAATCCCGATCGAAGCCTTTTATCATCACTTGGTTAAAGGTGACTCTTGACTAGGTCAAAGATTATTAACTCTCATATAGAAATCTGTGATGATCCCAGGTTAAAGGGCGGCGTTGTGACGTGATTATATATGAGATATGCTTATGACTTTAATCCATGTAGCTTTCTCATAATAGGTTGGTCCAGTACCTTGTACTCTTACAAGTGTCTATAACTTTAATTTATATCTCTATACTTCATCAAAGTCATACTGGTTTTATTTTATCTTCACTCCCGCATAAATGACCAACCAGAGACCTTTAGAATAATCTTTATGATATATCCAAGAATGCAATTATCATAATAAGCATGTAAATGATATGATAACTAAACGAAAAAATACTTTAAATAACGTTAATGTTCAAAGTACAATAACTTGCCTTTAAAACATAATTTAATTTCCAACAATACTCTCTATTAGTAAGTGTGAGGTTCAATCTTTTATAGGTGTAAGAGTCTGTTTTTTGGTCTTCCAACTCTCAATAAGTTTGAAGAAATCCTATCACATATGTTTTTGGGGAAATTGATAAACAACTCAAAGAAGTGAGATGCACAACATCCAATTTTCAATTGGTATGAAAAAAATAAGTTTCAAATGTTCGTTATCAATCATTTCTTCATTTTGGCGGTGTAATTGGCAATGATTTTTGGGGAACAAAGTTGAATGCTTCCTTAGGGATTGCAAAATATACTTCCTCAAACTATAACGCCGTGTGGACTCTGATTTTTCACAAGAGTGTGATCACTTTATATTTGTCGTTGTTCTCCAACACCTCAAAAATTTTTAATGTGGTAGACTTTTTCCTCCATGATATTTTTCATGTAATGCTCCTACAATTTTTGTTATGTTGCAAAACACTTGATCTAGGTGCCCTACAAGTATTACAAAAGTTACCTTTAGTAATAGTGAGTTAAACACCACAAGGAATGGTGGAAAGACACTACATATGTACTTGCCCATCTGCCAATATCATGCCAACCTTCTAAGGGGTATGTGGTGGGGTCTTCTTACACAAAACAAACTTTGTAAGAACACGTGTTACAATAACCCTTATGTCCTTCTAGTCATGGAGTTCGCTGGTTTTTGTATGGCTAATTGTGGTCATATTGTGCTCTGGAGGGGTTACATGGCAATGAAAATGTGCAATGTACACTGTTGTTTCAACTGGAAATAATAAATTTATAGGGAAGGTGCTTGGTTCTGCTCACATCTACAATTGAGACAAATTATAAGAATTGTAGGTAGGAATAATAATAACAAAATTAAATTTGAATAAATTAGTTTAAAATGGCATATTTTTCGTGGCAGGCAGAAGATGATACTTAGGATATGTGAGGGGATTTGAGTTAGTGCGTGTTGGAAATAGATAAAGAGAGGGTTGCATTATATTAGAGGGGCCTAAAGAAGGGTTTGGAATTTGAAGTTGAGGGGGTTTTGGGAGTGAAAATAATTAGGGGGTTACATATTATTAATATTTTAATTACTACCAAAAGCAACTAACAACAGAAGAGGAGTATCATTAATGGTGTTAGACAACAACAACCAAAAGCAAGTAAAAATAAAATAAAATAAAAAAGCTGCAAATAGATAAAGATAGGGTCGCATTATTGTTAAATGGGTCTAAAAATGGGGGTTTGAAATTTATAGTGGTGGGGTTTTGAGGTGAAAATAATTAGAGGTTATATATTCATATTATTATTTTAATTACATCCAAAACCACCTAACAACAAAAGAGGAGTATATATATTAACCAGTGTTATTCATCAACATCCAAAAGCAAGTTACAATGAAAAGGAAGCATCATAGAGAAATTACAATAAAGAAAAGAGTATCATAAATGGTGTAATTGTGTAAAGCAATAATCTCCGCCACTAGGTGCTTTCAAATTAAATAAGAAAGTAGATAATGAAAGTAGTGGTTTTGCAAGACTCTGTTTTCATCTTAGAGAAAAAAAAAAAAATTAATTTTAATATTTAAAAAGTCGATTATTTTTCTGATCTAATAAACAATTTTAGTACATAGTTGATTATTAATTGGTTCACGTATCAACGTTATAAATTCTCAATCATCATCTTCCAAAACGATCCCAAAACGTCATTATCTCTCATGAAATTGCTGTCTTAAGCAACCTCACTTATCTAATATAAATCTTATGATTCGTTCTTTGGAATGAAACAAACAACCGGCAAGACTGTTGACTTTTTTTATTAATAAGGACTGCTCCACGTCCTCAAAATTAATGTAACGCGTCCATTTCATAGGTACTATGTCTACCAATTACATCCCCCTTTGTCCTTAATTATTCCAAACCGAGTTATCTGTTTTTTTTTTTCAATTTTTATATAGAGAAAATCTATGTGGGGGCCATTGTAACAAAAAAACCCTTAAAAAGGCCCAAAGATTCCAAAAATTCTAGAAAAGGCCCCAGAACCTAGTTGGGTATGGTTTCATTAAAACTTTAGTTGTTAGCGTGACTGATATAGTTGTTAACGGGTAGATTATTAGTAACTAAATTAGTATCATTAACAACAACATCCTAACACCTAAATCAGTACCATTAACAACTATATTAGTACCCGTTAACAACTATATCAACCCTCCAACAACTAACGTTTTAATGAAATTATACTAGAAGATTTACATAATCTTTGGGCCTTTTTTAGGTTTTTTCTATTAAAAGGGTCCTCATATGAATTTTCCCTTTTACATATACCTTTAATAAATGAATTATTTATTACCATTAATATACCTTTATTAATATAAAATAAAATGAATTATTTTGAGAGATATTATTTATAATTAATAAATGAATAAATTATTCATTTTAATTTCATATAGCACATATAAAAACATTTTTAGCTATTTATTTGTGAATAAATAATCATTTTTATGAACCTATTTAAAAAAAAAATTGTCATATATAGAACACATTAAGTAATGATTTATTATTATAATACATAAATAGCATATAGTAAAACTAGATTTTTTTAAATATTATTTATTGATAACATATAAGCTAACTAGGTAAAAAAATAAAATAACATATATTACAACAACAAGCCTTATTTCACTTGTAGGTATAGCAGGCTATGAATTTGAGCTTCCAACCTAACCTTATAAGTTATAACTAACTCTCAACCATTTGGATGAGCTTTTTTCATTAAAAAAAACTTTTTTAATGCAAAAAAAAAAACTTTTTTAATTAATTTATGTGTTTAGATGATATTTTTTTTTTAAAAAAAAAGCAAGTGTAAAAAAAAAGCCAAAATTCTGCTTTTTATAAAAGTTCCAATTTGGAGCTTTAAAAAAAACATTTAAAAAAACATTTTTTTTAAAAGCCCATCTAAACGGGCCCTAGTGCTACTTTCGGTCCCAATTATAAGACATAGTTGACTGTTTTTAGAGAAATTAAGGAAATTAAATGAGTTATTTAATAATTTCATATGTTGTGTATTCTTAAATTATATATTAGTTTATTAGTCAAACTAATTAGTTTGAAGAAAAAATAAAAAAATACTCTAAAGTAATTTAATTAGCTTCCTTAATCTCTTTAAAAAAAGTCAACTAGATCTTATAATTAAGACTAGAGGGAGTATATACACTAAAAAAAAATATCTAACTAAGCCAAAAAAAAACCTTGGTCATATTAAAAGAGAGTATTGTGGCTACTTGAAAAAGATATTCCAAATTTGAAACTGTGTAAAAGTAAAAGACACTTTTACAAGAGCTACTGTAGCTTATTCCCAACAATATTTAAATATAATTATAAGGCTTAACTAAGAAGTCTATTTAAAAGGTTTTCATCATAAATATAATTAAGCAAGTTTTGTTTTGTTTTGTTTTGTTAGATGACAAGTTCTGATTTAGAAATGCCTCTTTCATGTAATGATTATTTATTACATTTTTTCTTTCTGGACAGTATAATATATATAAACAATTCAAAAACCAGAGTCTAACGAAGCACATATGATTAACAATTGTCGTGTCAATGCGCGTAAAAGGATTGGCTTTGTGTGATTTTCAGATGTAAATTAATGAACAAGTAATAATGATTTCTTATTATATTAATAATAATATATTTATATGTATGTATAAAAGCAATTTTTGAAACATGAAAGTATAATATTTAGTTAATTTGTACATAATTAATGTTTTATGTCATTATTATTGACATATGAAGCAGTCAAATTACAGCTAGCTATAGGATTATAAACCAATACTTTTTTGGGGCCACTCTGATGATAAACCATTATTAATTGTAATAGAATAAACTATTGTTACTGGTTACAATAAATTCGACTGAAAGACTTTGGTTGATTAACGGATTGGAAGAGAATGGTTTTTTTTTTTATAAAATTATTTTTTTATTTATGACGAAAGAATATCGTAATTATTTCGAGAACATTGACAAAAAAAAAAATGTAGATCATTGAAATAATTCACCATATCACTTTTATTCCTAATGATGAGACTTTAAACTACACCTATGGCTATGAGTCACCAAACCATAAACCCTAAAAAACATATCGAGTCTAACAATAATTATTGTCGCCCTTGAAAATGCAAGGAAACAAGATCGAAAAAAAAAAAAAGAATTTTAAAAAGGAGAAGAAAATGAAACCCACTAATTAACTATAATGTGTCCAAAAATATTAGGAAATTTTATTCCTTCATCTTTCCTCTTCTTTTTTCAAAAGGTTTGCTTAATATGGTTTCTTTTCCTTAGGGTCGGACGTGTACTAGTTTTTCATGTACATAATAAAACTTTTGGTCTATATGGGATGATCATGCAAAAATATGGTGCAATTAATTTCTTTTGTTTTTTTATTTTGCTGAAATTAAGGAGAATAAACATGTTAGAGACAGGTACTAGAAGAATAACGGCTTTAATTATTATTATATATGTAAACAATAAACCCCGTTGAACTTTCTCCTTGTTCTTTAAGCAACACATGCCGTATAGAAATTTGATAATTTTATAGAGAATTACTTGCGTACTCTGTGTTACATTATCTATCATCTACTAAAAATATAATAACTCAAATTATGACAATTCTATTTGGTTTGATAACTTATATCAAACAATTCACATATATTATATCTTTAAGAAAAATAAACCTCTTTTATCTAATTGGCTGACTTTTATTCTTTTTGTTTTTTTCTAAAAAATATGAGTTGTTATAATTTTCTTGGACAAAGTTCAATGATATTCTTAGACTATATAAGTATTTCTCCAATTTTATATTTCTAATTTTCTATGTAACAGTAGAATATATATACACACACATATATGAGGGAATATATAAGTATACATGCTACAAATTTAATTTTTAAAATATTGATCCCAAATATTTCACACACACACTTTTTTTTTCGTTTCATATTTTGAAGAATATATTCTTCAATTAATACAATCTCAATCCAATATCACACTTAATTATTATATCATCGATATGACCAATTTTGGAATGAATAAGTTTGTTAATAGAACATTATTTTTCTCAAAATATCGTACATTTTAAAATGTCTATAACACTTCAAAAACCGTATTATACTAATATAAAAGAGAGGCATGCAGGATACATATAGTATGAGTAAATATGACGAAAACCGTGTTTCGGTAAGAAGCATGAAGTCGCCTTCTAGTTTCAACTCTTTAAACCAACAAAACAATCGTTAGCAATTATCATATCCTGGGCTTGAATATATCAATATATGTTTTTTTTTTAAATATAAAGGGAGCAGAGACTAGAATATATCATTTTAGCATGCTAATATGTTCGACAATATAATATATTTTATAATGTGACAATAAGAGTTTGAAAGCATAATAATAATGGTCACTTTATAATTATAAATTATAAATGCTTTATAGGGAGTATATGAATAAATTATTATATTTTTTCTCTGATGTTTTTAATATAAAATATATGTATCTAATTTAATAGAAAGTTATTTAATATAAAATATATTTTATAAAATTTCATAGCTATTTTCTTTAGGGAAAATCTATATAGGGCCCAAGTAACAGGAAAAATTTCAAAAAAGACTCCAAGATTTTGAAAATATCAGAAAAGGCCTCAAGTCCTTTTCTGGTATAAATCCATTAAAACGTTAACAACTATATCAGTCCCGTTAACAACTAAAATTTTAATGAATTTATACTAGAAAATGTCATAGGGTCTTTTCTGGTATTTTCAGAATTTTGGGACCTTTTTTGAATTTTTTTCTAATACTTGGGCCACTATATAGATTTTCCCTTTTCTTTAATTCCTTTATTTCCTATCCTCCATGATTAATGTTGAGGAAGTATGATCAATAGGTGCAAACTAAAAAAATATTAAAGATATAAAAAATATGTCTTATATTTTGGACCAATATCAACTTCATGAATATGTTTTATATTAATGACGGGAGGGGAGTAATATTTACAAACACGATGTAGTTTTCATAAATCTTAGATTGCATATATACTATAAATTATATACATATATAACTTATACTCTCATTAGCAACAAAAAAAAAAAAAAAAAGTTAAGCAGACGGATTAATTTGTCATTTATTATCTTCTCTTTTTTTTTTTGGTAATATAGCTATCTGATTAGGTCGAGTTTAAGCATTTTTCGGATGCAATTGGGGTGGCTTTCTTAACGATGACATTTTATGTAATAATTACAATATAAATTAAACAAGTTATATTATATCTGTGTGGGTGAATTAATAACTACTTGTAATTAATTTATGGGAACGTCATTTCTTTAACAAAAATTTTTTTCTGCCTTAAGCCAATACGACGCCGTTTTTGGCTCTTTTTAAAATGAAGAGATGAAAGGAAAAGAAGGGAAAAGAAAAAAAAAAAAAAAGAGCCAAAACGGCGTTATTTTGATTCAAGGCAGAAATGATATTCCCTTAATTTATACTCCTATACTTGGTGTGAAAGGTATTGTGAAGATAACAATTTAGCATTGTTCTAGAATCCAGGTTAGACCGAGGCAAATCGATCAGTAAACTGATCTGAGCATCAATTCGATTTGGTATTTTTTTTAAAAAAAATGATTTTTTTAAAAATTTTCTTAATAATTTTATATTAATAATCATAAAATCTTCAATTTCTTACCAGTTTAGTATTAGGTTAAATTCAATCTGACCAACTAACCCTTAACTTAATGCCCAATTAATTTAGTGGTCGGTCCAAATTTCAAAAACCTTACAATTTAGTCCCTATCAAATAGTATTGGATAAATTGAATTTTTTTAAGCAAATACGAGTGAGTACCTTACTATATAAACCTCCCAAAACAATTCTCAAAAAGTCAAATACTTGAGCTACTCATATAATCATATACCATGATGAAGACGCTAAACACGATTTGCAGACGGCAAATCTGCATAATTATTACTAGTTACTACAATGTATTTTCCTTTTTTTAAAAAAAAAATCCTCTTTTAAATTAATCATTTTTTAGTGCCGTCCCTCTAATTATACATAAAAAACCTAATTAACCTCACACACATCATCTATAAGTACTCTTCTCTGAGGCCACACTACACAATAATCATCAATGGCCTCTCTTCTTCCTCAGCCTCATCGTCATCGTCTTCTTCCTCTACCAATATTTTCTGTTATCTTCTTCCTCTTTTTTCTTCTCTCCATTATCAAACCTTCTCACCAAGCTTCTTCTTCTTCTAATGTCACCGTCCCCTTAAACCCTAGACTCATCAAAGCTTACTATGCTCTTCAAGCATGGAAACATTCCATCACCTCTGATCCCAACAACTTCACCTCCAACTGGTACGGCTACCATGTGTGCAACTACAAAGGCGTTTACTGTGCACCGGCGCCTGATGATCCCCACATCTACACCGTCGCCGGCATCGACCTCAACCACGGCAACATCTCCGGCACCTTGCCGGAAGACCTCGGTCTCCTCACCGACCTCGCCCTCTTCCACCTAAACTCTAACCGCTTCTGTGGGACCCTCCCACAGAGCTTCCGTAACCTCCACCTCCTTCACGAGCTTGACGTCAGCAACAACCAATTATCCGGTCCCTTCCCCGACGTCGTTTTATGTCTCCGTTCTTTGAAGTTCCTGGACATTAGGTTCAACTCTTTCTATGGCAAAGTCCCTTCCGATCTCTTTGACCTTAAACTCGATGCCGTTTTCATAAACGACAATAAGTTTCAGTTCTCGTTGCCGGAGAATCTCGGGAATTCGCCGGTGTCCGTCTTGGTCTTCGCCAATAATAATCTCAAGGGCTGTGTTCCCGCGAGTTTGGGGAAAATGAAGGCCACGCTTAATGAGATTATTATTTCAAACAGTGGATTAAAGGGTTGTTTGCCGGAGGAGATTGGTAAATTGGATCAGGTTACGGTGTTTGATGTGAGTGATAATAATTTGGTCGGGACATTGCCGGAATCTATTGAGGGCATGAAGAAGTTGGAGCAGTTGAACGTGGCGCATAATGAGCTATCCGGCGAGATTCCGGCGAGTGTCTGCTCGTTGCCGAGGTTGCAAAATTTTACTTACTCCTTTAATTACTTCTGCAGTGAACCGCCTACCTGCCTGAAGTTGCGGGCGAAAGATGACCGCAAAAATTGCATTCCGTACCGGCCGTTGCAGCGGTCAGAGATGGAATGTGAAGCTTTTTATGCTCACCCGGTTGATTGTGGCGCCTTTGGATGTTCACGGCCACCTCCGCCACCGCCACCTCCTCCATCTCCTCCTCCGCCGCCACCCCCTCCTCCGCCGCCTCCGCCGCCACCACCACCCCCTCCGCCGCCGCCACCTCCCCCTCCACCACCCCCTCCTCCTCCGCCGCCACCTCCCCCTCCACCACCCCCGCCTCCTCCGCCGCCACCCCCTCCTCCTCCGGCGGTTCACCATCATTATTATCCGTAATTGATGACTGGCAAAATAAGTAAATATAATTTTACTTCTTTCTTTTCCGTATAGAAAAATAACGAAAGTATAATTATCCGCAGGACTTACTTGGAGGGGTGAGTCACCATTTGAAAAATAGAAACAGCAAAAACTTCTTGCGAGTCGACATCATTGATGGTGTTAATTTAATTATGGGATTTAATTACATAATTGTGTTGTACTCATACTCTCTTTGTTTTTTTTTTTGGTCAAGCATTGTACCTATATTTGAAATTAGTGGTATTTTTTTTGGGGTCAATTTAACCTTAATTAACTCCCACTTTCTTGTTCTCCTTTTTTTTTTTTTGATAAATTTTCCCTTCTGGTTTGGATATTTCTTATGTGACAAAGAAAAGTCAATTGTATTGGGTGGTCCAAATTAGTTTTGATCGGTGAAAAAAATATATTTTTAAATTATATCAATATTAATATTTCATATAAACAATTCAACTTATTAACCAAATATTAAGAAATATAATTATCAAAATTTATATATTAAAAATTAAACTAACCATGATTAAGTTGGGTAAAGCATATATATTATTTTTTAAAAAGTAGAATTTGTGTTCGACAAGTGGGACAAAATAATGGTAAAAAAAAAAATTAGAAAGCCAAAATCGTTTACTTTGACATACCAAACAAAAGGAATCGAAACACGAGACAAATAATCAAAGCGCTAATTCAAAACAAAGTGTTTCAATTAATACTGATAATAATATTTAATTTCATTCCAAGATGTTAATAAATTTTATAATTAATACCTGTACTAACCATGCTAAAGCTTTTCACATGGGACTTTTATTGGGTCAATTCCACACATGAGACTTGTCATTTACTCATGTTAGACCATTTCTTCACTAGGGGTTAGGAAAACAATTGTTGACATTGACAAAATGAATACTTTCCAAATTAAAGATTAAGTTGATAATATATATATATATATATATATATATATATATATATATATATATATATATATAAAGTTTCATTGACGTAGTCAAAGTTGAAAATTTCATCACACGGGTTCACAATTGAGAGTAATATATATTTCCTCTTCTTCTTCCCCCTGTGAGAAATTCGCTGGACCAAGACATATATATCAATTGAAAGACGCTCTGAATTAATTAATTGGATCAATTTTAGTTCCTTCAACAACAGTTAGGAATTTTTGTAGAGATCTGAAAATTAATACAAATCTTAATTACAAAATGATCTCTCTCTAAACACTAAATCCCAGTTAGACACACTACTTCAAAATACACTTTTAATGTCTATATTTATGATCATAAGACGGTTGTTTTCAAAAAGTATTATATATGAATGTCATTGAAAATTTTAAAATAAATGTATGTTTTTAAACAAACGTTGTAAGTCTACTTTCCATGTCTATTTTTTGAAACGTATATATGTTGTAAGTGAAATTTACAATGTCTGTTTTTGTAAATGTATGCATGAGCTTGAGAGTTGAGAGTACTAGGTTAACGCCCAAAAGAGACGCCCAGACTATGAGACATGTCTTTAAGCTTTTTTATAATATTAATGAAAAGCACAAAAGGGACCTAATCCACGACTTTCATAGAGGATTTTCTCAATTCAGCTCATAAGGATTACTGGTTCACAAGCTAAAGACGATGGAGATGAAGATGATACTTGGACAAAGACAAAGATATTTGTAATGGAGGGGGAAAAAGATCTTTCCTTTCCCTTAGAATGAAGCCTTAACGGTGTTATCTTCTTTAATTTTCTTGAAAGATTACATTTTTCTTAAAAAAAAAAACATATACTCTTTTGAGGAAAGAAACAAAAATTTGTAATAAAGCATGAGATTCGCCTCTGTTTTAAGCTTTGACATTACTAAATGCTACTCAGCCATGTAAGAAACAGAGTATTTTATTGAAAATTACTAAAATATAATATTAGGCGTTGCTGAAATTACAAGACTATAATAGAATACTTGAGTTAAAGAAACAGAGTGAAAGAGAATCATTAAAGAGATTTGTGTTGTAGAAACTATAAAAAGCTTGCTCAGCAATTTCAACTTTTACACTAAGCATCGTGAGGGAAATGGCATGTATATAATAAGGTAAGGCGCAAAAAAGAGTGAAGAACAAAATGGAAGATGTGAGATTCATAAAAACTTGGGTTTCATTGACTGGTTTAGAGAAACTAATCGTTGAAAGTCGACTTTCAACTACTAGTTTTTTTAAACTAATCGTTGCAACTAATAAAAAAGTTTATGGGGTGAGGGAGGCCTAAACACTATACCTCAACAACAATCACTAAAGTGTCATACCTCTTGTAATTATGACATTTATTATAGTAATATAGTGATATTCAGTGAACAACACATGTATAGTATAGTATACTGATAATAAAAATCATTCTTGATTATAGACTGGATTAACTACAAAGTTCACAATAAGTTGATCCAAAACACTATTGTCATAGTAAAACAGTTCTAAAATAACTTTAACTAAATGATCTATACACAACAATACTATTAAAAATTTCAAATTGCAGCCATCAAATTTTTATGTTTGTTGTCTTTCCTTTGGAGCTTTGCCAGCCACAATGACCATGATCAACCTCGCTAATTATGTCTGAGATTCCTTAGGTAGTAACAGGGGCTAGAATCCTGAAGGATCCAAGAGTAACAGATTAATCTCACACAAAGTATTAATAGTATATGATAGCTAATCATAAATATAAATAGTCCACAATAGCATGTATATCATTCAGAAATCATATCATATACAACCAAATTAGCATATTCATATCACATAACCATAGCGTTTGGTATAGCCATTAGGCATGTACCGAGAGCCCTTTTGTACGTCGGAGTTCTTAATCAAGACACCCATGTACCGAGAGTCCTCCTGTACGTCGAATTTCTCAATCGACACACTCATATATCAAGAGTCCTCCTATACGTCGGAGTTCTCAATTGAGACACCCAACTAAGAATGATTGACTGGGAACTATCGAGAGTCCTCCTGTACATCAGAGTTCTCAATCAAAAGTATCCCAAATCATATGAATGCAACAAGGTTAGCCACTTAAGGACTTCTGTCCAATAGATCTTATACCTAGTTTTACCACCAACACATTCATATATTTAATTCAAATAGACAAACACTGCCATACAAAAGTATGTGAGATTAAAGTTACTACTTGATTACTTTTTCAAGTAGATTTCGAGAATCTCGCATGTTCCGGGTAATTACGAGTTCCTATAAGAACACATTATAAACAATGATCAATACTCACCTTAACTTTAGACATTCCAAATGTTATTTAAAATAACATCTCTAAACAAAAAATTATTAGGCTTCGGTTATGTCTATGATTCCATTGTTTCTCTCATTTTCGCATATTTGACCATCTTTTTCAGAATTTGTGCTGTAACTTTGAAAAATCATATCTCATAGTACAAATGTCCAAATGAGATGATTTCAAAGCCTATGGACTCCTTAGTAAGTTTAGTTTCCAGGAAAAATAGTTCCATAAGCTTTTCATATGCACATAATTCACAATTTGATAAAACAGTAGCTGTTGTTTAGATTCATTCCAGAATTGCAAGCTATTTTCAAAAATTTATAACTCAGTGTACACAAATCCGAATTTGACCAAGGACCTATATAATTAAAACTTACTATGTCTACTTTAATCCTGTAAACTTTCATTACAATTGGACATTATTTACTACCTCAAACATTCATCACAAGATTACTGCCCATACTGGAATTTTCAAGGCTGATTTTTGGCTTTGGCAAAATTCAATTCTGTAGCTTCTAAAATTCCTACCGAACCTTTACCTTGCACAATTCCATAATTTGAACACAATGGAATCATCAAATTGATCAAATTTCAACTCCTAAAGGTCTTCCCTGTACCCAATTGAAATCAGGACCCCTTACGATTATCAACATTTTATAATTTTCACTTCGTAAATACCCTAATTTCGGTTCCTAACTACATTTTATCTTCTTATTTGAACCGTAAATACATGTTACACCACATTGGAAAATAGGACAGAGCCCCCCTATCCTAGGTTTTCATCAGCCAAAATCCACAAAAGCCAAAGAAATCACCAATAAGTTCTAGTATACCACCAGTAGGCATATAATATGTAGCACGAGAGAGATTACCTTAGTTGTTGTTTAGTAGATTTCATATGATTTCTCTCTTCCCTTGGTTGTACAAATTTTGATTAGACCTCTCAAAGATGCTGAACATAAGAGATTTCCATGATTAGGGAGCAGGGGGAGAGAAGGACTAGAGGTTACAAATTTATAGTACAAGAGATTACCTCGGTTTCACGGATTTAATTTGCTTCTTCTTCTTCTTCTCTTTATAAGTTTTGGTGGCTTGGAGAGCTATGGATGTGTGTTTGTTCGAATGCACAGATGGTTGGAGGAGAAAAATCTGATCTTAAGAGCTCAAAATTGGTTTAGGGGGCTAATGATGCAATTTCCCTTCAACTTCCCTATAATTACCAAAATGTCATTGTTAGCTTTTTTAGTTGGAATCTAATTTTTCTTTTTGAACCAATCTTGGCCGAAATTTTTAGGCCTTTCCTAGGATGATTTTAATCCCTTTTTTAGCTTATAACCCATGATCATGTTCCCATAAATTTTAAATAATTATGAGACTTACAACACAATTTCTTAAAAGTTGCAACTTTAACATTCCTTCAATTTTTTTTTCATAATTCCTTATAAATACCGTGTAACTTATTTTCATTCATTTTTGGTCATTTTAATACTCTAAAATGAAACAAAGAAGTATCAATTCTCTATGTCCCATTGGTACCAATATATGTCTCAAAATTTTTAGTTTCAGCGAAATCAATTATTTCATGTAAAATTGACCTTTTAGTCAAAATGCACCATTTATTTTCTCCAATTGCACATACATCATACATAGAATTTTTCAGAGCAAATTTTAAGATATTACACAAAAGCTCTAACCAATTGTGCCCGCACGTGACTCGTTGAAATAATCAACAATGGTTTTCAATAAAACAATTGTTGTCTACCAAAATAAAATAAAAAATGAAATGGGTGGAGGATTGATTTACGATGATTGGTTTAGAGAAGTTAGTCGTTGAAAGACGACTTTCAACGACTAGCTCTATAAACCATTCATTGTGACATAAAAAAAAAAAAGGTTACAAGGTGAGGGAAGCTTGAACATTCGTCCTCAGCAACACTCATCAAAGGCTCTAGTCAACTATGCCATCAACTCGAGTAAGGAGACTCGAACACTCGACCTCAACAATACTTACCAAAGGATCTAGCCAACTACGTCACCAACTCCCTTATGTTAAGATTCAATGTCTATTTTGTGAAAACAATCGTTGAATCTCACAAAATATTAAATTTTTATTTATTTTTAGACTTAACTTTCAACGACTATTTTTCATAATAGTAATTGAAAGTGGATTTTAACAACTATTTTCAATACTGATAATTCCTTTAACAAGATGCATGAAATCTTTTGTTGAAAACCAAAGCTACTAAGAAAACGAGGGCATATGTAACATAGAGGAAGTAGTAAAGAAAGGCACAAGAAGCTTTCTTTCAGTGCATATATATATAAGAAAAAAGTTTTGGAAGGGTTCGATACTAGTCCCCTACCAAGGCCAAGGCATGGCTCTGGGCTCTATGAGCATTTACTGGGGACTTACGAGATCGTCTACCAAAGGAGTCTTAGCGACGGCAGAGGGGATCGAATCCACAACTCAAGGGCTTAGTCCTTAATCTCTTACCATCTGTATCAACTCTCATTAGCTCTTTCAGTGCATATTCATTGCACTATGAGCATGAAGTGTTTAGACAGGCCTTTTTTTTTTTTTAAAGGATTTCAACGACTATTATTTAAATTAACAATCATTGAAACCTCTTTCTTTTTTTAGGTGGGCCCACTACTCTTGACCGGATTGAGGCAAGATTTCAACAACTATTATTTGAAAAAACAGTCAGGGTAACTTTTTTTTAAAAAAAAACTTTGAACAAAAACATTTGTTAAAAGTATTTGTAACGATTATTTTTTCAAAAATAACAATTGAAACTCACAAATATTCATTTTTTATTTTATTTTTGGGCTTAACTTTCAACAACAAATTTTCATAGCAGTTCTTAAAAGTTACTTTCAATTACTTTTTATCTTCAAACAATTATAGAAAGTTATTAAGCCAAAATTTTAAAAATGACACCACATCCTTTTTAACTTTTTTTTTTAAAAAAAAACGAACATTAATTATTGTTGTTAAATTTACTTTTAGTAGTAGTGTTACCACCCATACATATATTTGTATTTTTTTTTAATAAAGAGCAGTATATAAATAAAAATAGAAAGATACAACGCAATAAACTCTTGTTTAATAGGATAGGGGTATCAAAGTTTGAAAAGAAATAAATATTGTCCGAAGCATAAAAAGAATCCATGAAAATTAAAGAATTAAATAATACAATAAGATATTCTACAATGACATTTTAGTGTGATAGCACAGAAATTCCCTGTACCTTATTACTCTCACTAAATCTCTCAAATATTAATTCATAAATTGAACCTATTATAATATTCTGATGTACATTGCCCATAATGGAAGCTCGGAAGCATCCTTTAATGCATAATATTTAGCACATTTGAATGTTCTTACAAATTTACAATTCTTAAATTCATGATTGGGAGAGAGGAGGAAGATAAAGAGCTAAGGTAGAAATGATGACTCATGAAAATAATAGTAATTAAATTCCGTTTTTTTTGGGCCGGCAATAATTAAATTCCTTGAACCTTATGAAGTTTTTTTTTTTTTTTTGTTCAAAACCTTATGAAGTTGTTGACGGCTTTTTTCCCATAGTGTCCATTTTTAGGAAACTATTTATCAAAATGCCCCTACTTTGAAACTATTTCCCATTATGCCCTCCTCTGGAAAAATATTCCCAATCTACCCCCCTTTAGTCGACTAAATTTCGAGGGGTTCAAATTTTTTTAGTCTACTAAATTACGGGGGTGGGCGTTAAAAAGCCCACACTCAACATTTAGTCGACTAAACCACTTGGTTTAGTCGACTAAATTTTGACGGTGAGGGTTTTTAAACACCCCAAACCACAGCAACATGAACCTTAATCGGTATAGATGATAATTCGCCAAAATACTGTGGGGATCTTGGATGCATAGGTATAGATGTGGTCCATGTTGCTGTGGTTTGAGGTGTTTAAAAACCCTCACTGTCGAAATTTAGTCGACTAAATCAAGTAGTTTAGTCGACTAAATGTCGGGTGTGGGCTTTTTAACGCCCACCCCCGTAATTTAGTCGACTAAACCACTTGGTTTAGTCGACTAAATGGGTTTAGTCGACTAAACCATGAGTTTAGTAGACTAAATTTCGAGGGGATTCAAAAAATTTGAACCCTTCGAAATTTAGTCGACTAAACCCCTGGTTTAGTCGACTAAATGAGGTTAGATTGAGAATATGTTTCTAGAGGGAGGCATAATGGGAAATAGTTTCAAAGTAGGGGCATTTTGGTAAATAGTTTCCTAAAAAGGGACACTATGGGAAAAAAGCCAATTGTTGTTGACACCTATAGAACATGATATATTAATATATATTTACAACGCATATACATTAATTTTCTTTTATATTTTGAATGTCTTCAAATCTATCTACACTTATTAAACTACACCTTTTTAAACATTAGTTGTAGCCATCTCTATCCTTACACACACATAATACAGCAAGTCATTGCAAAGAAACAAGTTATACAAAAAAAAAAATTGGTTATCAACTATGACATATCTTTTATTTCTCCTTTTTATTATTCTCCTCTCAATTCTTAGGACCCGGTTTTGGAGAGCTCATCTGTATTGGACGGTCTATATCTGATTTTTCTTTTTTTCTTTTAATAAAAAGTAATTTTATTAAGTACAAAATCTAAAATAAAGATAATCTCCGAACTAATATTTTTTAAAAAAAAAATATTTATTTCATTTAAAATAAAAATAAAAAGAAATTAGATTTGGATTGTCCAAATCTCATCTAAACTATCTAAAACTTTCATCCATATGAATAAGCTCTCCAAAACAATTCCCAATTCTTAACCCTTCCCATCAATCTTTTGCCACAGACAAAAATCCTGAACTCACAAAAGCCTACACAGCACTTCAAGCTTGGAAGTACACTATCACTTCTTTTTTTATATTTATAAAAAGTTTTAGTGGGGTTTGACACCAGTCCTCCACCAAAGCCAGGGCACAGCCCTGGGCTCTATGAGTTCTTACTGGGGCTTACGAGATCACCTACTAAAGAAGTCTCAGCGACAGCAGAGAGGATCGAACCCACAACCCAAAGGCCTAATCCTGAATCCCTTATTATCTGCGTCAACTCTCATTTGCTAGTACACTATCACTTCTGATCCCTTAGGCTTCACCTCAAACTGGAACGGACCTGAAGTCTGCAACTATACCGGAATTTACTGTGCACCACTCTCAGAGGATCCCTTCACCATCACCGTCGCCGGAGTGAATCTCAATGGTTCTAACATATCCGATTCATTGCCGGAAAAGCTCGGCCTTTTAACAGACCTCGCTGTCATCAACATCAACTCGAATCGTTTCATTGGACCCCTCCCGAAAGGCTTCAGATCCATGAAGCTTCTCTTCGAGCTTGATGTCAGTAACAACCAATTCTCTGGTGCTTTCCTTGAGTCGTTTTGAATCTCCCTTCATTACGTTACTTGGATTTAAGTTTCAATAACTTCCATGGCGATGTCCTTTCCCAACTGTTCGACATGAAACTTGACGCCATCCATTTTGATAAACGACAATAAGTTTCGGTTCAAGTGCTCGAGAATCTGGGAAATTCTCCTGCTTCTGTGATTGTATTGGCAAATAATGATCTCAAGGGGTCCATAATTCCTCATGGTGTGGTCAAAATGAAGGATAAATTGAATGAGATTATCATTTCAAACAGTGGATTAAGTGGTTCTTTGCCTACAGAAATTGGGGAGTTAGTTAATTTGACAATTTTGGATGTGAGCTCTAACAGTTTTGTTAGGTCGTTGCCGAAGTCTATGGTGGGGATGAAGAACTTGGAGGTGTTGAACGTGGGGCATAACAAGTTTTCCGGTGAGATTCTGGTGGGCGTGTGCTTATTGCCGAGGATTAACACGTGCGTTTAATCTCTTCAACAGAGAGACATCAGAGTGTGCCAAGGTGCCGGGTGAACGATGACCGTCCGGCAATATCATGTGCCAAAGAGATCACTATGAAGTTCAACCGATTGAATAAAAGCTTTTCTTTAATTACCTTTCTCATCCATGAAATAAACCACTTTTAACTAATTTATCGAATCAAAAAATGATAGTTAATTCATTAAATTTATTTAAATTAAAAAAAAAGTTTCAACTTCATTCATACGAAATGAGAGGAAAATAAAATATAATGAGCCACATTGAAACATTAACTATATAAATAAAATTGACAAACAAGCAATACTTATCTCTTCAAATGACTTGTATTGCAGGGAAATGGGTGTATCAATTAACCTTTCCCCCATCTAATCTATCATTAAATCCAAACAATTAAAAGTTGATATAATGATTAAGATATTAAATGGACAAGAAAATCAATGAAGACACCACTATAAGGGTACTTATACCATCATAAAGCACTTCTACAATAAACTGATGGTATTCATAGTATTAATTAATTTTGTCTAAGATTATTCTTATTTAATTAAGAGAATTAAAACTCCAATTAAATTCTGGTGAAATACCAAAATCTAAATGTAGGCCTATATTTTTAATAAATTCCTAAGAAAGTCTTCATTAGGGATTTCAAGATGTGTTCTTAAGAGACGATGACACTTCTTTATTAATTTTTTTTCCCTTTTTTTTTGTGGTAAAATTTTTCCCACTTTAATACATATTGAATGAACCACTCTATCTTTTCCTCCCTATTCCTATGAGGTGGTTACAAATTTCTTATATTTTGAACTAGGCGAGTACATCAGCTGAGTAGCCTTTCCCTTACATATCCCTGCTGTATACAACTTAGAAGGGGAAAAAAAATACTCATCCAGTCCTTAATATAAAATATATTTTGGGGGTTAATGTTAGTCCTAAATATAAGACATAATTTTTATATTTGTGAATGTTTTTCTAATGTACCCCTATTAATGCTCTCTTGACCATAATAAAGGAGGAGAGTGAATGAGAGAATTAAGGAAAATGATTATGACATTTTGGAAAATTCATGCCATATTAATTAATTTAACTAACTTTTTTAATCTAATCAAATTAAGTAAATATGTCTTATATTAAGCATTAGTACTATCATAACTGAGATTGTAATATTTGAACATAACATTATCACTAGGCCTCATCTTTCTCATAGCTATACAAAACATAGCTATCCTAAACTTAAAAATCAAACTAAATTTTAAACTAGAGTTTTATATATCTTGACTATACAATGTGAATGGCTAAAAAAAATTGTATAATCTCTTGCAAGTCGATACAAATTTCCTCTTATTTATTGGATATAATTAGTTTTGATAATATCTATATGTCATTATTAAGAGTAAAAAGTTTACATAATATATTTATCTCCTAAGTTGACTAATTTCTATATTTAATTTAGATTCAAAGATTAGATGGAGAATGATCAAGAAGAAGATCAATTAAAAAGTTATTGAATTGAATTAATTAAGAGGAAGCAGAAGAAAGAAATTGATTCAAAGATTAGATGGAGAATGATAAAATAGATCAATATAGAAGTCATTAAATTGGATTTAATAAGAGGAAGAAGAAAAAAGAAATTGGTCGAGACTTAGATTTCAGAAATTACAGTTTGGTACCATGATTTTAGAAATGATAATTTGATACAACGATTTTCAAAATGTCAATTTAGTTTGTGCTACAGTGATGCTATAGTGCGCACTTGAGTATTATCTTCAACATACTCGAGTATCCATGATGATACTCGAGTATTGAAGGGTTTTTCATGACTCTATTTGTCCTTGTTTAGTGTTTCACTTGACCGAGATTTGTTAGTTCAATGATATCTCCCAAATTAGAAATTCAATTGAGGTGAAACCAATTTAATATGACATTAGACTCCCAATACATCATTTGGACATAAAAATCAAGCCCAAAAGAGCTATGAATTTTATAAGTTTCTACATGAAATCTCACCACATATCAGACATAGGTTTGGTAAATTGAGTGTATCTCATAAAATACACATCTAATTGAGCTGAAACCAGTGGCATATGAAATTAGATTTAAATACCTTTTCAAAAAAAAATTCAAGATCATAGAAAAATTTCTAGACATTGGTCATTTGCCAAATTTTTTGAAGTTATATCGAGATGTTACGGTTATTGGAATATGACTTTCGCGCTGCTAATACTCTTACGTTTTGAATCTATATCAGGAGATTAATCTTTGCACAAGATGAATTCAGTATACATGGTTGCCAACAATAGTTTTGCTTGACACTCAGAAGCTATCTGGAAGAAATCATGAGGATACTTGAGTACTCATGTTGATACTCAAGTATAGTGCTCGAGTATGTAAATGAATACTTGAGTATGGATCAAGGACATAAGACACTCGCAGGAACTAAAGCATGATACTCGTTGTCTCTGGACTTAATGACTAATGAGTACTCAAGCATGATTCAATAGCACTCAAGTATGTTACTTGAATATGCATCAACAGTACTCAAGTATTGATGTTTGAGCAACAAGCTTCCATTATGTTTTGTGAAGGATACTCAAGTATTGTACTCGAGCATGAGATCCTTTACTTGAGTATTGTCGTTTGCTAGTAGAAACTTAGAGTAACTCTCACAAAGCTTTCTGGGAAATATTTGAAGAGTACTCAAGTATCCAAGTGAGTACTTAAGTATAGTCGAGCACAGAAAGACACTGACAGAATTTGAAGTGAAGGATACTCAAGTATAAATAAGAGTACTTGAGTATGAAGAGTAATACTCGATTATCGACACACTACTTTAGTTCTGAAACGTCTCCAAGAATTTAGAAATTGTTGTTATCATTGATTACACTTGATTAATACTCATACTACTTCTCAATGCTACTAAACATATTTGTTTAGGAGTTTTAGATGATTTGAATCATGGATTACGTGCTAAATCGCAAAAGAAAATCTTTGTGTTATAACATTAAATGCGACGACAGAAAACAAAGTAGAGAAGCGATGCTTAAAGCAAGTCAATGAATATTGTTTAAAGCGCCTATTTTGGTGAAAATGATAGCGACCCAACCTCAGCAATCTTAGAGCTGACCAACAGGATGTCATGTGGAGATATATTGTAGCGAAACGAAAATGACCAAACCTCAAATTTTGCCAACAACTCCAATCTATGTCTAACAGAAAGCTTCATCTATCTAACAAAAAGTTTGAACACTTACAACAGTTTAACAAAGTTAAATGATAGAAAAAACATAGAAAATGCACAGGCGCTCCAACAGTTACTTCCAACGATCATATACCAATACTCAACAGTCATTTGACCTCCATCGACTATAAATAGAGACTCATTTAAGACAAAAAAAACCAACGAATGCATTGACGAAGCCAATGACGATGTATTACAATTTCACCGTCGAAATGCTAACACTCTGAATCTAAAGTTTCTCTCATACGCTCTCTGTTATCAATGTTTATATAGTTTATCATAGACAATTTGATGATTCGTATCGCACTTTAGTGTTCATCCTATATACTTTTGAGATAAAAGATTGATTGTAATTCTTCATTATAAGGTTATATTCTTATAGTGAATAAGGGAGAGTATCTTAGTGAGATATTTGTGAAAGGCTATACAAATGTCCGGCTACACTTGTGAGACTATAGTGGTTCTCAAGTACCCAGTTAAAACTTAAGTAAGATAGTGGATTGAAATCTTAGGAGGAGCCTAGGGGTTGGACGTAGGTCATCATGGATTGAATCGAACCAGAATAAATCACAGTTTACATATTATCTTCCTTAAATTCCTATATTTCCAGAATATATGTTTGAATGACTAAGTATCACTTTATAACTTATTACTGTCATACGCACTACTTTTACTAAGATACGAAAATATTTTCAAAATTTTTATGTTTTTATCATACAACCAATTCATCTTCTCTCTTAGGTGACATCCAAGTCTAACATCGTTTCCTTATTTCGAAAGTGATAAAAATACTTCTAAAAAGCTATACTATGCAGGCACCGAGAATCAATATCAAAATCCTCCTATTTGTATAGAAATATCTTAAAGAAATGGGCTAAATTAGCAAAAGAATAATGTTGTCTCTCATTTTAGTAAATCCCCGTTTTGCTTAACTAATACCAAGTACTTCCTTATGTGACTGTATTTTAATCAGTATCAATACCTATTGTATTGCTTGCATCATAATCAATATTAATACCTTTTGTATATGTTTTGTATATCTGTCCTTGAGTTTGGTTTTATCATCAAATTCCTAATCTTAGATTTATGAATGTTAACAAAAAAAAAAAAAAAAGCCAAGTGAACCACAAACTCATTATATAATTTTCAAAAGGATAAAAGTGCAAAAATACCCTTGAGCTTTGCTCTCAGGAGCGTCCAGTACCATGTGATTTTTTTAGAGCAAAAGTACTTACATGGTTACATTTTAGGAGCAAAAATACCATTCTCCATTAGTTGACCGTTAACCATGCTACCGGCGACCGGCCGCTGGCAAATTTTTTTTTAACAATTTTTTGTAAAAAAATAAAATAAAAATACCCCACCGACCTTCCCTTGCCAGTGGGCGCCACTGCCAACCCCCACACCGACGCCAGCCCATAATTAATAACACGCACGCACGCACAGCCCATAATTATATGGCCTAGTTGAACCAGATGCTTTAAAGGCGTTGATGATATACATGCGGTCAGAAACTAAAACTAAATATGGAGCTAGTGTGAAAAGGAGGGAATTATGATATTGATTAATACACAGGAAGAGAATAATGTGTGAAGTAATCGGATATGTGAGAGGCATATATATATAAGAGTGAGAGTGTTGGTCATTACTTGTTAAAATTGAAAGAAGCTTTTGTAATTAATGTGTTTGGGTGGATGAGAAGATATGAAGAAAAGGTAAGACATGATTTATGTATACTACGTACGTAGAGGCCGAATGTTCACTCAGTACTGATCGATCACGCAAGGAATATAGAGGATCCAACTCTACTTAATTAATTACTAATTATCCGTCCTTTTATTTTTGCTGCCTCCTCATTGTTTCCCACACGTACACTTGCTTCCTTCCATTTTCTTTAATTAATTAAGCTCCTACACTTTCTGTCATCGCTTCTTTAACCTCCCATCCCATTACGTAAAATGAAATTTGTTGTTGAAGACAATGAAATATATTTACGTAGAATTATAACGAAATATAATATTTTATATAGAATTATTAATATAACTTAATTTTGAAATATATATAAAAAAATTTATTTGATTTTTGATTATACGTAAATATATTTCCAATTTTTTTAACAAGTTTTTGTAAAAAAAAAAAAAAAAAAAATTGCCGGCGGCCAGTCGCCGGTAGCAGGTGGCCGCCGATGTGGGGTGCCAGCGGTGGGGCCCACCCGGAAGGGGAGGTGAGGGTGGGGTATTTTTGTTTTTTTTAAAAAAAGAATTGTTAAAAAAATAAAAAAATAAAAATTTTGCCGGCGGCCAGCCGCCAGCGTGGGGTGCCGACAGTGGGGCCCACTAGCAAGGGGAGGTGGGGGTGGGGTATTTTTCTTTTTTTTAAAAAAAATTATTTTAAATTAAGGGTGAAAAGGTAATTTTACCATGATTAACGGTCAACAAACGGTCAACTAACGGAGAAGGGTATTTTTACTCAAAAAATATAACCACGTAGATACTTTTGCTAAAAAAAAAAAAAGCACATAGTGCTGGACGCTCCTGAGGGCAAAGCTTAAGAGCATTTTTACACCTTTACCCTTTTCAAAATATTTAACCACTACTAAAGTCATTAGATTTAGAAGCTATGAAACATTACCAACACAACTGGGGGTCTATTTGCCCTGTAACGAACAAGGTTCGAATTTTCACCAAGAAAAAAGATATAAACATTTTGGGAGAAAATAGGATTTGTTATGAATATACTTATTATGTGGATGTCTATTGACTCCCGGTCTCCAAATGTTACAAGATGACATGGGACCCACGCATAGTACCATGCATAGTGATTTACTATTTGGTGGGACCCGCACACAATTATACACACACCCACGGGAAGGAAATCCGTGAGTGTACAGTTTATGTTTTAGAGGAAAACTACACCAAATGACCCTGAGGTGTAAATTACACTAAAGACTCATTTTCTTTCTATAAATAGAGATCTTTTGTAACTATTCATTATATAGTTGAAATGAGAATTTCTCTCTCTACTTTCTCTCTCTATAATCTTTTCTCTTATTTTTATCAATTTTATAACACATTATCAGCACGAGATTCTAACCAATTGAGCCTTGTGTGTCGTTAGTCTTTGTCTTCTCCTTCTGACTCTGCAGATCTTTAGATCCCTCAGCCTCCCTCTTCTTCTTCAAACTTCAATTCTCATCTCCTAGATTATTTTCAGAGTCTGAGAGGAACCTTTGTTTATTTCATCTCCTAGATTATTTTCGTTATCTCTCTCCAGCTGTAGCGTCACTGGTCTTGTTCTTTGTTTCTCAATCTCTCAGTCTCTTTGTTCCAGTCCCCCTTTGATTGTCGCGCCTCTGTTTCTTTTATTTCTTGTTCTGCGTTCTCTGTCCAGTCCTCTGTCTTTTCTTTTGTGCCGTCAACGTCTTTGCTCTCTCAATTCATTTTGTGCGTGTCTCAGCTTCTTTAATCAATGATGTTTGGTTTTCTTTTCATTCAGGGCCAAATATATCACATGCATCCACAATTGAATAATTGTGATGGGCCCTATACGTCACATGCATCATTTTCTTCTTCTTCCTTTTATTACTGCTTTATTTATCTTTCTTTTAATTGTTTTTATTTGATAAAATTTAATCTAGATTTAATCTTTCTTAATAATAAAATTTGACTCCAGGTTGGAAGTCTAGATTTAATCTTTCTTTTAATTATTTTTATTTGATATTTTATAATTGTTACTAACTTTACTAACATTTATTTTTACGTATTTATTTTTATGTCACTAACATTTAATTTTATTACTAAAATTTATTTATCTTTTATGACGGCACATTAATATCTTTACTAGTGGGTTCTATTTATTTATTTTATTAAGCATTTATTTATCTTTTATGGCGGCAACACTACTATTTATTAGTAGGCTCCATTTATTTATTTTACTATACATTTATTTATTCTTCATGGAAGCACACTAGTATCTATTAGTGGGCTCTATTTATTTATTTTATTTAGCGTTTATTTATCTTTTATAGTGGTGACACTTTGTGGGCCCCATTTATTTTATTTTAATTTTTTACTGCTTTATTTATTTTTCATGGTAGCAACACTAGTATAGTGGGCACCATTTATTTTATTATTTACTGCTTTATTTATTTTTCATGGTGATAACACTAGTATAGTGGATTCCATTTATTTATTATTTACTGCTTTAAATCCCCTTCCCTTTTATTTTCATTTATTTATTTATTGCCTTATATATCCCCTTCCTATTTATTATTTACTGTTTTAAATCCCCTTCCCTTTTATTTTCATTTATTTATTTACTGCATTATATATCTCCTTCCCATTTTTATTATTTATGGCAATGACACTAATACATGTATATTAGTGGGTTCCATATATTTATTTTATTATTCTTATATTTTATATTTATCCTGATGAAAAATTGTTAAAGGCCATGAGATCAAAATGCCATGGTAATATGAGGCATAAATTGGCCTGAGAGATATGAGGCATAAATTGGCCTGAGACTATGAGGAGGCATAAATTGGCTTCAGACCATGAGATAAATTAGTTTAAAACTAAGAGGCAAGTTAGCTTGAAGCCAAGAGGCAAGTTAGCCTGAATCCAAGAGACATTATGAAATAAGGCTTGATCCATAAATTTTGTATGCCATCAATTGTATAAAGGCCTCAATATTGTATATTTGACATTTAATACTCCCTTAAATTATGAGACAAGGGATTGTATGATCATGGTTGATTGTAAATAAATATATCCAATTTGCTCTTGCAGTAGCAAAATTTTGATTAAGTCAAGAAATATTGTGGATTAATTTCTTGCCATGATCAAACAAATCTGTGAATTATGGATCATGAATTTTATCCAACTTCATTCCCAGAAGTGAATGAAGCAATAAATAAATTGTGATTATGGTTATTTTACTATTATTTTGTGTTTAGATAATTATAACAATTTTTGTGAATATGAGAGAAGAATATTCATAAACAAAATGATTAAACAAAAAGCAATATTATTTCAACAAAGTTTAATAGCGAGTGGCTCAACTCCATTACAAACCTTAATCATCTCATTTTGAAGATATTTAATGTCTTCTTCTTTTGCTTCTCTTGAGATGGGATCCAGATGAGGCAAAGCTCTTTGTAATATCGAGATTTGCATCATAAGTTTCTTAAGCTTTTTGTGTGGCCACTCAGTTAACCCTCCTTTTTGATAGATCTTTTGTATGGTGTGAGTAGACATATTTAATTGTTTACTCGCATCATCTAGGGTTAAGTGAAAATAATCACTTAAATCATGGTGTGTTGTTTTCTTTATTCTTTCCCGTTGCTCCATTGTTAATCTATATAATTCACCCTGATTAAGGGATGATATATCATATGGAATATTAACCGCGGGCTGTTTTCCTTTATCTAATGGATTTTCAATGTTGGTTTGAAATGAACTCCGCGGTAGTTCATTTGGATTTTTAGCCCATTCCGAACCAACACAAAGGACCTCATGATAGTCCAATACAGGATCACGCATCAAGTTATATCCTGATGCTTGTAAATCTATACAATACTGTGTCAGAAAATGTTTGATTTCTCCAAAATTTTTATTATTAAAATCAAACATTGGAAGCCTGTCAATATTGTAAGATTTATCCTGTACATTTTCAAATAAAATAGCATGGGAAATCATACCTATCTTCCTTCCGTGAACTTCAAGTTTATGATATTGAAGTCCGTTGGTATGTATAATTTCCCGTAAAACATGATAGCAACTACATTCTAATAAGCTAGTAGTTGCTAATTGGCTTGTAGTTGTTGGCTGGATGATTGTTGCTGGCTGGCTGGTTGTTGATGGCTAGCTGGTGGTTGTTTGCTGGCTTGCGAGTGCTGGCTCATTGATTGTTGTGACTATTGGTTGAATTTGACTGGTAGACTCCATCAGTTCGGCTATAGTTCTACACCTTTTAACAGGCCTTCTTGATGAACCTACTTCAGTTGTACCTTCAATTCTTGTAGATTGAGGAAGAACACTTGTTCTTGGGGGAGAAGTAGGTACATTTGAAGCAGAAAGAGGAATAGTAGAAGGAGGAATAAACATCTCAAAAGGATTAGGAGATAACAAAGAAGTAAATGACATGTTGGGCTGATCATCATACAACAAAGCATCAAGTAATGTTGTTTCAGATGTATCAGAAACTGGGATAAAATTGCTAGGTCCTGCCATGGCAATAGTATTTAGAGAAATATATGAGTATCTGGTAATTGATATTATCAGATGCTTGTGTGTTTGTGAGGCATGTTCGTTTGCCTTCTTCTATTTATAGCCAAATTAAATCCTATTGAATCTTTACAGATTTGCGCAGTCCTGTTAAATCTCTACAAATCTGCTCTCTATAAAGCACGAGCCTGGAGTCTTTTTGACTTTATATGCATATGACAATCTGAGTTGTTGCGCCTGTGATCCCACAGTGATACATGTTACGCCTGTGATTCCACAGTGATGCGCCTGTGATTACACAGTATTGCGCTCGTGAATCTGCAATTATACACCTGATGATTTTGTATTTAATATATATTTGTTTGTTGATTCTGAAAAATGGAAATTTTGTTACCAGAAGTAACAAAATTATGCATTGATAATGCATTAAGAAATCTGTGGAATTTTAATGAAATAGATATCATATATGCTATTATTATGGAATATTGTATGGAAATTCCATGAATTAATTTTTAAGGTCTCACACTTGAGGGGGAGAATGATATATATCAAGTGTGAATATTTATGTGATAATTCTTTGTGAATGTTTCTGTGTTGATTCCCCCAAAATGAATATTAGATTTGATGATAAATCATATGGAAAGTTGGCATGACTTGTTTAATCATTCGAGTCATATATTATGTGCTGCTTGTTCTCAAATAGAAATAATTATTGGATCTCTGGAAATATATCAAATTGAAAGATTAGATGTGAGATTATAAGTCTGCAAAGTTTGCAGTGATGTTTGCAACTAGAAATTTGCAATATATTATGCGCGCAATTTTCCATATTGAATGATCCAGAAATCATATATAAGTAAATCAATGATTATGAGAATATTGTTTATATATATATTTGCAGCAATTATATAAGCCAACAAAATTCTCCCCATAAAATTGGCTTTTGGTCAGGAGTCAGATTAATTCCATCTTAAAAGTTTTGAATGTGCAATGATTATTAATCCTCTACTATGCACACAGATGGATATATACTGCATGATTAGATGAGGGGGAGAAAAATAAGCAGATTGGGTAAAAGAGATAAAGTGGAATGAATTATCATTGACTCATGTTAATCCTCATACAAATATATGTGTACTAAGAGTTTAAAATGATAATTCAGTTGCAGAGTTTAGTTAATCGAATGCCATAAGCATTCACTGACTTAAAGAAAGTGACAATGTCACAAGTCCCAACTGCAAATGCTCCTATATGAATTGTTATGAAGCACGCCTGAAGCGTTGCAGGTCCATCGGTTTTAAAGATAAAAATCCTCAAAAGAGAAAAGGAGCTATAAAAATATAGATGATCAAGTTGAGGATAATTAAAAAAAGCTCCAGAAGAGCAATCTCATGTAGAGTTATTATCTCCAGTAGAGATATTATAAGAAGAGTGTTGTGGTCCAAAAAGAGACCCAGGTACCTAATATATGTGAATATAATGAGATCTCGATAAATTATGAATGAAATCCGATGGGATCGGAAAAATAAAGTCAACGTTGACGACATTTATGTTGATATGATATCATATGCTGTAATAAATGATAATGAGGATCATGAGCCACAATATATTAATGTGTGCCAAAAGCACATGTCCTTGAAGGACATAAGGCGCCAGAAACACATATGTCCTAGAAGGACTCAAGATGCTGGAAGCATTAAATTCTCGAGAATAATCAATTAAATAAATTCATATAGTGCATATAGCATCATTATCTAAATAAAAATTTATTAAAGTTCTAATTGCACATGTATATTTATGAAAAGATTATTATGATTTTACTTGAAAGATTTAGATCTTGCAGGTATACAATGAATAATCAGATCGACCGTTTTTATTATTCCACAACGAATAACAAAATACTTGATGATAGAAAAAATGATATGCTCAGAATGATATTGAAGCAATGTGGTCATCAGGGGGAGCAAGTCTGATGTAATCAAGAGGGGGAGACGATACACGCTGTACTCTTTTTCCTTTATCTAGGTTTTGTCCCACTGGGTTTTCCTAGAAAGGTTTTTAATGAGGCAGTACTGAATAGTGTATTAATGAATGATGTACTCTTTTCTTTCGCTAGGTTTTTATCCCACTGAGTTTTTCCTAGTTAAAGTTTTTAACGAGGCACATTCATAAATGAACATCCAAGGAGGAGTGTTATGAATATACTTATTATGTGGATGTCCATTGACTCCCGGTCTCCAAATACTACAAGATGATATGAGACCCACGCATAGTACCATGCATAGTGATTTACTATTTGGTGGGACCCGCACACAATTATACACACACCCACGGGAAGGAAATCCGTGAGTGTACAGTTTATGTTTTAGGGGAAAACTACACCAAATGACCCTGAGGTGTAAATTACACTAAAGACCCATTTTCCTTCTATAAATAGAGGTCTTCTGTAACTATTCATTATATAGTTGAAATGAGAATTTCTCTCTCTACTTTCTCTCTCTATAATCTCTTCTCTTATTCTTATCAATTTTATAACAGGATTGCCTTTGTGGAGAAAATAAAAATTAAAACTAAAACTCTAGTACAGCCTACTACGTTTTAAGAAGTCACGAGTAAAGCCGTCTTAATACTGAATCAATATTTTCAGTTTCAGGGTGAACAATTATACAAGCATGCATCCAAAACCTTCCAAGAGAGGACGCTCGAATCAGACATTTCGGTAAAACCCTACCAAGATTGTGAACCCGCACCGCAATTCTGAGATTAATTCTAGAAGATAAGTTTTAAATCATTGCCGTTGAGTCTCTTCTCTTTGAAGAAGAAGTATACTAATGGCGGCTGCCCCACCTTCGGCGGAAGGAGAAAAAATGTCTCTGAAAGATCAGGGCAATGAGTTTTTCAAGTCTGGGAAGTATCTCAAAGCCGCAGCACTGTACACCCAAGCTATCAAGCAAGATCCTTCAAACCCTACGCTTTATAGGTACATCCTTTCGAATCTTGTTACTCTATCGATTATAAGTGGTTTCACATCGAGGTTGATCACTTGTTCAAAATCACGGGCGACATTGTTTTGGTCGGTTTCGTTTACCGTGGCGTAGTTTTGCTTAATTAGTGACATTCTTCACTGGATTAAATTAATGAGTTTGCTGATCTGGCTTTTTGGATCGTTTTGGTTGAATTTGTGGGTTATTGGGCTGAAAAAAATATTGGTGCCTGCGTCTGTGGTGTTGCGGCCTAATGAATTCGTTTGGAGCTGAAAGTCGATATTCTTTGGTTTTGTTGGGTTTTAACTATTATTGTGAATTAAGTTTGAACATCTAGTTCCGGTTTGATGCAGAGTTTGAGCAGAGGAGAGCCTCTGTTCCTTCTAAATAAATGGATTATGAAAAGTAAAAATGATTCAAGTGTGCTAGTTTATCCGATTTGAGCCAAGGGAAGAACAAAAGGGTAGCCAGCCTTTTGGGTGGGACTCGTGGCGACCCACTCTCCGTGGTGCTTCTTCACTCTTATTGTCCTGGATGCTTTCTATGTAGCTTCTTCCTATTATGGGGATGCCTCCTGTCCTGTGGGCAGCTTTTGCTTTAGCTCGTCTTGGACCCTTGGGGTTCCAGGTAACCCTTTTCCAAGTTGCTCCTTCCAAGCTTGCTCTTTCTGTATTGGTCAGCTTTCAATCAAAGAGCCGCTTAATGCAATGCAAAGTCTATCCCCAAAGACTGGTCCGCTGAGTGTGAGAGCTTGAAAGTATCAAATTACGTGTTGATTGTTGTCCATACCCCTTGCACTTAGTACTATACAGTAACGGATAAACATTTCCCCATGTTATAGATGTTAACTGTTGTCTCATTAGTTCTGGCCTATTTCTTTCTAGGCATTGGATTGCTCATGAATTTCCTTCAGGGCATAATAATTCTGACATTTATTACTAAGCTGGGTTTGTGGTGCAGTAGCATGCAACATTGTTATCAATGAACGTATCCAATTCCTTTAGTTAGTATTTTAATGCAAATGGGGGTTCTCCTTATTATCTTGACATTTATTGGTTGTTAATGTTGAGACCCATATGATCTCCATTACAATGTCTGAAAATCCATAGCTTTCTCTTCTAGTGTTTGAATAAGCCACTTGATTCACTGAACCAGGTGCAACATTTACTGGTGATATGGCATGGCATGTCATAAACTGTTTCCGTTACTGATTTAAGCATGATTTGATGACGTCAATGATTCAGATGATTGATCTCTCTTAAATTTGAGCAGCTGTTCTTGTGGGCTTGGTCATTTGGTTATATTTGTTTGCTCACCGGCTAACTAATTCATTACAGTTATTGTTTATTCTTAGATGATAATTGATTATTAGTCTATTTGCCACATCCAATGTGCTTCTGATAATGTCAAATGCTGGACAGCACATTGCTGGAGATAAAATATGGATCAATTGTTGAAATACTATGTGTTTCGTGCATTTGGGAGGCAAAGGTTTCTTTGTTCTTGTGCATTTATATAGCAGTAGTTTGTATCTTCAGGCATTTCAACAATGAGAAATGTTCCATGCCATGCATGCCAATAATAAAACATCTTGCCCTGATGAAACTTCTGTACATTGTATACAGTAACCGTGCAGCTGCATTGCTACAACTGGATAAGCTTACAAAAGCTCTTGAGGATGCCGAGATGACAATAAAACTAAAACCTGAATGGGAAAAGGTAAACATATACTAGATTTCTTTAAGCCTGATCTTATTTGAAGCTTGTAATAGGAATAATATGCTCAGTGATGTTCTTGAATTCACTTTCAGGGGCATTTTAGGAAAGGATGTGTACTTGAGGCCCTGAAGCGATATGATGACGTACATAATTCAACTTTCTTTCCTCTTTGCTTTTGATTGGAAGACATGTGTATCCCTATAATTTTAGGTTTCTGATTCTCATGCACCTGGCTTTTCAATATTTGTAGGCCTTAGCTGCCTTTCAGATGGCTTTGCAGTATAACCCACAAAGTCAAGAAGTATCAAAAAAGATAAGGAAGATAAACCAACTAGCAAAAGATAGAGATCGAGCACAAGAAGTGGAGGATAAAAGATCTAATGTGGACATGACTAAGCATTTAAATACATTGAAACCTGAATTGGTTAGTATTTTTCGTTAATTTGGTGAGATATTCCAGTTTTATTCTCTGGCGTGCTTTACATACATGCATTTCCATTGTCTAGGATGTTGTATTGCATTAATGGATCTATATTCTGGGTTTCTGAGATGTTATGTTTGTCCATTTCAATTCTGGGTCGCTTCTCATAAACTTGTGTAAGATGGTAAAGACGTAAAGTAACTAACATGCCCTCATATATACTCATGCATTATTTTTAACATTTCCAAAGTGACTGTTTGATCTGGCTTCCACAGTCTGCAAGGTATGGATCTGAAGAATGCTGGAAAGACTTGTTTTCTTTCATTGTTGAGACCATGGAGACAGCTGTAAAATCATGGCATGCAACTTCTACAGTGGATCCTAGAGTCTATTTCCTTCTTGATAAGGAAAAGACAAATACTGATAAATATGCCCCAGTTGTTAATATTGATAAGGTGAAAATTCTTTTTGTTTTTTATTTGAATTCTTCTTGTGTTATGCTTGGTTTTTTTGCCCCCTTTCCTTTATAGACATGAGGATGAACGTGGATTTTGGCATTTTCTTTCAATGGCTTTCTTTTAATGGCTGTACTCTTATGTCATCTGGTGTATCAGGCCTTTGAATCACCACATACACATGGAAGCTGTTTTTCATTTCTCAGGCAATATGCTGAAGACTCCTTTTCCAGAGCAGCTTGCTTAGTGGTTCCCAAAAGCATAATTGCTTATCCACAGGTGAATTTTGATTTCTGAATGCATTTCAAATTTGGGATTGATGGGTCTAAAGGAAAAATGTTTTTGTACAAGAATTGTCACTGCTTACTGCAAAGTTCTGTGTGTCTCAGTACGCAGTGAGGTGACTTCTGTACATTTTTCTATGTAAAACATTGTTGCGACCAGTTTTCCTCAAATTGGTAACTGGAAACCCCTAATTGGTTGGACTGGGAACATGGAAAGACTAGGCTATCTAGTCATTATTCCTGTAAAACAGATCGATTTCCCAAACTGATTTTTTTCGGCAAAATATTTAAATATGCATTCTATGTTTGCAGGTCTGGAAAGGCCAAGGATCAAGGAGATGGAAACATGGTCAGAATGATGGTTTCTTTGTTCAATTTGAATCATCTTCACATAGGAAACTCTGGTTTATTCCCAGTTCTAATGAAATGGGACAAACATTATGCAGGTTTCTCTTCCGCCCTCTCTTGATTGCAGCTTATTCTCTGAAAATATAAGCTAATAACTTATAGTGGCTATCATTGTGGAAGTAACAAAAAATAATTTCAGGAAAAGTTGCTTACATGCTATAATCAGTTTTTTATTTTCATGTTTTTAGATTACCTGGTTATTTTCTTCCAAATGAACTTTATGTGACAATAAGCAGATAAATATCAGAATTTTAGGCCTTGTATGATTCTGTTATCTATTTATGTTCTGAAAACAATTCTGTAAAGTAATTGTTTATGCACTCTGTTTTTCCCCTTCGTAGCAAGCATTAATTTCATGAATCCTAAGATGAACTTGAATTGAAAATGCCAGGTTCCCTCATAAAATGTTGTGAAGAAAAAAAAAGTTTTGTTTTTGGCCCTTGCTTCCTGGTGCAAAGCATTCACGTTTGTAGTTTGTATCTAGAAATAAATTTAAAACTGGATTTTCTTAAAAGAAAATTTTAATATAGCTTGCTTGAAATCTTGGGCTTGCTGTGGATATATCATGCTTGAATCTTGTTTTGGAAAATTTCATATACATCTTCGGTTCATGCAGCTGTTAAGACTCCTTACGAGAATGGTTTTGCATATGCCTGTACTTAATACACATGGTCCTTAGACTACTGTTATTCATAATATTTTTCCTAGGCGATAATAATATGAAAACTTTTGCTGTTGAGAAGTAGTGTGCTGTAACAATGTGTTTGATATTAGTTTTCAAAACCTGTTCACCATAACCATGACTCCTTTCGTGAAATGCATGTACTTGGTAATAATAACATAAAATCTTGGCTGTTAGTCTTTAGTGTCACATTGTGTTTGATAGAAGTTTTCAACACAGAAACAGATGCTCTCCTTTTTTGTTGAGAGTGTGGTTGAGTTTACGCTATATATATATATAAACATTGAGATTTATAGTTTTATTTTGTATATGATTTTACAGGGACCCAGAAGTCTTGGACATTGGCGCTCATGAAATTCTTCCGCGTCTATTCAAAGAAGAGCTGCCTAGTTCTTAGCCATTCATTATCATTTGGTTTATGCTCTTTTTTCCCTGGCAACAAAAAGAGCTAGAGGTTCATGGGAATTGTGGAGTTCCCAAGATTACAGAAATGTTATGAATATTTATCTTGTAAGGCAAATTTTGGAAATATGAAATGCTGGCAGTATGATTATTCTTTTGTCAGATAGATCCCTCAACTTATCATTATCCGCTGAAACAGGCCTGGCGTTTCAAGTTGCAATTTTGTGTTCTGGTGATCTCAGGAGCCTCCAGCCCCTTGTTTTGTTTTTTTTGTTTTTTTTTTCCCCAGTTTATAGTGTTTCTGTAATATCAAGCCTTTGATACATTATTATTAGTGTTGGAAATTACTTATATTCTGAATGGTTTGATCATGGAATGGACCTTTTAATTTGGCCAGAAATTTTGTTCGCCAATATTCTTTGTTGATAGACCCGTTGCAATGCTACAATTAGTTTTAGAAGTCTGATTGACTCATTCATTTCAATTATAATTCAAAATTGTATACAGTAAGTTACTCTTCCCCTTCCTAGTAAGCTTCAAACCAGTGAATGGGTATCTCACACTATCATTCTATCAACTATCATCAACTAGACTATTGAACTTTTGTGGAACTTGCTCTAGTTAAAAATGAGTCTAGTTGAAAATGGGCCATATACTCGTATGAGTTAGTTCGGTTTTAGCAATTGACATTTTCCATATTTGCCTCATTAACTATGATTTTCACTTTTAATAATAATTAATTCATTGATATGACATTTTTGTATTTTTAAAATAATTTTAATACCATTAATGATACGTTATTAATGACTTGCAATCTATAATCCCATGTACATTTTTAATTAGAGATTGATGGATTGATGAAGACATTTTAAAAATGGGTGAAGATGTAAATTTGTTTCGAAAGTTCTTATTGAGAAGTTGCTCTGAAAGTTTTTTCAAGTTCAATGTGTCCCCCCTGAAGAATGCACTTATTATTTCTATTACTGAACTTGTTATTCTTTTTTTTTTTTTTTTTGGTAAAAATTGAACTTGTTATTCTTATTACGCAATTTGTTAATGGTGCTCAGATTTTGATTTCATGAGAGAGACATGTGTTCCCCTGAAGAATGAACTTGTTACACACATTCCTTAAATAACTTGTTAATCTCATTAATGAACTTGTTATTTCCATTACGACTTTTGGGTTCAAATGTCAGGGTTACTGTTCATCATCTTCTTCATCTCTCATTCCTTTCCCTTCCAACAATAGAGTCTAGTCCCAACAACCACCACATCTCAAACCCTTCCAACGATGGAATTCCTCTCTCTCTCCTCACCCTCTCTTCCTCAGATTTGGCTTATATCCTTTTCTACTTCCAGTCCGCTGCATTCGCTGCAAAAAAAACGCAACCGTTTTGGACCCAAAATCCTTATATCCTTTTTCTTTTTCTTCTTTTTTTTTTTTTTTAAAAAAGTCAAGCTCTGCCAAATAGAAAAAGATAATTTAGGATATTGAATAGTACTAAAAAAATTCTTCATGATCTTAAAAAAATATTTTATGATCTTGAAAAATATTTTAGGGTACTAACTTGTACTAAAAGAATACTTCAGAATACTGAAAAAATAATCCATGATCTTAAAAAATTATTTTAGAATCTTGAAAAAATATCTTAGTAGCAATCAATAGTACCTGAATTATTTTTTCAAGATCCTAAAATAATTTTTTAAGATAATGGATTATTTTTTTAGTATCAATCAATATCCTTTTAATATCAGCCAAATCCCTCTTCCTCACCCTCTTCCTAATCCTTCCTATACTCCCCATTAGAAAGCGGCGTGCCGGTGGACATGAAGGAATGTGGAGGTTGACGGTACGGTTGGAGGCATAGAGTTTCCTTGCAGTCCATCAATGGCGGTCACCGTAGGGAGAGCAAAGCATCATAAGGATATGTTAGGAGAGAGAAATGTGAGAAGGTGAGGAGAGAGAAAGAAAAAGTGAGGTAATTTTAGTAAAAACACTTAAATTTCAAAATATCAGATTCCTCTCAATCACCTTTGTGTCCTTTTAGTAGATGCGCGTTTTGAGGTTTTGGAATTTCATATGGCATTTAAATGAGATTTTTTTTCATAGTTTTACGTGATTTTTAATTAGATTCTTGTATTTTTAATTATTTATTCAATGAATTCTTATAAAAAGCTTTTATAAATATAAAATATAATTTTGTAATGGATAATATTATTAAATATTACTCTATAAATACTAATTTTATATAAATAATAAATTTTTATGTTTATATTTTTATGTATTATGGAAATATTATTCGTAATTTTTTTTAACTAAACATGTATTTATATTATGTATTTTTAATTCTAATTCTAATTTATTTTTATGATTATAAAATTTAAATAATAATAAAATTTTCTTAAAATTGAATAGAATTACCAATTAATCTATTAATTATTTTCAATTAAATAATTTAATTAAATTTATTATCAAAATATTATATTTTAATATTAAAATCTAAAAAACCTATAAGTACCTAATTAAAAATCATGTGAAACTATAAGGATCTAATAAATAGAAAAATAACTGGAAGGACGACATAATAAAAATCAAATGAAAGTATAGGGACCTGAAAAAATAAAAATAAAAATGATAGGACCTAATTAAAAATTGGTTGAAACTATAAGGACCTACAATTTAATTATCGAAAAAATACATTAGACTCTTTATAATTTATAAATTATTTTAAGTTTTTTATAAATTTAATTCACAAACATATCATATATCAATCATAGAGTTTCAAATAATTTTAATTTGCACATCTAATTACATATAAAACCAAGTTATAGCAAATAAAGACATTGGTCCGTGACAAATTGTATATAACATGTATTTTGTACATAATTTTAGCTTCTTTTTTTTTTTAAAAAAAAAGAAAAAATTAGGCCCCCTTCTAATTTCTAAATTATTTCGTCAGTCCGTTTTAAAGTTTTATCAAACACACATGATTTCTTCTCAAAATTTACCGAGCGGAGGAATTATGAGAGTAAGAATTTATAGGGACGAAATTTTTTTGATTAAAGAAATTGTAATAATTGAGTTATTTTTAAGTGAAAATTTATAAATCAAAATGATAATTAAAAAATTGAAGGATTAAAAGTTTTTTTGGAAAGAAAAGAATGGAACAAAATGGCGCGGAAGATTACCTGGCGCGGGAGATTAACGACTTGGAGCGAACGATTAGTAAACGGGAAACTTCTGTGCGCGTCTGAATGTCGCAATTTAAAAAGTCCAACGGCTATATTCGAATAAATTTCCCGCTCTTGTTCCTCCATTTGCTCTTTTCTTTGCATTGGTGTTTCGTGGCTATGGATTCTACTTGTTCCTCTCCGACGAAACCAACCAGAAAGCCGGGCAAAGGTAGAAGAAAGATCGAGATGAAGAAGGTTGAGCAATCCAGCAAGCGTCTCGTCACCTTCTCCAAACGCAAGTTAGGGCTTTTCCGAAAAGCTGCTGAGCTTTCGCTGCTGTGTGAGTCTGAGATCGCTGCAGTCGTCTTTTCTCAGCAGGGTAAGGTGTTCTCCTGCGGCTACCCTAACCCTGACTCCGTCATCCAACGCTACCTCTCCTCCGACAGTTCCTCTTCCTCCTCCTCGGAACCTGCTGCTGGAGAATCATCTGGGGTGTCGTCACTGAGGCGGGAATACGAGGAGGCGATGAAGGTTTTGGACGACGAGAAGAAGTCTCTGAACGCCGTGGCTGAGGTTACTGCTGGGTCGGGTTCTGAAGATGGGTCATGGTGGAACCGCGTAGTTGGGGAGATGGGTTTGGAGGAAGTCCAGGAGTTCAAGGAACGGCTTCAACAGTTAAGGCACAATCTGGTTGCCGCAGCAGAGGAGAAGAAGAAGGAGAAGATGACTGCTACTATGACTTCTTCGGTGGTGACTTTGCCGCCGCCTACGCAGGAGGAGGAAAGTTTGTTCATGTCTATGTTGAACGATGATTTGGGTATGGCTAAGAATGATGAAACGTGGGATTGGGGTTGGGATTCATGGATTGACACTACAAGCTGGACTGAATCTTCTTCTCTGGTTTGGAATAGTGATGCCGGCCACTCTTATATTAACGACAAGGGTTTATGATTCTTGGTTGTTTGTGATTAATGCTGTGGAGATTAATTAGGAAGCTGAGGATGTTGATCTTCTTGATCAATTTTTTTGTGGGATCATATATAGATTTGTTGATTCGTTATTCATTAATATTCCGGATTTGGAAATTCATTTTCATTCTTTTTGCTGTCAATTCCCTGTCTCTGTCATTACCTTGTTATGCTACAATAATACAATATCTTTACTGCATAAACCCCATGATATGCTACTATAGTTTAGAAGTCTGATTGACTCATTCATTTCAGTTACAATTCAGAATTGTAAAGAGTCATATATATAATCATAAAAGTCGTACGTACTATTCCATGTTAAATTGGATAACCTTGTGTCAGTTATGATATGCTCCTCTATAAACTAACCTTATTTATAAAGCACTCCCAATGTCTTTTCCAAAAGAAAATTCTTACATGGCAACAACTTTGTTACAAAATTTAATAAATCTTTAATTTTACCAAGGGAATTGACAGCAAAAAGAATGAAAGTGAATTTCCAAATCCAGAATGAATAACGAATCAACAAATCTATATATGATCTCACAAAAAAATTGATCAAGAAGATCAACATCCTCAACTTCCTAATTAGTCTCCACAGCATTAATCACAAATAACCAAGAATCATAAACCCTTGTCGTTAATATAAGAGTGGCCGGCATCACTATTCCAAACCAGAGAAGAAGATTCATTCCAGCTTGTAGTGTCAACCCATGAATCCCAACCCCAATCCCACGTTTCATCATTCTTAGCCATACCCAAATCATCGTTCAACATAGACATGAACAAACTTTCCTCCTCCTGCGTAGGCGGCGGCAAAGTCACCACCGAAGAAGTCATAGTAGCAGTCATCTTCTCCTTCTTCTTCTCCTCTGCTGCGGCAACCAGATTGTGCCTTAACTGTTGAAGCCGTTCCTTGAACTCCTGGACTTCCTCCAAACCCATCTCCCCAACTACGCGGTTCCACCATGACCCATCTTCAGAACCCGACCCAGCAGTAACCTCAGCCACGGCGTTCAGAGACTTCTTCTCGTCGTCCAAAACCTTCATCGCCTCCTCGTATTCCCGCCTCAGTGACGACACCCCAGATGATTCTCCAGCAGCAGGTTCCGAGGAGGAGGAAGAGGAACTGTCGGAGGAGAGGTAGCGTTGGATGACGGAGTCAGGGTTAGGGTAGCCGCAGGAGAACACCTTACCCTGCTGAGAAAAGACGACTGCAGCGATCTCAGACTCACACAGCAGCGAAAGCTCAGCAGCTTTTCGGAAAAGCCCTAACTTGCGTTTGGAGAAGGTGACGAGACGCTTGCTGGATTGCTCAACCTTCTTCATCTCGATCTTTCTTCTACCTTTGCCCGGCTTTCTGGTTGGTTTCGTCGGAGAGGAACAAGTAGAATCCATAGCCACGAAACACCAATGCAAAGAAAAGAGCAAATGGAGGAACAAGAGCGATTAAGCGCGCGGGGAATTTATTACAATATAGCCGTTGGATTTTTTCAATTGTGACATTCAGACGCGCACAGAAGTTGCCTGTTTACAATATAGCCGTTCGCGGTAATCTCCCGCGCCAGGTAATCTCCCGCGCCATTCTGTTCCGTTCTTTTCTTTCCGAAAAAAACTTTTAATCCTTCAATTTTTTAATTATCATTTTAACTTATAAATTTTCACTTAAAATAACTCAATTATTACAATTTCTTTAATCAACAAAATTTCGTCCCTATAAATTTTTACTCTCATAATTCCTTCTCTCGGTAAATTTTGAGAAGATATCATGTGTGTTTGATAAAACTTTAAAACGGACTGACAAAATAATTTAGAAATTAGAAGGGGGCCTTTTTTTTAAAAAAAAAAAAAAAGAAGCTAAAATTATGTACAAAATACATGTTATATACAATTTGTCACGGACCAATGTCTTTATTTGCTATAACTTGGTTTTATATGTAATTAGATGTGCGAATTAAAATTATTTGAAACTCTATGATATATGATATGTTTGTGAATTAAATTTATAAAATAATTAAAATAATTTATAAATTATAAAGAGTCTAATTTATTTTTTAGATAATTAAATTGTAGGTCCTTATAGTTTCAGCCAATTTTTAATTAGGTCCTATCATTTTTATTTTTACTTTTTCAGGTCCCTATACTTTCATTTGATTTTTATTATGTCCTTCCAGTTATTTTTCTATTTATTAGATCCTTATAGTTTCACATGATTTTTAATTAGGTACTTATAGGTTTTTTAGATTTTAATATTAAAATATAATTTACTGATAATAAATTTAATTAATAATTATTTAATTTGAAAATAACTAATAGATTAATTAGTAATTCTTCTATGCTAATTGTAATTCTATTCAATTTTTAGAAAATCTTATTATTATTATTCCAATTTTATAATTATAGAAATAAATTATAATTATAATTAAAAAGGCAAAATTCCATTAAAATACCATTTAAATTTGCAAAACCCCCATAAATCTTCCGAATTTGTAAAAAAACTGAGAGGTACCAAGGACCTATGAAGGATATGTAAAGATAGGTGAAAGTACCCTTTTGCCATAACGTTAATAAATTGTTATTGTTCATTCACATTATTGTTCACGTTATTATAATGCCTTTCAGTTATATTTTATTATATGATTTATTGGATAAATCATCTCTAGGGGTTAATTAAATCATATTATTCAGGTGAAAGTACCTTTTTACCATAACGTTAATAAATTGTTATTGTTCATTCACATTATTGTTCATGTTATTATAATGCCATTCAGTTATATTTTATTATATGATTTATTGGATAAATCGTCTCTGGGGGTTAATTAAATCATATTGTATGAATTAATACCTGTTATAATTTGCTTTCAAATTGCTTGGGTATAGTGAACAACATGGCTTTAGTCTTTATAATGGTTGTAATATTTAAATATGGCCTGCGTGCCATATTTTTTTCTTTAAATATTCTCTATGTACATTCTCTTTTCATCTCACTTCCCTCGTATGTTTAAACGAGGTTTCTTCTAATGTAATTTTCTTTTCTTACTTAGAGAAGTCCCCTCATTGGCTTGAGAGGATTTTAGGTTAGGTGAGCCATGTTGTGTCACGTTTTGATTATGCTTTTGACTAGATCATGACATATTTATTTTGCGTATTATGTGTTGTTTGTATGAGATACAACTATCATTGCATTCACATAAACAGAATTAATTAGATTAAACCTTATAAATAAAATCTTAAGTCGTAATGCCGTCAATCAACAAATACTTGTCAAAACTTAGATCGCTTATTTGCAAGAACCACCGAAGTGGATGTGCTTAAGTTATCTTGGTAAAACAAGCATGGGTAATGGTGATACTCACAACATTAATTATTGTTTTGGACTTAATTGATATTATCAAAACGGTTTTGGATCTCAAGGCATTAGATGAGATTAAAACATGTCGGGTCATACGATGATTGAATCCCATAAAGATCTAAGGGTTACATGTGATGTAATTGATAAAGATGTTGCCTACCTAAATAACTTGACTTTAAGCGTCCTGCCAAAGCGGACTTAAATTTAAGCCAAATATGAATCTTAGCCCACTAATAATATTGAGGGTTGTCAATTCAGTGAGAGATTACTAACCTACTTTGCATATTTTAATTGTAGAATCATGTCAACTAGCAATATTGCTACACTATCACTGCGATCAATCCTTGAGAAGGACAAACTTTATTGACTGGTTTAGAAACTTGAGAATTGTTCTCAAGCACAAAAGAAAGGTGTATGTTATCGATCAACCCATTCCTGATTAGCCTGCAGCTAATGTTCCAAGAGCTCAGAGAGATGTTTACATGAAGCATCAGAAAGACTCTGTGGATGTAGGATGCTTGATGCTTGCCACCATGGCTCCAGAACTCCAAAAAGATCTAGAATATATGGAGGCTCTTGAGATGATTGCACATCTCAAGGAAATGTTTCAGCAACAGGCAAGGCAAGAGAGGTATGAGACCACAAAAGCCTTACATTCCTACAAGATGGCTAAAGGTGCATCAGTTAGTCCTTATGTGTTGAAAATAAAAGGTTATATTGATCACCTTGAGAGGCTTGGATTTCCTATGAGCTAGGAGTTAGCTACAGATTTGATCTTGAACTCACTCCCGGAAAGTTATGATCAGTTTGTCATGAACTATAACATGAACAACATGGAAAAATCAATTTCTGAATTGTATGGGATGCTCAAAACAGCTGAACAAATCATTAAGAAAAAGCCAGTACTATTTTGATGGTTTAGGAAGGAAAGTGTATGAAAAAGAAAGGCAATGACAAAAGAAAGGGTGATAGCTCAACTGGTAAGACCAAAGAGTCAAACAGGCCTCGAAACTAAGCCTGCAGCCAAGAAGGCAAAGCCTTCAAAGGACGGGGTCTGCTTCTTCTGCAATGAACTTGGTCATTGAAAAAGGAATTGCAAACTCTACCTTGAAGATTTAAAAAAGAACAAGAAGGATGGCGGGGCTATCTCTTTAGGTATTTATGTTATAGACATTCATTTTTCTACTTCCTTTATATGGGTATTAGATACTATTGTGGTTCTCACATTTGCCTTTTTGTGGGGTATCCTAAAGAAACTAAAGGATACTATGTCTACAATCCTACCAATCACAAAGTATTTGTTATCCGAAATAGTGTCTTTTTGGAGAAAGAGTTTATCTTTAAAAGAACCAGTGGGAGTAAGGTGAACCTCGAAGAAGTTCGAGAGGCCCAAAACAATATAGAACCACAAATGGAAAATGGAGAAGACTCCAACAAGTTGATGAGCCTGCTCTCTAACACAAGGCCCATGAATGTCCGATAGGACACAACAAAAGTCTCAGAGATATGCACTTCTAATTACTGGAAGTCGTAATGTCTTGCTCATTGAGCAAAATGAGCCAACTACCTATCGAGAAGCCATAGTGGGACCAAATTCGAAAGGTGGCTAGATGCCATGAAGTTTGAAATCCAATCCATGTACGACAATAGGGTATGGACCTTAGTCAATCCACCTAAAGATGTAAAAACCATTGAGTGTAAGTGGGTTTTCAAAAAGAAAACTAACATGGATAGTAAAGTAAGTGCCTTCAAAGCACGACTGGTTGCAAAAGGATTCACTCAAACTCATGGTGTGGACTATGATGAAACCTTTTCCCCAGTTGCAATGGTCAAATCAATCAGAAGCCTTCTTTCCATAGTAGCATATTATGACTATGAAATTGGCAGAAGGACGTCAAAACAAATGAAAGCTACTTGAGGATGTGTACATGACACAACCTGAAGGCTTTGTACGTCCAGAGGAATCTGGTAAAGTTTGCAAGCTTTAAATATCCATATATCGATTGAGGCAAGCATTTCGGAGCTGGAATCATCATTTTGATGAAGTAGTCAAAGAGTTTGGATTCATTCAAAACATTGATGAACCTTGTGTTTACAAGAAGGTTAGTGGGAGTACAGTTGTATTTCTGATGCTTTATGTAGATGACATCCTACTCATTGAGAATGACATTCCTACCTTGCAGAGTGTCAAATATTGGTTAGGAAAGTGTTTTTCAATGAAAAATTTAAGCGAAGCTACTTACATCCTAAGGATCAGAATCTATAGAGATAGATCCAAGAAGCTAATAGACCTAAGTTAGAGCACATACATAGACAAGATACTGCATATATTCAGTATGCAGGATTCAAAAAGGGCTTACGTGTCCATGTCTCATGGCATCCATCTCAGTAAGGATCAGTGTCCTAGTACACCTGATCAAAGAGATCACATGAGTAAGATTCCATATGCCTCTGCTATTTGATTTATCATGTATGTCATGCTATGTACTCGACCAGATGTCTCATTTGCTTTAAGTATGACTAGCAGATATCAACAAGATCCCGGTAAAGATCATTGGACTGTTGTCGAGAATATCCTAAAGTACTTAAGAAGGACAAAGGACTTGTTCTTGGTATATGGTGGATTGGGTGATAAGCTCTGTGTGACTAGTTACACAGATGCGAGTTTCCAAACTGACCAAGATGATCTAAGATCACAATCTGCATATGCATTCCTTTCGAATGGTGGTGCGGTAAGTTAGAAGAGCTCTAAGCAGAGCACTGTAGCATATTCCACAACAGAAGCTGAGTATATAGCAGCATTGAATGCAACTAAGGAAGCCGTCTGGATCAGAAAGTTCATTTTTGAATTAGGAGTGGTGCCTACCATCTTGAATCCAATAGATTTGTTCTGTGATATTAGCAGTGTTATTGAGCAAACCAAGGAGCCTAGGTCATATCAAATGACCAAGCATATACTTAAACAATTTCATCTTGAATCCAATAGATTTGTTCTATGATAATAGCGGCGTTATTGCGCAAGCCAAGGAGTCTAGGTCATATCAAAGGACCAAGCGTATACTCAAACAATTTTATCTTATTAGAGAAATCAATGATAGAGGTGATATAAAAATATGTAAAGTATCAAGAGAAGACAATGTTATTGATCCTCCTACAATGAGAATTAGGGAAATTAATGATTACACCTAATGCAAGTGAGAGTCTGTTGGATATTATGTCCTATGGGCTAATCATTATACTTTAAACATTATTGTTATTTAAAGTATTTCTCCAATTTTGTTATCATATCATTTGCATGTTTATTATGATGACTGTATCTTTGGATGTATTATAAAGATTGTCCTAAATGTCCCTGGTCGGTCATCTATGCGGGAACAAAAATGAAATAAGACCAGTATGACTTTGATAAGGTATAAAGATACGAATCAAAGTTTTAGGCACTTATAAGAGTACAAGGCGCTGGACCGACCCACTATGAGAAAACTGCATAGATTAAGTCATAAGCTTATCTCATGTATAACCACATCATAATGCCCTTTGACCTGAGATCATCATGGATTCCTACATGAGAGTCACTGATCTTTGACCTAGTCAAAAGTCACCTTTGACCGGGTGATGATAAAGACTTTGATCGGGAGATGATAAAGACTTTGATTAGGAAGGGATTGATACTCTTGTTTTGTTAATTACCCTTGCTTTATGATGCCAAGTATTACCTTCCGTCTTTAATGGAAAATCTCATTTGTAGTGCAATTTATGCTATAAATCAGAAGTAGTATTCATATTTAAGCCAATTATTCATTGTAGTTAAAGAGCATTGTCATATCAATCTAATGGGAATTGTGCAGTTTTTTTCCTCAAGGTTTTGATTGGGATAAGTTAGAAAGAATAAGGTTAATCATATAAGTAAAAGGAAATTCTTAAATAAATTTGGATAAAATCAAAAGAAGAAAACAAAAAAAAAATGGATTTTCTAAAGTCGAGTCACGTTAGATCATATTCAATTTGTGCACAACATGGTTCACCCAAAATATCACAAATCATCGGCGTCATGTGATTTTTGCAGTTTCGGTTTGTATTGCTCTTGGAATTGTAAGATACATGCACAAGTAAGATGCAATAACATTGATATCTTTTCCATCTGTTTTTGAATTGAATCGTAAGATATGACTCAAGATTAATGGGATTCCAATAAATATGTTGTAAATTACATTACAAACAAGATCTTATATTATAAACTAGAGGTAAAATTGCACATCATGAAGCAAGGGCTTGTAACAAAACTACAATATCGCTTCACAACATTTTTTGAGTACCTGGCATTTTTAATTCAAGCTCATCTTAGGGTGCCTGAAAAGCGCCAAAATTCTAACATTTACCAGCTTATTGTCACATAAATTCATTTGAACGAAAATAATAACCAGGTAATCCGATACACAATAAAAATGAAAATTGATTATAGCAAGTAAGCAACTTTTCCTGACATTATTTTTTGTATGTTCCTCAATAATATCCATTATTATAAGCTATTAGATAATGTTTTTAAATATTATTCTACATGCATAATGTTTGTCACATTGATAGGGGTGACTTCAGCAAGTACCGGTCGTTACAAGTAATAAAGTAGTGAGAAAGTATCGTCCCACGAGGAATAGTATTCAATCACTAATTCGCTATATTCGCTTTAGTTGGGTAAATTGCGTAAAAGGGATGAATTGTGACCAATCAAGAATTTCAAGAATTCAAAGAAAACAAGAACTAAAAGCAAGGATCTCAAGAACGATGGTTAAGAGAGATAAATAATCAAGAAAAACGCAGCTAAGGCTTAAAATCCCCCTATGCTCATTTAAGTGTATGGTTTGAAACCCTAATTGATTATGATTCCCAAATTGACGATCGATTCTCTAAGGTTAGACTAAGTCTCAATGTCTTGATGCTACCTTAGTCTATTTTATCTTTAAAAACAACCTAATGTCTTAGTATTGTCTATAAAGATCAGATCTTGAACCAGAATCCTATGATCGCATAAATTCGTAAGCCTATGTCTAGGTCATGCAATTTTATGACAAATTAACAAGTTCTAGTTAGATGCACCAACAACTCTATTGTCATACATCAACCTAAGAACAATCTTAAAGGTGACCAATCTCCAAGAAAGCATTAAGCAAAGATAATTCATTCAATAAGGGAAATCAAGATTCAATCAAGAATTCAAGCAAATACGATAAACTTGCATAGGGTTCACCCTAGCCCTAACTACAAAAAGAAACTTAGCCAAGCATGGCTAGATTAAGAAAACAAAGAAGAAAAGATGAAAATAAAATAGGTCTTCGATGATTCGGGAAAGGTTGATCTCCACGATGAAGCTTTGATCTTCTTCTCTAATGCCGTAGGGTTGTTTCTTGTGCCACAGGTTCAAGAAAAGTGTCTCTCTTTGCTAGGGTTTCTTCTTTTTATATTCTAGGACCCATTAGACTTCAAAACCATTAAAGAATATAAATTTTATTTCCTTTTTCGGGCTCTAGAATGTTAAAAATCAGATTTTCGCAATTCTGGCGCCCTGGGCGCCACTTTCTACCAAGGGACAGAAAGTTGGCGCCCTGGGTGCCAACTTACTGTGTGCCTCCAGAAAGTTGGCGCCTTGGGCGCCAACTTTGGGCTTTCTTTGTGGCTTCTTTTCTTAACTTTCTTGGGCTCTTTCAATTAGCTTTTCTCATGAATAAAATCCTACAAAACACACGAGAATACTTGTGAGGGTATGTCTGACATCAAATCCATGTTTTTAACTTATTATTCTTAACCGTTTTAATCATATTAGATCAATTTCACGTTAATCTTGTGCCTTAAAACATGATAAATTTACGGCTCATCACACATTTAATGAGAACTTGGAGTAATGTCTGCCTAGTGGCAATGTCTCTCACCCAGCTAATTTGATAGATCCCAATTCTAACCTGGTGTTGATATGGTTGTGTGCAGTGGCGGATCCACGTATATGATTGGGGAGGCAAGTGCCTACCCTTGAATTGAGGAATTGGAGATTTTTTTTTTCAAAAAAAAAAAACTTAATACATGTTTAAATAATTGTCCACCCTTAAATTAAGTGTCCACCTTTAATACATCAAAACTACACTTTATAATCGGATGGAGATGAATGGTTCAATAATTGTTTAGTACCTTATATTGAAAAAGATGTATTTGATAACATTGATAATAAGATAATTATGATTGAATTCCAAAAAAGAAGGTCTAGAATGATGATATTGTAATTATTTTTATTGTAATAAACTTTTCTTATTAAAATATATGTATTTAAACTTATTGAGTGACCACCCTTCATTGTAATTTATGTAGCTGCATTTTTAACCATACTTAGCCTTGCTTTTCTAAATAACACGTTTGTAAAATAACTGTCTCTCTTATTACATTATCAGTAATCACTTTATTTCATAATATTTTTTTGATATTCTTTTCATTTCTTATTTATATTCTTTTTTTTTAATGCATTCTTTCCTGAAGTTGTCCTAAACAAAAAGCTTGAATTAGGATCTTAAAGAAGCTTGGCGAGAGACAATACCATTGGAGAGTGGAGAGCTAGTTGGTGACAAAAAATGTATTCAGTTAGTCCTAAATAGCTTGGAGAGCCATTTGCATTTAGGAATTAGGATTTTAGGGTAATTTTTTTAAAAGATAATATACATATCAGAACGATACGAATTAGGAAATCTCATTCCCTGTCCCGTAGTAAACTAAATTTTTCCCTATCCTGAAAAATTTCAAAACAGGATTTTCCCATCCCAATTTGCCTTGAATGGGATTGGGTGATCAGAACGGAAAAATCTTGAACACCCATATCTGCCGCCATTTTACTTCTTTTATTTTCTTTTAAAAAATGAAGGGTTAAGTAGCAAATCCGCTCCAGAAGTATATATTGAGAAGCAATGTTGCTCTGAAAGTTTTTTTTGGCTCAATTTCGCCTCAGAAGTCTAAAACATAGCAATGTTACCCTTTTCTATTAAAAAACTAACGTTGACCGTTAAAAAATTGATGTTGACCATTAACTTTTTTACGGAAAATGATAATATTACTACTTATTTAGACTTCCGGGGCAGCAGTAAGCCTAAAAAAACTTCCAGGGCAATATTGCTTTCGAGCGTGTACTTCGAATAGATTTGCTACTTAACCCAAAAATAAAACTAATCTCCTTAAACCCTTTTTTAAATTATCATTTAAATTTTGTAAAAAAAAATCACTCAAAATAACTAATTTTTTAGAATTTGTTGATTCAAAACACCCTACTATTCCCCATAATTTTTTTGACCTCACAAATCCTCTACGCAATAATTCATAAGAAGAAATTATGTGTTTAATAAAACTTTAAAACGGGCAGACAAAATAATTTACAAATTAGAATGGGGCCTTTTTTTTTTTTGTTAAAAGTATGTGCAAAATACATACTCATGCTCGTCTTGTGCTAAATGCACGACCTTGTTTGGGATTATATTTTGATCATAAATATGACCATTTCCATTTTATCTATCTCTTATATCTACCTTTTTTATCTCTTATAATTTAGAAATTTATTAACTTCATTAATCTCTCTAAATTAAGTAAATAGATATTACATTATAGATATTAGAGTAGTATTATACAATTTGCTATGATCTATCACTGTCATATTTAGTGCTATAATGGTTTATATATATGGGTTTAATACTTCTGTCTTTACTGTAGAAATATTTTTTCTACCCCACTCACATAAAAATGAGTGAGTCCCATTAGAAAGAGAAGAGAGAGAAAATATTAGTGACCCACTCACTTTTATGTAAGTGAAACAGAAAAAAATGTTTATATAGCAAAAGCAGAAACATTATTAAACCCTATATATATATATATATATATATATATAATTAGATATGCAACATTAATCTTCAAATTATATGAGGACTGTAGAATTAATTGGTAATTAATATTTAATTTCAAAAATATGTAAATAAAAAAGAATTAAGATAAAACCTCATGAGAATAAAGCTAGCTAGAACCTGGAAACGGTTTGGGATAAACAATGCTACCTGGGAATATGATACCGGGAACAATTTTTACACAAATATCATAACCTGTTAAAAATGTCTTCCTCACAAAATAATTCACAAACATGGCCATTATTAAAACAAGAAATAAAGAAACATAAAAAAGGGGGGAAACAAATCTCTACATAAGTGGGTCTTCAAATGCAATTGAATTGAAGGAAATGTTGTTGTTGTTGCAGGAAATGTTTGGTTAGTAATAGTACCTTCCTCCATAAGGCTGCACCCATAAATAAACACAACCAATGGTGAGTCATAACAGGTCTAAATATACCGTTCCCTCTGATCTTAAATATAAGATATAGTTGACTTTTTTAGAGAAATTAAAAAAGCTAAACAAGTTACTTAATCATGTCATATGTTATGCATCATGAGATTATATATCAATTTTTATATCAAGCCAAATAGTTTGAAAAAAAATGATAAATATAAATATTTTAAAGTAATTTAATTAGTTTTCCTAATATCTTCAAAAAAAAATTTAATGATGTCTTATATTTAGGATTAAAGGAATTTCTTCATCCAATGCTTAATATAAGGTATACTTTGTACCTCAATTTTTTCGATAAAATGGATTTTACAATAAAGATTAAAGGTAGTATTATCAAACTCAGAATATTTTTTTTAAAAAAAAAAATTGTTTAGCAAGAGCTCATAAAAGTCCATCTCAACCGTTTATTTGCAATGAAACAAACTTTTCAAGTTATACGAACAATATCATATCTTTTTATTTAAACAAAATTAATGTTTAAGTCCCTATGATTTCACTTAATTTTTAATCAAGGCACTGTAATTTTTTATTTTTTTACCAAATCCTTATGATTTCACATGATTTTTATCAATTACTTTGAATTACGGCAGCATGATTAAAAATCATTTTAAACTATAAGGACCCGATAAAAAGTTTTTAAAAAATAGGGATATGATTAAAAAATAAGTTGAAATTATAAACACTTGCATATTATTATTATTTTTTTATTAATTATTGTTAGTTGTAAATAGACTGTTGAGATGAATTTTTGTTGCCTCTTACTGAATCCATCTCTAAATAAATTTAATCTTCTATGATAAAAAGAAAGACTAAAAATGAAGAGAAGAATTAGAAGGCACTTACATCACAAGCAACAAGGGATTTGCAGTAGTTAGTATTAGTGAGAACAGTACTGGAAGATCCACACTCACTATGGTTGAGTGAAGCAGAGGACTTATCAAGCCTGATCATGGACCAAGGATACTGGTAGTTATGGGCCGTGGAGCCCACATGAGATGACGACCTTTGCATCCTCACGGGCCTAGGTACATTCCTCCCTTCCACTGAAGGCCGCCGCCGGCTCGGCTGCCGCTCGAACGTCTCTGGTTGCCGTTGCTTCGGCGCGCTCTGCGACCTCGCCTTGGCTCGAGACGACTCAGTGTTGGCCATGTAGTTTGGGAACAAAGGGTAGTCATAAGACATGACTGATTCTGCATAGGGTGGTGGTTTTGGGAAGGTGAAAGGGAGGTTTTTGAGATCTTCGGGCCTCGACACGGCTGAATAGTAGAGTTGTGGGCTGCTTTGGGCTGTTCCAAAGGATGTACAGTCCTCAAAGTGGCCACTATAGGCCCGTGGGCTCATGTCGGTCAAGGTTGATGGGCTTGGGGAGGTGGTCTGTTGGGCTTCTTGCTTTGGTGAATAGTATGTGTGATGGTAATTTGGGTTGTAGTTATTGTTGTTGGTGTTGTTTCTTCTCCTTCTACAGTCACCTTTGGTCTCACATACATCCATTTCCACTATCTTGATGTTCTCTTCTTGGTTCATGTCTATTTCCTACATTGAAAAATAAACCACAAGTTAATGACATAAATTAAGAATTATTCCTTAATTCTAAATATAAGAGCTACATAATTAATTTGGGTTGATTGAGAAAACTAGATAAATTATCTAATTATAGTAAATATTATACGAATTCCTTCATAAAATACTCAAACATTTGTTATATATTATTTTTAGTTAAGTAAGTTAGTTTAGAGAAAAATGATAGATTTCAAAGACAAAGTCTTATATTTAAAACCAAAATCAATTTTCTAAATCGCTATAGCAATGAAGGAGTATTAAAGAATTGGTTTAATTAATAAGAAATAGGCATCGATAAATGACCATAATTATATTTTTAAAATTAAAATTGATAAGAGATTTAAGCATGATTTAATAAATCAGATTATAAATTAATTCAATTTAAATTAAAAAAAAAATGAACTGGCTAAAAACCAAACTTTAACTCTAAAAAAGTTCAAAAAAAACAAAGAAAAAAGAGTCTAAACTCTAAACATGTTCACATATGTTTATAACCAAACAAAAAAAACACGTTATAAACACCATTCCCAACAAAATCACATTTCTTCCACCGACCAAAGACCAGACATGGTCAAATCCAATTCCAAACAGTAGATTCAATTGAGTATGCAAAGAAACAGGGCATTCTGCAAATTCATTCACGAAGCGAAGAAACAGAGCATTCTGTAAATTTATTCAGGAAGCGAAAAGAAACAAAACATTCTGTAAATTCATTCACAAAGCCAAAAGACACAGCATTCTGCAAATCCAATCATGCCTGAGATCATAATTTGAAGACAATTAAGAAATCTCACATCATAGATCTGCTGGAACATGTTTTCTTGAAAATGTCTTCTCTGATTATTATTAGTATAGTTGTGATCTTCCGATAAAGCCATTTGAATCCTGTGAGCTCGAGCCCTTGCCTGAGCCGTCACCAGAGCCTGCATTCTCCTCAAAGTATCCGTCGCTTGCTTCCTCACCAAGTGACCCCTCACCAGTGCCTGCAACTTCACCAATCCCCTCAACGCACACAATGCCTTCCTCGCCTGTTCTCAAAATCTCCAATCTCAGAAACAATTAAATCGAGTTCTGATACATAATTAATGATTAATGGAGGATTAATTCTGGATTCACATACCAAGTACGAACGGAAAACAGATTGAATTTTAATGGCCGCAGCCTCCTCAGCGGTCAAGCGAATGACAGCTGCGGCAGCCTGCACGGCGGCGGCGGCGGCGGCATCTGCAGCGGCCATGGCGTGTTTCATCTGTTGCTGCTCATCGTCAGTGGTAATATCTGTCTGCTGTGAGGTAGAAGCGACGGGGTTTGATTCTGCCGGAGGAGGCGGTGTCGTGGTCGTAGGTGTGGTGGATGAGGCGGAGGATCTTCGGAAGCTCCATCGTCGTTTTTCTCTGGGGGTTGTTGTAATGTCAGTGGTTTTTGGATATTTGTCAGTGTCTTTGACTTTGTCTTTCTTGCCGGTCAAGATGCTTCGGAGCCATTTGCTGGTCTTGCCCATGTGTGAGGAAGGAGAAGGAAGCTAAGAACATGGAACAGTGAGAAGAGAGAGAGATGGAGAAGAAAGGAACAAGACGAAATGCAGATCTCTTTCTTCTTCTTCTTCTTCTTCTTCGGAATTGCTGACTCTCTCTGTGTTACATAATATGTGAGGTGTTGTTGCTTTCAGTCTCACGACATTAATGGCCCAATTATTAAGACTCAGCTCTGTTTTTGACAGCCAAATCCCTCTGTCCGTCCTTTGTATTTATTCCCTACTGTCCCTGCCTAGCCAAAGCGCCACTCAATTTCAGAAACTAATTCTAGAAATAGAGACGACTATTTGACCTCATGTGTAACTCATGTCGGTTAGAACCGGGGGACTATTAATTAGGCAATAAAACTATAGGATAAGTGCCTATTTAGTTTAACTATAAATAATATTTTAATGAGAGAAAATTCCTATAACATATTTACATGAGACAAAATTACTTAAAATAATAAGAACCCTAAACTTAGATTGATTATATTTTACAAAAAGTGGTAAAAGAATTGTAATCACTTATATCTAGCATTAAAATATGAATTAATAATATTAAATATTGGGAGTTAATCTTAATTGTAATTTTATGGGATCATGAGATTAGGTACGAGGCATGAGCAGAAGCAACATATTGGAAGGATATGGAGAGATGAACTTCGATGCCTCTGGAATGGGAATATGTTTGAGTTCCAATGGTGTCCCCACAGGTAGATGGGAGTTCATAGCGGTCGACAAGGGTGTTTTGGTAATTTAATTGGTTGGTTATTGTGATCAGATGCCATCATGTGAGTAGGTCAAGAAGCAGAAGAACATGCACGTTCCTTGTAAAATACTCTTTTTTTTTTTTTAAATTATATTTTTTATATACTGTACCATAGGGCAGGAGGAGGGAAAGCATGATTATTAGACTTGGCTCGGACCGGTCGGGTTAACCCAGAAACCGACGAATCGGTCACCCAACTAGTCCAAGCTATTAATTGGATCGGAAATGCGCAAAAACCGGTCCGACCGCCGAGTTTGGAGAAAACCAGCCAAGTCTGTGAAACCTGGCCGGTTGGTGCATTTTTTTTTTTTTAAAAAAAAACTTTGCTGAAGATATTGTTGGTCATCCACATTATTTTGATGATGATAGAGAGCCTTTCATTGATGCACCATCTTTGAATTCTTGACCATGATTTTATTGTGTTTGAAGGTTATTTTGTAAACCGATCTTCTTTCTTCAAACAAAAAAACCCATCTTCTTTAATTTTGCCCCTAGTTAATTGGGTTATTCATGTTTTAAACTTATAAAAATGTTTTAGGTACCTTTATTTCGTAAACTCATTTTTTTATATATATAGTTATAAGTATGGTTGTATAATTTATAAATATAGTATGGTTTTCAAGACCAGGTCATAGTTATGTCAACCAGTGACCCATTGACCCAATACCCCGACCGGGTCGATGATCGATCCAAGTCTGATAACATTGAGGGAAAGTGTCTGTTTTAAAGTAGTGTTTAGAAACTCTCAAAATTTAGGTTTTAACTCTAAATTTACATAAATCAAGATAAAATTCTTTTCAAATACCTACCTCATAAATCTCAAAAGCTATTTTTAAAAACTAATCCAAACAGACACTAAGAGCTCTTTGTTCTCCACCCCTTCAGGGGATTGCACAAAATGAGGAAACTTTATGTAGGGCTATGTGGTCCACCAGTATTTGAATTTTTTTTGCCTTAGAATAAGTACTGAATTTCATTACCCCAACAGAAGGTAAATATAAAAGCCATAACTTAACTCTTCATATATAGCTCATCGGGAAAAGACTACTTATTAGAGATAGCCCTTAAATTTATAGATCTCACTAAACTTGTGAGGCTCATTAGTGTGAGATTCATAATAATATCATGCCATCCCAAGGGCTTCATATTATGGTACTTCACTTTACTCAGCTTCTTACCGGCCAGTATCCTTTGTAGACAACCATTTCCATTAACATCAGCCCCTTAACAAGAGCACAAATTATATTAGTAAAATGCCCCTTTGAACACTTTGAGCCTGGAACAACATTATTTTGAACTCTTCTTTTTTTTAAAAAAATGAAATTATCGGTCTGTCATATTTATAATTTAGTACATTTATTGTATTAAATTATGTATAATTTATACACAAATATTCTATTTACTTATGGATTAATGCCTTATTTATGTATTATTCTTTCAGGGTTATATATATAAATATTTGTATATTCTAATCACGATTAGGTTGATTTCGGTTCAACCACTTATCCTTAAACCAATGTTTCGATTAGCTTACTGATTGATTTGGTTTTTGATGCCATACAAATGACTAATCATAGAAATATTCAGTCAAAGAGAATTTGAAGTTTTAAAAATAATTTAAACCCTGTATAATACTAACTGGTATAAATCAAAGTTGGATTAATTTTAAGTTGAGGCAAAAATCAAAACATAACATACATAATAAATTTTGTGATAAAACTTTGCTTGAGAATTCTTTGAGAAGAGATGGCAAATCTTCACTTGAAAGGAAGAAAAGCTATAATGGAAAGAATAAAGATAGATGGAGGGATCCAATATTAGAGCCAGTTGTACCATGCCTCTCTTAATATATAGATTGGTCTACAAACTAGTACAACTATATATATACACTAGTTTGGATCAAGCAAGTATATTTTTTTTTAAAAAAAAATATTGAAGTGGATAAAATTAAATTGATGAAAGAATATAAATTAACACTACACATCTGAATAACAGAATTGAAGCCATAAGGATTTGATATTTGTGTAGAGTCAGGAAGAAAAAAAAACATGAAAGTTTATTGCCTTTAACATAAGGCCAAATCATAAAACAATACACTTTTCTATTTTTTTTTTAAAAAAATATTTCCTCAATATTATCAAACATTGTCAATTAATATATATTTTTCTAGAAAAATCAATTTATTTTATAAGGTAATGACAATTTAGTTTCTTTTTCTGTTAGGTGCAATAAGACAAACACACACAAGAGAACAATAAATTAATAGAGCTATATATATTATATATATATAGAGGAAGTAGGGATTAGGGAAAGGATGTGTTATAAAAAGGATATCAAATAATGAACAAAAATTAGTTGGCATCTCACATGGCATGTTTATTTGCTCCCCATTTCGATTCGATGTCCTCGTCATGGAAACACCACCTCAACCTTAAAATAAAATAAAAATGTTTGGAAAATATTTTGTTGTTAAGAGGTAATCGTGTTTTAAGAGACTCTCTAACACTAAAATTGAGCCTTTTAGCAAATTAATTAAGAAAGATGTGTTCCATCACTATTCTAAGGAGGCCATGATATTTGAGTTCTTTTATTGATGAGATGTTGAGAAAAATAATATAACTATATAAGTGTGTGTTTTTGACATTTACTTTTCTTAAAATTATAGTGTATTTGTTGTATTTTTTTTAAAATGATAATATTTTAACTACCCCGATGATAAATTAATCACTCTTTTGAATGCATGTACAGGACATGTCTAGAACATCACTCTCAATAATCTGATAATTGATCATATAATATTAGATAACGAATACTTTTTTGGGTGGGGGCTACAAGAAAGTCTTTTTTGTTCTTCTCCGATCTTGAAGATTTTGATATGAACATGTGAAATACAGTGCAGATAGCTTGAAGACATTCTGTAATTCACCAAACTAGAAATTAATTATGTAGAACTACCTGTTGTCTATTGGATTATTGATTAACTATATTGATTAACTAAGAAGACTTGAAATTAACTAAAAGCATTCTTCAATTTTTTTTGAAAAGTTATGACACAAAAATTAAACTATAAAAACATTTGAATATAATTCGGAATATCATATTTTGTCAACTATTATAATTGTTTAACAGATATGGTAGAAGAGGGAGACAAAAAGAGGAATCTTACACGAAATTGCATTCAAGCATCACAATTCAGAATATTATATAATTAAAAATATTTGAGGTAGAGGTGGAGAATAAATTTTTCTGAAGCTTATTTTTCAAAGTATGATATATTTTTTTTCATTATATTAACCAAAATTCCATTTTATTTTTGTTATTTTTATCATAGTCAGGGTGAGACAATGATATATATATATATATATATATATATATATATATAGAAACACACACACATCCAATCCTTAATATTAGATCTTGTTTGCAGTGTAATTTGCAATTCAAGATCTTATAAATATAAATGATTGGAGGCATTATTATAATAACTAAATAAGTCCTATAACATGGTACGCAGATGAAAAATAAATTATACCATTTACCATCTATATGAATAATACAATTTTTTTGTATATTTTATAAATTTTAATTAAATAATAAATATAGTAGAATAAAAAAATTGGTATTAAATTTTTTTGAATAAAGATAAGAAGTAAAAACATAATTTCAGAAATTTAATAAATATTTTACAATTTAAAAACTAAGATAAGTAAGATATCTATAATACACGCATGATACTATACAATTAATTAATAACTTCACAATATGTGAACATGTTTCTTTCCTATTTACTCATTAGTTTCTTGTCTAATGCTTATACAAAAAAAAAAAAAAGGTATACACAAAACGTAGTTTGGAAACATAAATTTGATTTGATTAGTTTGACCTGTTGTTAATTGACTCGGTTTTTCTAAAATTTGGACTAACCTGAATATGATTTTGATATGGAGGTTTTCTGATTAATAAATGATACACTCTCTATTATATATCACCCTCGAATTACACATTTTTTAATCATAAATTAAATGGGCTACATTTATTTTATTTTATTTTTTGAAAAAATTGAGAATTGAATTGGAATGTCATTCTTTGTTTTTTTTTTCCTGGTAAATAATATGCATTTACTTCTCCATCTTCAAAAACTTGATCTTCAGCAGTCTTGTTCCAGTTGATTTTAAATAATTCATATATATTAATAAAAACGGTTTAAAACATTAAATTTAATTTGTTATAAAATTCAAATGATTTTCAGTATTTTTATTAACTACATTTAAATTCTAACATCATTTCAATTTCTTTTTCCTTTCTCGTTATCCTTATTAAATATGCATTGCTACATAATAAGGGTTAATGTGCAATATAATCACCACCTTAAACTATTTTTTTCAGGCGTATCCAATACCCTGAAATAATTTGTAGCACCCAACACTCTGAAGATTTTGTTCAAGTGTGTCCATTATCTAAACTATTTTTTTGTGCAATTTTACACTTAACAATTTAAATAACTTAAGGTGATAGATGTACCTAGAAAAATGCTTCAAGGTGTTAGATGTACCCAAAAAAAAATTGCTCGTGTTACTAGACGCATTTGGAAAAAATATTTTAAGGTGCTCGGTACACAAGGAAAAATGCTTCAAGAGGTTAAATACACCACAAAATACTTTAAAGCACCGGATGCACTTGAAAAATTACTCAAGTATGCTAGATGCATCTCAACTCTAACAACAAAAATATTTAATATTCTCTACTATAACTGTCAAACAGTCCTATAAAAAGGATGAGAAATACTTCCAAAAAAGCGCCTCGTATAGTTATATAATAAGCACCGGAATTGAATTGATTAGTTAGAGTTGGTTAATTAATAGTAAAAGTGGGCAAAGTGAATAGTTGAATAGAATCTCAAATCTCACAAACATGATTACCAAAACCAAAAAAACGAGAATCTCACAACATGCATGCATACTTAGCTCTGGAGATAGTCACACTCACATGGGAGTTTTACAAAGTGATTGAAGCTATGCATGTGGCAGATACCTTGATTAAAGGCAGATTAGATTCTTCCCATTAAACATTTTTGTTTCCACATACATTTATATAACTTTGTGCTTTGTAACTAGTCATCACTACTACGTACTCTCTCTCACGCCACATGCTTCATTACTCCCCTTTAAGCTGCTTTAATCGTGCAACCTTTTCTCATGGGTTAATTATTACTTCCTCCGGTCTTAATTATAAGACATAGTTGACTTTTTTAGAGAAAGAGATTAAGGAAGCTAATTAAATTACTTTAGAGTATTTTTATTTTTTCTTCAAATTAATTAGTTTGACTAATAAACTAATATATAATCTAAGAATTAATACACAACATATGAAATAATTAAGTAACTTATTTAACTTCTTTAATCCCTCCAAAAAAAGTCAACTTTGTCTTATAATTAGGATCGGAGGTAGTACTTTCGATAGTATCTTTAATATAAAACATATTTATATAATTTGATTAGATTAAAAATAAAGTTAACTATGCCAGCTGATATGATATGATTTTTTTAAAAAATATTCTAATCATTTTTCTTAATTCACTTATTCCCTCTCTTCATTGATTAGAATGTGCGCAGGTCTAGATGTTTTTAATTTGGACGATCTAGACATACCCTAGATGCTTTCTGCTCAAGAAAATTGTACCAAATACTTTGCTTCATGAATGAACAAAACATTCTTGTTGTCTTCCTCTTTGTACTAAGTCCTCTTTCTCTGATTTCAGAACCGACCAAAGATAGAGAAGTAAATCCAACAAACAATCATGATTTCTCTCTAGGTTCTGAGCATAACATACACGCACAATAAAGTTAAGTTCTTGAGATCGGTCCAAATTCCAAACTTCAAGTAAAAAGTAACACATAATGACCCAAAAATACAATATATTGTACTCCATTACCCATAATTTATTCTATCATTTGTATTACTATATATTTTTTTGTCAAAAATATTTCTATATGACTTAAAAAATTAATATTTTGGTTTATTATTTTAAATATTTTATGTTATTTGTTTAAAACTCACATACAAATCTCCTAAAATATTGAAATATATAACGTATATCCCGTACTCGTATCCTGAAATTTTAAAAATTACCGTATTCAGCTTAATTGTTATGTGTCTGTGCTTCTTGGTGTCGAATATCTCTTATATTTTTGTTGTTATTGTTGTTGTTAAATAATAACTGTTTATTTTATAAAATAAGAAAAAAATTTTGATACTGTAAATTTTAAGGTAAACACATACATACAATTTATGTTGCACCGACACCGAACCGACACGAGACATGAGACACGACACGACTCCACACTTCGACACATTAATTCTAAAAAAATCTAATTTTCGACACATTAGAACACGTTTTAATATTTTATATATATATATATATATATATATATATATTATAATTTACATTCAAGTTCAATATTTCGTAAAATCCTGGCTTCCAGCTTTAGCTCATTGCAGATTTACCTCATTATAAAAGCCACGCCTCCTTTAAAAAAAAAAATACAAAAGGAAAATTCATCATCAATTCAGTAATATTCAAATTCATGCATATTTTTTAAAAAATAGGAGTGTCGAATGGTGTCGAAGTGTCGGACGATGTCAGAATGTTCGACATGCGTATTTTTAAAAAATAGGAGTGTCTGTGCTTCATATACAAATCAACAGTGGTTGTATAAGTAGAAAAATTTATTTAGTTGAGCTAAATACTTTGAGCTTAAGTGAATTTGAAAGAATTGTCCTGAATGAACTTAATAATATTCGAATTTAACTAAAAAGTATTAGATAATAAAGGAGTAATAAAAAAGACACTCAGACCCATGAAAAATAAATTAAATGATGTACCTGAAAAAGTTCAATTTGAAGCTGGCTCTTCTACTGCATCAAATTCAAATAAGAAGGATACATTTCTTGTTCAGCAATTACTGAATACGTAAAATTACAGTTGAAGAAAAACAAGTTTGCAGGGACTATGATTTTGTTGAGTTGTGTGTGGTCCAAAGAATATATGTTTGGTACCATAAAATTAAATCAGAAAAACCCTAATATATAATAAGCTGTAAAAACAGACGCACAAAAACATTTACAGCAGCAAATTGACTAAATAATGTTTCCTTTTGGTATTCTCATTCATTTGAATATATCAACCTCAGAGAGAGTATTGCCAATCACAACATTACAACCTTAAATAATCATTTTTCTTAGGTGGTCCTCTTGTCGAAAATGCCTTTCATTTTCCTCAGGGTCTCAAAAACCATCGCCATCAAAAACAGCTCATCCATCTTTGCCTCCTGTGTGTCTGCATCGTTTTGGCCACATCAGGATCAATATTAATATACATAGAGCTTAAATTTGTTGGGATAATACCTTTGATTCTTAATATAAAATTTCTTTTATAACATAAATTGCATTACGAATGAGATTATGTTAAGGACTAGAGGTGTTATTATAATGCTTACCAAGTTTGTAGACCAAACGTGTGGTCTAATAATAATTGTAATTAAATCACCGTCTAATCACAATTATCATAAATTCTGTCATTAGGTTATGATGATTTGAAAACTTGAGAATGATTTCTGGGGTCTGCTTCTAGTATATATAATACTACCTTTCATCCTTATATCTGGTTGGTAGTGACAAACAAGATCTTATACTCCCGTATCCTATCCTTTCAACCTTAAATATAAGACTTATTTATCTAATTAGATTAAATTAAGAAAGTTAGTTAATGTGATATGTTTTTTTCTTAAAATACATTAATCATTTTCTTAAACCCCTCCATCTCTCTTACTTTATTAATGTTAAAAGAAGTATTAATAGGGACAATTTAAGAAAATATTGACAAATATAAAAAATAAGTCTTACAATTAAGATCAAAATCATCTCCCGAATTTTTCTACACTAAGGATAGGAGGAATATTAAGTACCCGTAAGTAAGTAGCTAGTAGTAATTTAGGGCTTTTGGTGCATGAAGGTTGGTACGTGTTAAATGCTGTTCGTGTCTGATGCAGTGGTTCATTACTGCTATATCAGAAGCCAAATCTGCACAAGCAGCTTTAGAATCACATTCACGGCTTTTACTTTAACCATACACACACATACATATATGCGTGCGTGCGTGCGTGCATAGCTCCGAATTAATCAGACTTTCAGAGTCTATCAATTAATCATGCAATAAATCTTCACGGACTGATAAATCTTATTTCAATCTTTTTACGGATGAACTAATTTCCAAGTAAAAAATTTAAAATATGTTCCTGGAAAATATAGTAATAATATATAATATAAAATTTATACTAAATTATACTATTCACAGTTATTCCTTAAATTTGATACAATGTGCGGATTTAGAGTCCGTTTGGAAACCTTCTAAAACCTAGATTTTGCGTGGTACGAGGTAAGTATGTGAGAGGAATTTTGTCTCGACTTACGTGAAACCTAAATTTTGGGTGTTTCCCAAACACCCACTAAAGTCTATGTACAATTCATTCTAAACAGTGACAAATTTTACCTCAACCCCAAATAGGGTCTCATATTTGCAGGTAGTTAATAAATACCTATCTAGTTTTCTTTTTTAGGTTTAAAACAACTTGATAGGAAAAAAAAAAAATTAATTTTATCGTTAATAGTAGCTATAACGCCTTTGAAGAATTGAAGGCTTGGAGATTCTTTTAAGTTTAATACGCAAAATGATTGCACATTTATTAGATTATTTGTTTTGCAGAATAATTGTAGCTTTCAAGAGGATTCATATATAGTTAAATGAAACATTTCTGAGTTTAAATGTAGTTAGAAGGCATCTTATACCTAAAAGAAAAGCTAGAACGCGTTTGTATATTTCTCCTAGTCTTATTTATACGATAAAGAGAGTAATTCATTCCTGACTTGTTATTCAGTAGATTGTTTTAAAAGTTTGGCAAAGAACCGACTGCTATTTTTTTGACTTTCCAGTGTGTATATATATTTATTCGGTAAGGATAAAATTAAAAAGTCATTACATTCTGAGATCGAGTTAATGAGATTTAATATTTTTATTAGTTACGATAAAACATATTAAAAGTATCTTAATTATAAATATAATTAGAGGAGTATGGAGGATGTTCTAAGTGATATTCATTATTGAATCTCATAGAAAATTATGTGGGTACGTGTGGAAGGTGACATTTAAGCCATTTTGGTCACCACCAACATGAAGGAGTCTTAACTTTAATATTTGAATAATTTTAGAGGTGGGAACATAGGTTAGCCCAAATCATATTGATTTTGGGTCAGAGTTTAAGAATTAAATTTGTAATTAAGTGCCTGTTTGGAAGATGCACAAAATTTAGGTTTTACATAAGCCGAGACAAAACTTTCCTTACATACTTATCTCGTACTATGCAATTGTTTTAACTTAACTAGTTACTTATATTGTCAATTTCCTTTTTCTATTCACTCTTGACCTATAGCCACATCTCATCCTTATTATCTAAACTCATCTCATTTTATTATGCCTTTACATATCTTTTTTTAAGGATTAATCTTTTAGTATCTGGAGTTACCAATTAGTCCAATCTGTTGAATACCACAAACTCAAAGCTCAAATATGAAATCACTAGTTAAATTAGAAACATACCAGTTGATTCAAGTGTTTAGTATGCTTTTATTTTTTTGACTACTTGTTTTAACATTTTTTTAATGGAGAAATCTTATAATCAATCATCAAAATATCTATTAATATATTTATGAAATTTATAAAAAAATATTATTTATAAATAATTAACAATACAATTTGTATCTCAATTATAGAGATAAAGTGGATCTGCTGATAAAACACACCAAAGAGCACACGGGGCACTACATGTGGTCCAACAAGACATATTTGGGCCATAAGTAGCAATCAGCCCAATAGAAGAGGCCCAATAAGGCCTGCTTTGGGTTTTCCTTCTCATTCGCGAATCCTTTCTTCGCGTCCACTCTTTCTTGTTTCTCCGGGTTCACATTAGATGCCGATGTGCTCATCCACATTTTTTTTTTTTTGGGAAAATGTAGTCTAAGGTAAGGTAGCAAAATAATTTTAAAAAAGGTCGAATAAATATATACATGTTAGGGTATTTTTTGGTATTATTTCAAAAAGCGTTAGCAACTATATTAGTAGCAGTTAACAATTATATCAGTCTCCGTTAACAACTAAATCAGTCTAATTAACAACTACATATTAACAACTATATCAGTAGCCATTGACAACTACATCAATAGCAATTAACAACGTACACTTTTTTTTTTTTGAAATAATGCTAGAAAAGGTCCTAGGGCCTTTTCTGGTATGTGAATGTTTATTGGGTCTTTTTTAAAATTATTTTGTTACTTTGGGCCTTTACATACATTTTCCCTTTTTTTAATATATATTTTTTATTTAGATTAAGTTATATGTTTCTTTTTTAAATATTTTTTTATTCTATATATCAAATTAAATAACTTCTAACATGTTATATGATAAATATTTCTAAATGTAAGAAATCTAATTAATTTGAAATATTATATTAAAAAACATTTTAGAACGCATAATTTAATTTAACTTAAATAAATAAATTATATAAGATACCTCTGATTTCCTGGTCTCCCTCTCCGTAGTCCATTTCCAGAGGTCAAACATACAATTGCTCTGGTTTTTCCTTGCCGATTGGCGAATTGGCAGGAAATCTTTGAGCCTACTAATCAACACAGAAACACTCAGAAGAAGAAGGAAAAAAAGAGACATACGAATAAAATAGCATTCTGATTTTGACACGCAGAAATAAAGGGAGGAAAAATGGTGGAAGGGACCTCCAACGATGATTTATTGAGGACGCCGGAAGCCATTAGATCCTCCGAGGCAAGCTCCTTTATCATGTTACTGAAATTTTTGTTCAATCTTCCATTTCCTTAATATATGATCTGTGCTGCTTGCCTTATCCAGCTCTAATTCGCATGTTCTCGCAGTGTAATTTGCTCGCCATCCCATTGTCTGCTTTTATTCAAGTGTTTCTATAATTTCTCCTTTGGAATGGCCGTCCTTTGGTTGCGTTTAATTCTTTGAATTTATTGGGTTTATGTGGGGGGTTTTTGGAATTTCCTGCGTCCAAGTAATAAGCTTGGGTTCTGTGTATAAAAAAAAAAAAAAGGAAAAAAGAAGAAGAAAAACTTGTGTCCTGTATTAGTTCAGCTTCATCGTAGAACGCTAACCAATTTTATTCAATTTTTCTTTCTTCTAAAGGAATCAGAAAGCTGATATTTACATGCTTTTCGTTAGGAATGCCACATTTTTACGGGTACGATAGTATTTGTAAAATTGCAGTTAAATGAAAATAGCTAGAAACTTCAATGTACATGGAGTTATGTTTCTTAAAGATATATGATAAATGAAGCGTATATAATTTTCTGTTATATGATGAATAAAGTTACAATGGCTTCTTGCATGAAAAAATTCCTAGTGACCGCCATAGTAACATAACTTTCTCTTACATCTTTAATAGTGAACTTAAAAATTGGGATTTCACTATCTTAATTCAAGCGTTGCTAGGTGAGGACACTGCAATTTTTAGCTACTCAATAGAACTAATCTGCTGAGAAGATATCTCTCAGGGTTTCATCATGATTGCTTTAAAGATTGAGTTGTTTCTTAGTGGTTTGTGCATTATTATCAAGAAGGAATAGAAATGTTATACTGAAGTTAACAAAATAAATGTATGCTTTGTTTGTGAACTTTCATTTACTATTTCTTGAAAAAAAAGTGGAAAATAAGATGGTTCTGGATGCATGTATAATTTGTTATTGCTTGCCATTTTTTACAGTTTGAAAATTTTGTAGCTTCCTTGGTTGCTCATATAAAAGTCACATTTAGGAGCAATATGTTACTACGGTTATGGACAATTACGAGACAACTTGCTGGGGCTGTGGACTGCGCCTACTACTTCCATCTTGCACATCTGTTTTCAAATGTGCCTGGTGTGGGGCCATAACAAATCAAAACAAACAAAAACAAGAACACAAGTGCATTAAATGGAGAAGACTTCGTGATCGATGTGTTGTTCCTATTGTCATCACATTTATGCTCTTTGTGATATGTAAGCCGCTGTTGTTGTTGGTGCAGTTTTTGTTTTACCTTTTCTTATCCTGTTTGATCAGACTTCTAATTCATCCTTGGTCCTGCCCAAAATTAATTCCCTCACTCTTTTTTTCCGAAAAAATTTCTCCCACATTTGTTCATGACAACTGTTATGTCCAGTCGAATGAATTTTCTTTTCCTTTCAGAATTGATATAGAAAAATTTTAAATGAGTCACTGTTTCTTTGTTAGAGATCAATCAATGTTGCAGGAATAATTATATTAAGGAGCAAAAGGTGTGTCTTGCATTGAGTTCTCCAGTTTTCAAGCTGGTTGAACCAGCAGGGACATTGTTCTAACCAAATTGGTGATGTAGCAATAGTAGTGGTTGAACAAAGGCACCACCTCATTAGGAAAGTATTGACTTACTGGAGTTCTAGTGAGTGGAAGTGGTAATAAAAGATGATTTTTTATGTCTCAATGAGTATATTATGACTAGCCATGATTTAATTCTGCTTCCTTTAATTTTATTTTGTTGAATATGTCTAAAAGTGCTTGTTGAAAAGGGGATATTTAGAAGGTACAGGAGAAGATCAAATGCATTTGCAAAAGAAAAATACTCTGCTTGATGCACCTTACCTAATTCATAATATGCTGCTGAGTGGGTCTGGGATATGTTTTATTTTATGTATTAAAATTACTAGATAGTAGGTTCTGTGCTCAAACAGAGTGTAAGGCTGAGTCATGATGTTCATGACATATATGAATAATGAGCTTCCTATAGTTTTTACATTATATATTGACATAACATTTATGATCTCATAAGTACATGGGTTAAAGTGATCCAAATCGTATCTATTAAGTAAACCCCATAGTATTGCTAATTACATATAGTGGTGTACTCTGTACCATAACACATCATGAAGTAGGTAGCATTGATTCAAGATTTGGCAGGGGATGATTTAACCATGTACCATCATACTCTTGTTTGAACCAGTTCTGATGCCACCCTTGCATGTGACAACTTTGTTTTTTGTGGCCAAACTTATTTCCTTGCGGAATATCTAAAAATAGATGCTTAAGTATACCAGCTGATTGCAATCCAAATTGTTATGGCTTAATTTATTCCAGAAAGAATAAACTTATTAGGATGAATTAGGAATTAATTATTTATTGAGTCTGTTTTTAGTGTTATTATTATCATCTTCTATTATCTTTAGGAAATAAGTGGAATATTCTACTTGATAGGTTTAGTTGTTAGGATCTAGGATTACGAGTTATCTAAATCTTATATTTGGATATATTTTGCATAGAGTATTTCTCTCTGTAACTATTATAAATAGGCATAGTGCCTCATCAATAAAGCATCAAATATTCAGAGAGTAATTTGTTATCAGAGAATTCTCCTGGGCTTTAATAGTTTGGTGAGATACTGATTCTGGCTCAACTCTCTATTAAAGAATTGGCTGTTCTTATAGAATTAGAAGGATATTTGCTCCTTCTTTAAGATCAGAGTATTTTATCAGTTTACCCAAAACAGTACTTAATTGGTACTTTAACAATTGGAATCAGATCACATCAATCCACAATGGTGGCTACACGTTCCATGCCCCAACCTAAAGAAATTCCCCTCTCCTCATCGACCGACCCACTTGCTACCATAGCCGCTTGCCTCAATGCCCTCGAGGAGTTAAGGGACAAGGTTAGCACCTTGGAAGCCTGATCCAGCTGCTAGCACAAACTCAAAGATATGACTAGACATTTTACGGATGATAGCGACGGTGAATCAGATTCCCCACACCGTCACTTGTTGTCCCTACGCTAAGATCATGATATGTAAATGGTGAATAAATTGGGTAGTTAGTTGGTTAGTTAGAATTAGTTAGCTCTTAGAAACTAGCCGTTGGGAAATTATCTATTGTCTAAAGCTATATATATGAATACTTAGACTAATTGTATCAGGATTGTATTGTTGATGAATGAATATGCAGTGATTCTGTTCTCCTTCCTGTCTTCTCTCCTTCTCTCAGTTCTGTTAGAGGCTTAGCCAGTATGCCATAGCCCTTGATAAATTTTCTGTAGTATCCTGCTAAGCCAAGGAATGAACGGAGCTGTTTCAAGGTAGTTGGTTCAGGCCATTCAACAATAGCCTTGATCTTTTGGGGATTGGTGGACACACCCCCATTTTCGATAACATGACCAAGGTACCCTACTCTTGTGGCTGCAAATGTACACTTAGATTCCTTAATGAAATAATGATGATGTCGAAGAGTAGAGAGTACTATCCGTAGGTGCTCTAGGTGTAAGGTCATGCTAGAGCTATATACAAGGATATCATCAAAGAAGACGAGGACACACTTCCTCAATTGGTCTCGAAAAATGCCGTTCATAGCTCCTTGGAATGTCGCTGGTGCATTTGTAAGGCCAAAAGGCATAACCAGCTACTCATAATGTCCAGAATGAGTTCTGAATGCAGTTTTGTAAGTGTCTTCAGGCTCCATTCTGATTTGGTGATATCCAGCTCTAAGATCCAGCTTTGTAAACCACCTAGCATCCTTCAACTCATCCAATAACTCATCAACCAAGGGAATAGGATATTTATTTTTGATAGTTAGTTTATTTACTTCCCTGTAGTCAATGCACATTCTCCATGAGCCATCTTTCTTCTTGACTAACACTACCGGGGAAGAAAAAGGAGATGAACTCTCCTGTATGACCCCCATCTCCAGGAGCCCCTTAACTTGCTTTTCAATCTCATCCTTTTGTATTGCCGGATAGCGATAGGGTCGTAAGTTGACTGGATCAGCACCTTCTTTAAGGATAATAGGATGATTATGCTTCTCTCGAAGAGGTGGAAGTGAAGTAGGTTCTGAAAAGACATCTCCAAACTTCTTTAGTAATTGTTTGACACAACCCACAGCTTCTTCATTGCTGTTAGTGAGTGAATAGGTCGCATCTTCACCCTTTTCTAAAGAATGCAGAAGAAATAATTGGCTTCCTTCAGCCATAGAATCATTAAGTTTGTTGATCACCTTGCAACTAGAAGGAGGTGTCGGTTTCAAGGTACATAAGGAACCCTTATACAAAAATGTCATGGACAGATCATCATAGTCCCAAGAAGCATGATGAACTACTTCCTGCAACCAATGTAGTCCCAAGACAATGTCATAAGTCTTGATTTCCATTACCCGCAAGTCAAACACAAAATCCAGACCCTGCATCTTCCATTTGAAACCCTTACACACTCCAAAAAGTTTCAGTTTTGCTCCCCCTGCCACTTCCACTTCTCCCTTAGGTGTAGGAGTACCCTTCCATCCAAGTTTCTTAGCAAGTTCATAGTCTAGATAACCATGAGAAGCCCCATTATCGATTAGAATCTGCACTGCCCGTTTGCCCACCTGACCTTGAATGCGCATGGAAATAACTCCCACTGATCCTTGCATTGCATGAAGCGATATCTGGAGGCACTCATCAATTTCGCCTTGATATTCTTCCTGATCAGCTTCATCATTGTCATCAGGTGGTGCTGCATCCTCCTCTATGTCATCTGTGTCTAATTCAATCAATTGAATTTGCATCTTTTGGTGTTGGGGGCAGGTGTGATCTTTAGAGAAAGGCTTCTTACAATAAAAGCACAAGTTCTTGGCTCTTAACTCATCCAAATCATCCCTGTTAAATCCCGATGATCGCTGATTCGTGAATTGCCCTGTTTTTGCTGCAGATGTGGCCGATACTCCTGACTTATTTGATTTGCCCCAAGGTTCCTTGTTTCTGGATGACCCATTGCCTCCATAATCATTGGTCTGCCATTTGGAGGATCCTGCGAGACCTCTTTGATTTTTCCATTGGGATTGGCTGTTATAATCAGAGACTTGTCGCCGAGGCTGTCCTTTACTGCTCTCAATATTATATTCGAAAATTTTGGCAAATCTCCTGGCTTCAGATAAGGTTTGCGGGCATTGGAGTCGAACTTGCTGAGCATAGTCACTTCGCAAGCCTTCAATATATGCCTGGACGACATGATCCTCTCGGAGCCGTAATTTGCAGTGCAATACATCAAATTTGTCATTATAATCATTGAGAGACCCTGTCTGGTATAGCTTCTTGAAATCTCCCATTGGGACTCAAACGGAGATCCAAAGCGAGTGCGCAGGGCATGTTTATATTCAGTCCAAGAAATGGGTCGACCTTCCTCTTCTTCCATATAGGCTTGGTGCCATATATGGAAGAAGAGGAAGGTGAATAAATTGGGTAGTTAGTTGGTTAGTTAGAATTAGTTAGCTCTTAGAAACTAGCCGTTGGGAAATTATCTACTGTCTAAAGCTATATATATGAATACTTAGACTAATTGTATCAGGATTGTTTTGTTGATGAATGAATATGCAGTGATTCTGTTCTCCTTCCTGTCTTCTCTCCTTCTCTCAGTTCTGTTCTTTCTCTTTCCCCTTCTGTTTCTCATTCGTCCCTCATCTTTCCTTTAATCTTCTCAATTTCTCTACAACATCTCTATTAGTGGTATCAGAGGCTGTACAGTCCTCGATTGTTTCTGCTGTCCTCTGTACTTCTTGAATTCAGGCTGAACCTTCTTTTCCTCCTTGCAGTTCAAAATTTCCTTCAAGAAAACCAACCCAGAAACTAAAAAAAAAAAAGAGAGCTGTTATCCTCGGCACATTTCTGTTCCATTTTGATCAGTCTTGAAACAAGCCTGAATCTTCTTTTCCTCTCACGGTTCAGACTCTCCTTCAGGATACTCATACAAGAGACTGAAAAAAAAAAAATTACTGAGTCCAGTCAAGAAGCCCAAGATAGTCAAGAACCTTCAAACTTCTGAGTGTGCGGATTGCATTGACAGATTCTGGTTGTCATCAGATTCTGGACTCGTTTGTCATTAGATTCTAAATGAGTTTGGATAAAAACGCACTCAACAACATTCAGCAACAATTAAGATGGATATCTGCCGTCCTCGAAAAAAACCTACCTGTATTGCAGCGAGAGGTAGCAGCCTTGCGTGATGAGATAAATGCTAACAAAAGAAACACTTTTGTCGATCAAGGAGCTTCTGGGTCTTCCCAAGAAGAATGCGTTGGAGTGCAAGAGTCCTTAGGAGTTGATGAAAACTCCAAGAACAGCTCTACGTGTTTTCTTGGGGACAAGCAGATAACGACCTCTACCCAGAATGAGTCGAGTACGACGATGAACAGTGACCCGACGGTAGATATGAATGCCTTTGATTTTGTGATCCTTGGCTCTAGGCAGCAAAAGTCGAGCACAATGGAGCAAGAGGGAGAAACAACGTTATTACGAGTTTTCTTTCTTCTTCATTTGGTTTTGTTCTTGTCGATACAAGCATCTCATCCAGCTCCGATCGTCGAGAACTAAAGCGTCCAGTTCATTGGTATGATGGGTTGCTGCAAAAATGACTCTTACTTGTTCAACTCTCTCCTACGCAAAGTCTTCAGCACTCATGGTTCAGGGGAGTGTTAAGCACAATGTTGTATGGGAGATTCTGTCATTTGAGAAAACAGAAGAAGAAGAAGAAGAAGAAGAAAGTGGAGTTGAGTGGCAAACTTAAGGAACTTTCGGAACTGACTTAAGGTTCACTGGGTGATTGTGGAAGAAGTCAAACTTCCAGCTGTCCTTCATTTTCTCTAAGAGTCAGAGATATTTTGAAGGGGTACAGCTGGCTTGAAATTTATTTCTGGGCAAAAGAGTGTTGATGGGTTACAGCTGGATAGCATTTCTTCTTTGTCAAGAGTATTTGAAGAGACACTTGAGTGTGGTCTTATTAGATCAGAATATGGGCTTAAACTTTCAAGAAAATGGCCCAAGTGCATTGCTGCAATGGGTTTTTCCTATCAAGCCTACAAGTTTGGCTACATGAATGGGACAATGGGTTAGGAAAGGAGGAATAGTATGCATCCGTACCGAAGGTCAATCTGAAGAATGGCTACAAGATTTCAAGCAATAGTTTCCTTCAAAGATCAGCAAAAGTTTTAGAATTTTACAACTTAGGCTTAAGTTTTTTGTTGTTTCAGTTTTGTATTTTTGAGGTTTAGATTGTGTTTTATTGTCAATCATCCTTGAGGGCAAGGATGTTTTGGCAAGGGAGTATTGATATGTAAACGGTGAATAAATTGGGTAGTTAGTTTAGTTGGTTAGTTAGAATTAGTTAGCTCTTAGAAACTAGCCGTTGGGAAATTATCTACTGTCTAAAGCTATATCTATGAATACTTAGACTAATTGTATCAGGATTGTATTGTTGATAAATGAATATGCAGTGATTCTATTCTCTTTCCTGTCTTCTCTCCTTCTCTCAGTTCTGTTCTTTCTCTTTCCCCTTCTGTTTCTCATTCGTCCCTCATCTTTCCTTTAATCTTCTCAATTTCTCTACAACATCTCTATTAGATCGACTTCCCCAAATTTGACGATGGTGATCCGCGTGGTTGGCTTCTTAAAACAGAAATTTTTCCATTACTATAGCTCCTAAGGAAGACAAGGTTGACGTCGCTGCATTATATTTCAAAGGAGATGCCTTGGATTTGTTCTTGTGACTGAACTCCCAAAGAACATTGCATTACTGGATTGACCTCGTCGTGGCGTTACAAGAGCACTTCGGACCTCCTGAATTCCTCAATCTCGATGAACATCTCTGTTGAATTCAACAAACGAGCACAATGCAAGAATATCGTCAGGAATGGGCTAAGTGTGTCTCTTGCATTTCATATTGCAAACAGCATTGCCTTCTCGGCATTTTCTTGATTGGGTTACACTACGACTTATGGTTGGATGTCCACCTCCAAAAGCCCAGAACCATTTACAAGGCTGCAAGCTTAGCCCTCGAATTTGAATAATAGTTGACTATCAGTCGATGACCTAAGCCTATCCTTTCCGGTACGCCAGCAAAATCACCAACTTTATACCCTTCAACATCATCATCGCGCAAAACCTTTTCCAACCCAAAAAGATTCGCGTCCTCTTCTAGCGCCACCAACTACCTGACAATGTCGACCATCCTCAGCTCCCCTGATCACCGATTGAGCCACTTTCATAGACTCCGAACGGCAACACCGTTAGGAACGAGGCCTATGCTTTCGGTGCACTAAGCTATTCTATCTAAGACATCAATGTGCTCCATCTTCCTCAATGAAAGTAGACAACAAGGGTTGTCCAATCATCGACCCGTGTGAGGCCGTCACGTGAGAGCCTGAAGAAGATTCAAAGGTAGCTTTTAATTCAATTTTGGGGTCCCCTTCGGCATCAACAATGAAACTTGAGGGTTACTGCATGACAAATCAATATTAGTGTTAGTGAATAGTGGGTCCACCCACAATCTCATATCAACTCCATTAATTCAACGACTCGACCTACCCACAGAAGCTATTCCCCACTTTGGCGTTCACATAGGACATGGTAGTATTGTCTGATGAAATCAGGTGTGTAAAAATATGAAATTAGAGTCGTCTCACTATTACATAGGATTTTTCCCTTTCTCTTTAGTGGGATTTGACTTAGTATTGGGCATTAAGTGGTTGGCATCTTTCAACACGATACAAGCAAATTGGAATGATATGTTTATGATTTTTTTCGTTGATGGTAAAAATTATAAGTTACAAGGTGAAATTCCGAAATCTACTACTTACGTACGCCCCCAAAGTTTTGGATTTCATCAAACTGAGATGGCTAAAAAGGGTGTACTCGACATGACTCAAATTTTATATGATTTTTCTCCCGTGTTTGAAGAACCAAGATCCTTACTGCCCTCTGGTGGACATTAACACAAGATTCCTTGCTGCCTAGTTCTTCACCACTGAATTTATGGCCTTATCGTTACCCTTAATCCCTTATTACCAAAAGGATGAGATTGAATCTCAAGTAAATGCATTATTGACTTGTGGGTTTATTCATCCTAGTTCAAGTCCTTTTGCCAACCCGGTATTATTAGTTAGCAAAAAGGATGGTACATGGAGACTGTGTGTTGATTACCGTCATCTCAACCAAATTATAGTACCAGATAAGTTTCCCATCCCGAACATTAATGAGTTATTAGATGAATTGCATAGTGCTAAATATTTCTCGAAGATTGATCTATGCCCTCAGGATATCACTAAATCAAGCTACTACCAACTAGTGTTCACAATATTGCATTTCGAACATATTCTGGCCATTGAGTTTGTGGTTATGCCCTTCGGTCTTACTAACACACTTGCTACATTTCAAGCTAGCATGAATGATCTCTTTTGTCCTTACTTATGGAAATTTGTGTTTGTATTTTTTGATGACATTTTGATCTACAATGCTAAAGCATCAGCTCATATTGAGCACCTCACCACTATTTTCCATTTCTTACAACACAATTGTTTTTATGCCAGTGCTAAAAAGTGTTCCTTGGGGAAAATCTGGATTGACTATTTGGGTTATATTGTTACGAGTAAGGGTGTTGAGGTGGTACCAGAGAAGATAATGGCTATCGCTCATTGGCCTAAACCTTCATCCGTACAAGATTTAATAGGGTTCTCAAGACTCACAAGTTATTATCGATGGTTTGTGAAGAACTATGGGCTTATTGCTCGTGCTTTAACTAATCTGACCAAAAAGGATGCGTTCGAGTGGTATAAGCAGGCTCAATCTGCGTTTGAAGTACTCAAGATTGCTCTCTGTTAGGGACTAATAAAAGAACACCCGAAATACTACTGAATAATATATATGACTGAATCACAAGGTTACATCAATCTGCTTGAAGCATCGGAGCTCCTCACAGCCAAGAATGGGTCTCTGGTTTACACAGAACCAGAACCTCTTCTCCTAAACATCTCACAAAATATTCCTTAACCTTCCCTCCTACTCGCCAATGGCTAATATAGTCAAAATAACAACTTTCACAGAACCCCAAAAGGCCATCCTACAAGTCAGCTAATATCTATACTAACATCATAAAGGAAAGTCAAACCCTGTAAACTTAAAAAGCATGTTGCTCCTCTGTTGGTGCTCAATTTGTCTTCCTAGACCTCCTAGCATAGGTCTTACTGAATAGAGTCCTTTCATTACCTTCCCCTAAAAGCTTCACCTTGTCCTCAAGGTGAGAGGTAGAGTTTTCAACCAGAAACCTCTTCAGAGGAGGCTGGTTTTGGCTCCCTAAAACAGTAGCTGAACCTTGAGTTGCTCGTGTAGCTCTCTTCCAACAATCTTCATCAAGCTTGTGCAGATAGAAAGTTACTGTATCAATTTTTTCCCCCCCAAATACAGTAATAACTGCCAATACAGCTGGTTGCATATTCATGCCATTCTTTTGCAATCCCGGGGTAATATCTTCAACTTCTATAGTTGAGAAAGCACATATTTGAACTTTGAAGTGTACTTCAGCAACAAATGAACCAAAAAGCAGAATACTTGTATTTAGATTCGTTGCATCAATTTCTTCTCCTGTATGTAAGGAGAATTGAAGCCACCTATTATTCTTACTATAGGCTGTTTTTAGTTTCTCAGCAGAGTTTAAAACAACACCTTGATCTTCCATATTGGTGAAGCTTGATTCAGCGGATCCAATTCTATTAATTTTGCCCTCTAGCTCTTTGTTGGTTGCCCCCAAAACACTTCCAGCACTAACCCACACATCAATGTCTTCACAGGCGTTGGTAATTGCAACCTCATTTTTCTTGTCCACCCAGAAGATTACTTCACCCAGAACAAAACTAATAGATGCTATATTGAGATAAGCATTCACCCCGAACCTTTTAATTGTGTTGAAGTGTTTGGATGAAGCAAACCAATTATATTTCTCAAACATCCACCCATTGTAAGCAAAATCCTCTATTTCCCTTTGTTTTACTATTTTCGCATCAGTCAAAGGAAAACACGTACCTAGTTTGGCCACTGCAACAATTGCTCCAAGTGAAATTCGCTTATGTTGATAGTCTCTCCAGTATGTTTCTTTAAAAACCTCAGCAACCCAGAAAATTTCTCTAGACAAACCTAAACCCGAGAAACGAGAAATGGAACATGTAGAGATCGTTGAGCTCGACGCCCGATTGAGGTAAAGAGCAAAATTATACCCCCTATCTCTTGCTGCATCAACATCAGATAAGAAAGAAAAAACTCTTTCCTTGCTCAACTCGTCCCAAAATAGTGCTTCTATTACACCAAAGCACTTAAATTCAGGAATTAAATGAGCAGTCGTCCCTATTCTTGCTGTATTGATGTTTAATAGATGACAAAATGTTAATACCAGCAGGAACGATACCACAACAGTCCCATTTTTCTTCGTTTTTGCTGCTCCAATTGCCTCATCATGGCCGAAATCCTCTTCTTTTCTTATGGTAGTGTCGGCATCAAGTAAAGAAGGACGTCTCTTCGAATTTCCTAGCATGAGACACAAAATCAAAACCCATATGTTCCTCTTCGTTGCCTTTGCCTTTGTTCTGTTTGTGTTTTCTGAATTCGCAATAGCGGGTAGCGTTCCTTTGCTGATTTCTGTCATGTGCCTTATCTATGAGTAATAGGGTTGGGCTGAAATTAACCTAAGCCCAATAGTGGAGCATTGGGTGTTGATAAACCTAAAGCCTTTTTCTTTCTCTAGAATCCGGTTCCTTTCATCTACATTCAACACCAGTATCGCCACGTCTCGTTGTTGCAGTGTCATTGGAGTCGACAAATTGAACGAAACCTTCCACCTGTCTCTTAGCCGCTTATCATATCTCCAGCATTGTGCTTGTGCCCTCCCAACAGTCCTTCCTTTCTTCATCTCCTTATTAGACTGTCTTGCCGCAATATTTATATATGGGAAGTTTCTGGAAACGTGTGGCTCCACTACTCCGACCGAAAAGCTTTCTGCTTTCATCTTTTCTCTTCCATTGTCACCAACGACTTCTTCAAGCTTTTCTTTTGCTGGAAAAGGTTGTAACTTTAATTGTTGTTTGGCCTCAAGGTCTTTAGCTATCTTTGTCTCTCGTTCGTTTGGCTTCTTCTCGTCCTTCTCACCTATTTCAACATCAACATTGTCCAATTTTATATCTAATATCTCACTTGCTTCAACAAGTTTCTCCTCTACTCATTCCTTGTCCCTTAAAGAATCTCCATCTCCATTCTGGTTAAATGTAATTGCTTCCAACATCTGCCTCAGTTCTTTGAGACTAAGCACACTCAAGTCTTTCTGCTCTATTCTCCCCTAGGATCTCACTGCTCTAATACCAATTTGTTAGGGACTAATAAAAGAACACCCAAAATACTACTGAATAATATATATATGACTGAATCACAAGGTTACATCAATCTGCTTGAAGCATCGGAGCTCCTCACAGCCAAGAATGGGTCTCTGGTTTACACAGAACCAGAACCTCTTCTCCTAAACATCTCACAAAATATTCCTTAACCTTCCCTCCTACTCGCCAATGGCTAATATAGTCAAAATAACAACTTTCACAGAACCCCAAAAGGCCATCCTACAGGACAACTAATATATATACTAACATCAAAAAGGAAAGTCAAACCCTGTAAACTTAAAAAGCATGTTGATCCTCTGTTGGTGCTCAATTTGTCTTCCTAGACCACCTAGCATAGGTCTTACTGAATAGAGTCCTTTCACTCTCACTACTATACTTGTACTTCATTTACCTGACTTTCAACAACAATTTACTGTTGATTGTGATGCTTCCATGGATGGGATTGGAGTTGTTCTTATGCAAAATGGGCATCTCATAGCCTATTTTAGCAAAGATTTCTCATTCTCCAACCGTTATAAATCAGCCTATGATGGTGAATTGCTTGCATTGGTCCTTTCTCTCCAAAAGTGGCGCCATTACTTATTGGGACACCATTTTGTTGTACAGACTGATCATTGTAGCTTAAAGCATCTCTTAGATTTAGAAGATGGTCACTAATTCCCAGCAACGCCTTATGGTAAAACTACTTTCATTCGATTTTACCATCCTTTATAAACTTGGTAAGGAGAATGTAGCAGTAGATTCTCTTTCAAGAAGACCCTAACAGGCAGATTTCTTTCAAATGGTTATTACCTTGGCAAGCAAATTGGATCAATTATCTCAAGTTTTACTTGAAGATCCTGAAAATAGTGGCCGCATTGCAGAATTATAGGTTGATCCGAACCAACACTCTCACTTCTAAATTGTGAATGGTAGGTTGTTTTACAAATCAAGATTGGCCATACCTAACCAATCTCAGCTCCGTGAAAAATTGTTGGCTGAAGCTCATGCCCCTCCTACAGCGGGACATGGGGGTTACCTCAAAACATTATGCCAGTTCATTGACCAATTATATTGGCAAGAAATGAAGCATGACATCAAGTGTTATGTTCAACGTTATTAGACTTGTCAACAGAACCAGTATCAAACATTAGCCCCTATAGGTCTCCTACAACCCCTCCCCATTCCAGATCGCATTTGAGAGGATATATCCCTTGACTTCATCACCGGACTTCCCAAATCACAAGGCTTTAATGTGATTCTAGTGGTTGTGGATCGTCTCAGGCTCTCAGCAGATACAGCCACTTTATCGCTCTTGCTCATCCATACATAGTGAAGTCAATTGCATTCACCTTTTGTGAGGAGATTGTTCACTTGCACAGCATGCCTAGGACTATAGTTTCGTACAAAGAAGTCACTTTTGGCAAGAGCTATTCCGTTTAAGAAAAACTTGCTTAAACATGAGCATCACATATCATCCACAATTAAACGGACAAACAAAAGTCGTCAACCGCTATCTTGAGGCTTATCTACGTTGTTTTACACATGAACAACGAAAGCTATGAGTACATTTCTTTGCTGGGCAGGATTCTCTTTTAATACAAGTTATCATGTGGCCGCGAATACTACTCCTTTCAAAATAGTCTATGGGCATGATCCTCCTCTGCTTCTTCCTTATGTATGGGGAGAGACTTTAGTAGCCGAATTAGTAGACCAACTTGAAACTAGGGATGCTATGCTTCAGGTTTTAAAGGGTAACCTTCTTAAAACTCAACATTAGATGAAGTTGCACACTGACTAGCACCGTATGGACCTTGAATTTACTCCTGGTGCTGCTGTATGATTAAAACGTCATCCCTACCGCCAAAGATCTTATCTTGTTTCAAATTTGAGAAATTCTCTCCAGGTTTTTTTGGCCCATTCTAGTTTTTGAGGCAAATTGGCAAGGTAGCATATGAGTTAGACCTCCCTTTTGCTGTTAAGATCCACCCAGTATTCCATGTTTCTTTACTACATCCTGCTCCTAGCATTCAAGCAGTTTCTCCTCCTCCGCCGCTTCCCATTTCAGTAGATATGGAACTACTCGTCATGCCTTCCACTACGGTTTTTTTGGCCCATTCAAGTTTTTGAGGCAAATTGGCAAGGTAGCATATGAGTTAGACCTCCCTTCTGCTGTTAAGATCCACCCAGTATTCCATGTTTCTTTACTACATCCTGCTCCTAGCATTCAAGCAGTATCTCCTCCTCCACCGCTTCCCATTTCAGTAGATATGGAACTACTCGTCACACCTTCCACTACGCTTCAACATTGTTGGACTCCTGCTAGGAAATTGGACCTCCTCATCCAATGGGAGAACCACCCTCTGGAGGACACTACAAGGGAAGATTACGATCTAGCCGCTGCTCAATTTCCTGATTTTCACCTTGAGAACAAGTCATTTTTTCCCGGGGGGGAGAAATGATAACAATCCAAATCGCTATGGCTTAATTTATTCTAGAAAGAATAAACGTATTAGGATGAATTAGAAATTAATTATTTATCAAGTCTGTTTTTAATATTATTATTATTATCTTAAGGAAATAAGTGGAATATCCCACTTAATAGATTTAGTTGTTTGGATCTAGGATTATTAGTTATCTCAATCTTATATTTGGATATATTTTGAATTTAGTATTTATATTTTGGATAGAGTCTTTCTCTATGTAAACTATTTTAAATAGACATAGTGCCTCATCAATAAAGCATCGAATATTTAGAGAATAATTTGTTGTTGGAGAATTCTCCTGGGCTTTGATAGTTTGTTGAGTTACTAATTCTGGCTCAACTCTCTATTAAAGAATTGGCTATTCTTATAAAATTAGTAAGATACTTGCTCCTTCTTTAAGATCAAAGTATTTTATCAGTTTACCCGAAACAGTACCTAATTGGTACTTTAACACTGCCTTATCAGTATTCTTGTTATATTAGAATTAGTATGCCAATCTCAAAGTAAATGTCCTTTTTTGTTGTCCACCCTAGATGTAGATAAGTATCTTGTAATATCAAAATGAATATTGCTCCTAAAAATGAACTCTTGGGTGAACTATTCTGTGCTTATTATAATATTCTTTTGGTTTCTGATGCAGTTGGAGGTTTGTGGGCACTTTACCCCTATGTCCTTTCATTCAGTCTTTGCGGGATTACTCACTGCATTATAACAGCAATCTTGTCCATATCCACCATTTCCTATTTCACCCTGGCAGCATTTAAGTGTGCAGGCACACCGCCAAATATATTGTGGGGAAGCTACCCTACTGTTGGGAAAGGGTATCTTGAAAACTACACTTACTGTGACTACTGCTCGAAACCAAAGCCACCTGGAACTCATCATTGCCGTTCATGTGAAAAGTGTATTATGGACATGGATCATCACTGCCCTTTTGTAAGTTTTCATCATTTTTTTGATGTAAAAATTTCATAATCTGTTGCACATTCTCCGAAATCTTTTTAACATAATACACACCATGTGTGCCATCTTTAACCTTACAACTTTTGACTTATTAATATGTTGTTCTAATTTAACCTGTCAAATAGGTTATTAGAAATAAACATTACTTGAGCTAGAATTTTGTTGTATACTGGGAGGCTTCAGTAATCTTGTGAGTTATATAGCTTCGAAATTAATTTTTCAGTTTGTTGAGTCAATACTTCAATTATGAAAATAAATGATACACCAACAAAATAAATGATACACCAACTGCCTTTATAAGAAATGTATGTAGATTAACATAAAAAATAAATGAATGATGGCATATAATGTACAGTGATTTTGGCATCTTCATGTTGTAGCTTTTGTAGGCATTATTACATTGACAAAGGGCGCAAGAAATAGACTTGCTTTCTATTATGAGTTTGGAGTTTTGAATTCAGGAAGGATGATTGTTATTGGAGTATTTACCTGCGTACTCAGCTGAATAGGTATTTTGTGTGTACTAGGTGTGAGTTAGAGGTGTCAAACTAGTTTTTTTTTTTTTTTAATTAGAAGGGCAAGCAACTGACGGCCTGAAGTTATAAGCAAAATCAAGCTCATTCATATGATAAGCATGAATATGGTTTTGTCAGAGTCCTGATTTTGGAGAATGAAGAGAATTATTTTGGGGTGTTTTATTGCTAAGAATCCAACAAAAACCTCATTCAATCCGTTATCAAATTTCAGCTCTCAATTTTTCTTGGAAAGATTTTCTACCACTAGGGGGAAAATTTTGTGGCTACCCTTATTAGCTCTAGCACTTTTAACGAGGACTGTTTAATATTTTAACCTGCGACCCAAAGAATCACCATTGCTTTCTAATAAAGGATTCTGCAAACATTTTGTACATGATCTTTTCTGAAATGATATATTTTCCTTACATAACAACCTCATGTTTACTAAACGTTGAAATACTATTTGCATGCTCTTTTCTGGAATGACAGTTGGCAGTATTGGATTTGAATGTTCAGTGTTGTATGTCTCTGCAAGATGTGGGATAAACAACATACATAAACAAAATATCCAGTGAACTTTACCTGATTTTACTATTTGAGGAAACTGTTTTCTTCTGGGAACTGGCAAAGGGATCTTTAATAGGTCTGCTTCTGTTCAAGAGCATTGGCATATTAAACAGGGTAGTTCCTGGTAAAGCGAAGTTAATAATAATAGCCGTTAGACAACTAGGTCTATTTAAGTGGTTGTTCCATTTTGCATCTTTTTTTTTTTCCGGTTCAACAAGTGGACACTCTATTATGAACTGTTTCTTCTGTGTGATAATTCAGTTATTCTGTTATGGACCAAGTTTGTCCAATTTATCTTCTGTTGCTCTAATTTATTGTGAACGAACAGTTAATTGCATTAATTTTTCATTTGTTGTCTGTCAGATTTTTTAGAGGGATGACTGTGATTGGCCATTCGAAGAGAGAATAATTTTATGTTTGGGGCGGGGACTATTTTGTAAGGACGACTTCCAGATCGTGGTGGGATTTGATTCCAACTTGTCGTGTGTGCAGGCGACTGTTTACACCATGAATCATGCTCATGCAACAGTTTTGCATATGCAGCCAATGAGCATGTATGCTTGTATATACTCGAAGCAAAAGCCAAATCAGCTTTTTAATATCTTTAAAAGTACCCCACCCTATACTTTTTTTTAATGAAATCTACTAAAATAGAGATGTTAAACTGTATTATTCACATATACAATGAACATTAGAAAAGGATTTTTACAATGATATCTAGATGGGGCTTCATGTCTTTGGCACTATCTTTTTTTCTTATTGTTCTCCTGGTTATGGAATCAGGCGTGTCCAAGCTGTGCTCTAGCTGAAAGTGTAAACTTTTTTTTTGACATGTCATATGCTTGTTGGATAATGTGTTATCAACGCAGCTGAAAAAATGTTCTGTACTTAGGACTTATATATCTCTTCCTTTTCTATTCTGCTTTACAAAATGCTGTTTGATTTTTGGTCTTAATCATTGCCTATCAACTCTGGAAGTGGACGCTTTTGGTATTCATCCTCTTGTCCATAATGCCATGGCTAGACTTCCAATTTTCTTTATGAGGAATAATCTGAAGGCTATGTTAGTAATTGGTTTTGTAACCTTTCGCAGATTGGTAACTGTGTTGGCGCAGCTAATCACCGTGACTTCATCGCCTTCCTCATTTCAGCTGTGGTCAGTACAGTCTATGTTTCAATCATGTCTGCATATGTAAGCTATCTTATATGGCCGTCTGTGAAATACTCCTCCCTTGGTGGCCTCAAAGGGATTACCAGAAGAGATGTAGTTTGGAGAGCCATGTATAATATTACTTCTGGTTTCCTCAGATCTGTTCTGCTTCTACCCACGAGGGGACTTGTTCTTGTCTACCTGTTCTTTTCTAGCTTTGCAGTGCAAATAGGACTGAGTGTTCTTCTGTGGCAGCAGCTTTCTTACGTATACGAGGGGAAAACTTATTTGGGCCACTTGAGTTCACAGGAAGATACATCATCAGAAGGGAAGAAAGATTGTCAAAATTTTGTAAGATTCTTTGGTTTCCCATATTTTATAACAAGATTTTTGCAAAACTTTCGTATGGGTAGGAAAAAGCACGCGAAGTGAAACAGGCAGAGCATTTAATGTTGTTATGAAAAAAGGCTCATTGTCATTCTTGTGATAGTTCACGTCACCAGATTGCTGCTGTATGATTGAAATCATTGTAGGAAACATATTTCCTCGTTGCCTCATATACTCCAAATGTACTTATGTAGATAATATGTAGATAATGATTGTCTTACTGATAGCATATATACATCAGTTGTTTTTTATGGATTTTTTTTTTTGCTAATGAATCAAATGATTCGTTCATCTTAGTCCCTCATTTTCTTTCTTTTAGTACAATTGTCGATATTCAGTCATGTTGTCTCTAGTGGATGAATACTACTTTCACATGTTGATTTTGAAAGCAAGCACAGCTATTTTATTGTTTCCTAACTAAATTGCGTTGCACGACTTCAAAAATCAGATTCACTTTTGCATTTAAATGACTCAAGGATTCAACATTCTCGCCCCCTGAGCGTACAAACTGCCCCATAAAGAGCGTTTTCCCTCGGTGTTCTCTCTCTGAAGGTCATTGGGAGGGAGTTTAGAATAGCCACTTGTTTAAAGGGATCGAGCCCATTTAGGTTACGTTTTCAAACCTCCAATCCCTATTCTTGTTGAGGTTTTCTTTCGGTTATCATTTTGTTTTTATTGAAAGAAACGTACACTAACAACTTGAGATTACAAGTAAAATCAACCACACAAGCTCAAGCTCACAACCTATTGCTAATAGGGAACCTTTGATGCCATTAGACCATGAGGTCATTGGCTTGGTTGTCGTCTTTGAATGAACTTGTTGTCAAGTAAAGTAGTTTTTTCTTGAAAGATTTTATTGAGAGGCAATTTTGCTTTGAAAGTTTTGAGAATGACAACTTTCCTTTGAAACTGATGCACAAGGACCAATTTCAATTTTGCTATAGCCGTTATCACAATTAATTTTAATCGTTAGTCGATTAAATATACTAAGCTAACTATTTACATGTCATCCATATCATTTTTTTAAAGTGCAAATATGCGTTAAACGTTTGTGTCATCTACTTCTTTTTTCAAAGTTAAATTTTAAACTTTCAAAGTAAATTTGTACTTTAGCAAAAATGATGTGGATGATATGTAAATCATTAGCTCAACATATTTTGTGAACTAAGGATCAAGATAAAATTACTTCATTTTTAGAAACTTCCAGAACAAGAATGTCACGTTCTCTTTTCAGTTCTTAGTTCTTACCGTTCCAAAAAAAAAAAAAAGCAATTAAGGCTTTTAAATACCTCCATGCTTGATTTGACCCACTTTACACGAAAGAACAAAAAATAAAACCCATTTGTTTGATTGGCAGGAAAAAAACAAGTTCCAATGATTTCATCTGATGCAGGGTTGCATTTATTAAGTTAATCATTAATGCGGGTTGAAAGAAATTTTTAACCAAATATAATTATGATTATACACGGGAGTAAATTGGTACTCCCTCTTATCTTTATTATAAGGCACCAATTACCTAAAATTTTTGGTCCTTTTTATAAGGCACCAACTACATTTAACTAATTTATTTATTACTATTTCCTATTATGCCTTTACTTTAATAAAATTTTTTAAATTTATCTCATTAAAGTAGGGATAAAGTTGAAAACTTTTATTAATTTTAGGCACATTAATGACTTAACTTCCATTTTCTTAATTTGTGAGAAAAGATAATTGGTGCCTTATAATAAGGACTAGAGGGAGTAGTTAAACTTTCTACCTTCTTTAAAAAATTTATTACAGTATAGCTCAAAAAAATAAGTAGTATAGTACCCATAATTTTTTTTTTAAGAAATACTATTAAGGTAAAATTGTAATTTTACTTTAATTGTTTGACCCATAATGCAATGATAAAATTATATATTTTAAAACTTAACAAAAGAATTATAATTAAAAAATAAAATTATTAGCTAGTTTATTGACAATAAAATTACAGTAAATATTTTACTAAATTTAAATATAAAAATTTTTCTTTTTTTAAATGACATATTTATGTAAATATTTTAAGTGCCCCATGCATTGTGTGAATAAATTTCTTTTAGTTTATATCCACAATGCTTTTTTTCATCCTTCACCTAGCAAAAGAAATTCATACATCCACCATTTATATCCATGAAAAGTCAAATTCACAACCTCTTATTTAAGTAAAAACTTACAGAAATATTTGATATCAGTTAAGTTAAATAGTTCTAACATTTATATCAGTAGATTTAAACCTTAGATCTATGCCCATATTACATCTAATCCTTATTCCATATGAATTTGGCTGTTTTGTCAAGCCTTTTTTAGTCTTTTTTGGATCATCTGTTTTAAATTTGTTATATGATTTGAGGAGTTTTATCTGGTAAAACATAAAAGAACTTATTTAAAATGCTCACAAACAAGCATTTTCTGAATCCTAATTCATATAATTTTGCTGGATAAACAAGGTGGAAATAACTACAAATCCTCATGTCCCATGCAAAAGCTTACTAACTTCATAAACAGAAAAGTAATGTGAAACTAAAAATATAATCAAATGAAAAATTATTTCTTGAATTATAAAAAGAATAATTATATTTTTATGAAAATATTGAATAATGAAATAATAAATCTTATGCGTTTTCTTTTACGTATAACGGAAGAAACATTCGTAGCTTAATCCTCTAAGCTTAAATAGTTTTTGGTGGATTAGTTTTAAATAGTTTTTACTTTAATATATATTGTTATATTTTCATTAATATTGTATTATAAATTTTATTCTTATATTATTTTACTGTCCATATATTTCATTGTTTTGTTAATATAAACTCTACATAGTTCAAAATGTCAAAATAATGTGAATTTCGTTGTATTGAAAAATTTAATAAAATATTGAAAAAAGTTCAGAAGAGTCCTATATAAATCTAGCTGAAATATTAAAATCTAAATTTAGGCCTCAATTTTTAATAAATTCTTCATCAGGCCAATAAGCTTAATTAAGGATTTTTTGATGTTGTTAAATGACCATGTTGCCCCCTTAAATTGATCTCTTCTTTCCCAAATCACCTATGTTATGTCTGCTAATTCAATTCTCCCTTTACTCTCTTAGTTTTAGTTATGATTATTAGTGTATTTTAATTAAAAACCAACAAAATTTACTCCAATTTAATATGTAATCCAAAAATAGACTAGGCACATCCATGTTCATTAATTCCTTTAAGAACGGACAACTTGCCAAATTGCCATTAATTCCTTTGAGGGAAGGGTAGGGGAGGGAGTGGGAGGGAAAAAATATTTTAGGAGTACATTAACCAAATTGCCATTAATGAAAAGAATATTTTTTTTTGTTGAGAGTATATTTTAGTAATATTGAAAATTTTCTATGGACAATTTTGTAAAGATGAGAGAAAAAATTTCTCTCTCAATTTTCCCTCCCCTTCCCTCAAACCAAACATGGTGTAAATCACTCATTATATTCTTATATTTACATAACATTTTGGTTGGGAAAAAATATTTGTTGAAATTATACAAGATATATAAAATTTTGAACAATTTTATATCGATAAATAGTATAGTTTTTTGAAAAAAATTATAAATATATTTAACATCATTGCTGGACAAAAATATTTGTTGGGATTATATAGGATATATACAAATTGTAATAATTTTATTTCAATAAATAGTACAGTTTTCTTAAGAAATTATATTATCTATATATAGATAAATATTTATATGTTTTACAAAAAAAAATAATAATAAAACAAACTAACTATTTTTTATCAGACACACCAAATAAAAATAAAGAGAAATATTAAACAAATACTGTTTAAATAATAAAAAATGGGCCACATCTTAGCTACCTTCAATTTTTATTTTTAATTATAGGAGGGTGTTTTATTATTATAATAACATTCAAAAATTATTAATTAGACCTCTTGGCCTCCTTAATAATTTATTAAAAATGTAGTTCTGGATTTAGATTTTGGGATTTCAATTGGATTTATAATATATTCTCCCAAATTTTAAATAGAATAAATTGCAAAAATCTATAAGTTTTGCTGATAAAAATATACTCCTTACTCCTAAATATGAGAATTAGTTAACAGTTTACTTTATTTCTCAATATAAGAATTTGATGTATTTTATCTCAAATTTAGTTCTAAATATAAAATCTTAAGTCATTTTCCCCCAAATTTATAAATTTTTTAAGTGTCTCTGTTAACTGTACAAATTGAAGGATTTCCTTCCTAAAGTAGTCTTGATAAAATATATTTTTTAGGAAAACCAACCTGTATTTATTACAAATAAATAACATAACTAACTTTATTAATCTACAACGTGAGTTAACCTTGCCTTTATATTAAGAAGTGGGGTAGGAAAAATAAAATATAGGTAAACCAACTCTCATTTGTTATAGATAGCTAATTAAATTAATTTTTCAAGATACACACACATATCTATATGTGTATATAAAAATTAGCTATCTAATTGCCATAAAGAGTATTGAAAGGAGTGAAAAAAATAGGGATTAACTACCATCATCTCCTCTTATCATTCTCTTTCCATCTTCTTCCCCTCTACTACTCATCTCAGTGTTTAAATTGAAATATGTACGGTTCGGATTTAATGTTAAAAATATTCTTTTAAATATTTTTTGCTATAATTTTTAATCATCATAACTAAAATTTAGTGGTTTTAGAATTTATTTAATTATTTTTTAATAATTTAATATTTTATTAATATTTTTATAAAACATTAAACCTCATCTTTTCAAATTTAATCTAAATGTAGTGATGAGTCATAGAGTAAAAGAAAGGGAAAATTGACATGGAGGCCCAATTTAGCAAGATAATTTCAGAAAAGGCCTTCCACACTTTCCCATACCAGAAAAGGCCCTAGGGCCTTTTTTGGTATTAACTTCCAAGACAAATTACCAAAACAACCCTGGTGTTAACTGACAAATGAGAATGGAAATCTCAATCTCTCTCACTCTCGTGTCTCTGTGCTCTTCACCATCTTCCCCTCTCTCACTCTCTGTGCATTTAGGCGTGGTTGAGAACTAAACCTAGCAACCATCCTCTTCCCAATATTCAGCCTCGCTCTGCGTCGGTCTTTCACTCAGAAAGAGTGACTCTTCGCTTCAGATCAGACATTGTTGGCGTCGCTCTCTCGTTCAACCCTCAAGACCTCCAAGTATTGGCTTTTTTTTTTTTAATATCGAGTTCAGTATTTATCAAGTTCTGGTTGATTGATTTCTCTTCTCAGTGAAAAACCGAAATTAAGAAGATTCATCAGTTCAATAAAATACTTTCAAAAGCAAGGAAAAAAACCGAAGTCCAACTCCCAAGCTCTCTATTTGCAAAAATGAAAGGATGTAGCTGTAAAGTTTATCTCAACTAGTTGGTTTAATTCATCAGACGTGGACATTTGTGGAAAGATTGTGGTCCACCTATATCTAAGAAGCTAAAAGAGCCCCATAGATGCTCAAAACTATCAAATTGGGGCTACATTCACTGTATCCGTCCATTTAGAATGTCACCTGCATTAAAAAGTGGCATAAAGTTGGGCTAGCAGGAAGAAAAGAAATCAAAACTTTAAACAAAAATTTATAATTTTGTATAATCATTAGTGTTGATATTATTGGTAGAAAAGACCCACTTTATGGCCACCTCTATTAATTGTCTATCACTTTCTGTAGAAAGAAATAGTCACGGGCAAAGTCATGTCTTATGCTCAAGGTATTTAGTATATGTTCTCTTAGCTCAAGTGGAAAATGAGGGCAGCATACTTTCTAGGTTATGATTTCTCTTTCTTATGTAATCTTTTCTAGGAAGTGACAAATCTATTAAACAATGAAAGTATATCAGATGAGGACCGGCTACATTCAGTCATGTTGTATGCTTTGCGATATGAGAAGGATAGCCCTGTTCAATTAATGCAGCTTTTCAATAAACTGGCTTCCCGATCAACCAAGTACAAGCCTGGGGTAAATTAATTTAAATTGTTGCCTTTTTGTAAATATGTGAACTTTTTCTGTGTTCCTTTTTAGAATTTTTTGTGCATATTCTCCATCATGGTTAGCTGTTTTTTAATCTCAAGAATACTAACACTCGAACATGTTTGTGAGGTTGGTTTCAATGGAATAGTTAGGTTTTTCATATTTCTGTACTTGTATGTTATGTTTTCTGGCATATAAGCCTAGCATTTCAAGAGATTCTATAGTGCTCTTTGTATTCCTATTTGCTACTGTTGTCAATTATTTATCCTTTCTTGTGTGCTTATTAATTATGCTTGGCTTTGCATGCTTTCATAATATGTATTTAGCAAAGTTTGGTGAAGATGTGGTTTTGATTCTTTTTAACATCTGATCAACATTGTACTCCCTTGTACACCTTTGGAAGAGGAGATTGCCCATCAGAAGTTAGCTGCTGAGTATGTTTTTAGATGACTGTGATATGCAGATGATGCATATTTTCATGATGAAGAAGGTGGGGTTACCTTCTTTATACTTATTGTCTTAGTTTTGATTTGATTTGATTTGAGTACTAACTGAAGGCAATTTATGTTAATGCATGGCAATTTATGTTACGGCAGGACATTGTTTGAGGAAAACCAACTACTTCCTAAAATCAAACAGCTTTTAGGGGACAAGGGAGCAGACAATACGTTCACTATCAACTCAACATTTCAATATGTGGTAAAACACTTCTTGAAACTTTTTGGTTTAACCACGTCATAAAGGAGCAAGTTATTGTGCTTTATAGTAAAAGAACATCATGTTTTTGAATCTATCAATAGTGCTTTCGCTTACTAATTATGCCTTTTGAAAAGTTTGTTCTACATTTAAATGATAGATACTATTTTCATTCCTACTCTTTGATTTTAATGTAGCAATCTTTTATATCAAACCACTTTGTTTGGAAAGTCTGTTTCTTGTGATTGGGACAAAACTTCTTTGATAAATGATTGCAGGAAAAAGTAAAGATGATAAAGTAAAGACTTTTGACTATACAATGGTTTGAGATTTATCTTTCTTATAGGTTGTAATGTAGGCTTATGATTTTTTCTGGTAACATTTTTACCTTGGTTTGATTTAGTTGCTAAAAAACATGTTCACGTTGTCAAAAAAGAGAAAATATGTTCAAATTCATGCCATTAATGCAACGTATAATACCGATTAGTAGCCTGTCTTCCTTTTCTATTATATGATACCTATTTGATATTTCCTTCTAATAAGTTGCAGTAAAAGGTATTGTTACTATCAAACTCAATTTACTTTTGTAGGTGGATCAAACATGTGTAGCCTAAAGCATGAAGAATTTAAATGATGTGCCCAAATGGTAATAAAGCTAATTTGCAACTTCATCAGGTAGGTCCAAAAGCTATATACAAGTCATAACATGTAAAAGGTATTGTTACTATCAAACTAAAGCTACAACTAATAACAGCCGGGTCTTAACTGGTAAAACATGAATAACTATGAACCTCCAATCTATTCAAAAAATATGATCCTTGAAGTCATTAAAACAGAACTTGTTCTTTGAAGCTTTTGGATTTATAACATCGTTCCTTGGGCCTTTGTTCTGTTTATATGTAACATAATCTACTTTGTTTTTTTGTAAAAAAAAATAAACACTATATGTTATGTACTAAATTTTTTGATCTTGAAAATTTATGATGCTGATGTGTTTATTTGAATTTGGGTGCTAAATTTATTTTGATGATGGGTGCCTACAGACTATTGTTTCCATTATATTTTGGTTTGAAGAATTCTTGCACTTCTTGTTACTGAAAACTCTGGCTATAACCTTATAACTTTTATAGCCTCAAAGTTAACCCCCGACTTCCATAAACTTCAACGGCATTTTTTGCAATGCTAAAACTCCACTCTATTGGGGTTATCCTTTGTAGTAGGCATGTGCATATATCATATGTGTGCATTTATCTTTATTGCAGAATTCTTATGTGATTGCCATCTTTGGTGCATCTGGCACAGAACCAGCTTGGTCCCTAAACGTTAAACAAGTGATTTTGGATGTTAAAAGAATGCTCTAGGATGCTTAAGTTGATGTTATTTGGGTTACTTAGGTAGTATTTCAAAATCTGGAAAACAATTTCCAAACTTAATATGAAGGCTTGTAATTATTTAAAATTGTTTAAAATTCATAAGTATCGTGTTTAAGTTACATGAAACATGTTTTTAACATCTTTGTATATTAATTGTTTGTAGGGACTCGTGTGGTGTTCATGTCCTTTCTTGGCTCCAGTGATAGGACGGCACAGAGAAAGAGGATGGCTACACAATGCCTTCATATCAAATGGATGATCTGAGAGAAATTAAGATTGGCATGTTGTGGTGGCTGGTCAATCACCCAAACAACCTACATCGAGCCAAGGTGTTGTCATTGATCTAGGAAGCCCAAGCGCGGAAAATGAGTCGATAGTCTATGTCTGAATTGTTTAAATTTTGTATCTGAATTTCTGGATGTTGTTGGCTGGCTGTTAGATTAGATTACAGAACTTGTACAGCACACTTAAGTTCATTGTTAGGAGCTACTTTTGTAAATGTACTGATGTAGTTGATGATGTTGACTTGACATTTTAATATAATGACAATCACACAGAAACTGAAGTGCTTCCAAATTTACTTTTCAAGGAGTTTGGTTTCCAAAGCTCAAGAAGTCATGTGAAGTGTCGTTATTATGCCACTGACGTCGAAAGAAAAAGCAAAATGGATATGGTAATTCAGTTGCCTCTACAAAAGTCTTCAAGTAATTATAGAGCGATATGGCAAAAGATGGAGATTGAGATCGCGATGGGGCAAAAATTCCAAGTCCGGGAAAAACCCTAATCCTCTTTCGTCAACTTCATTAACTCAGGTAGGTTCGGCGCCTAAAATCATTATTCCCTCTTGCTACTTAACAATATTTCCAATTTACGAAGAAAAAACCAGCGTCCTGCTATGGGAATCTCAAATCTGTACTTCGTGTTTCAGGGGATGGGGATTCTACGTGTTCGTCACAATAACGCAATCAACCATATTTGTCAACATTCACACATGGGATTAGATACTAGCCAAGAAAAAGCCTCCACATCGGATTGATTGGAATAGGACCGCATGGTTCGGATCCAACGGCTAATATTGGCTGGCCGACTGGTGGCTATTAAGGTGAGATGATCAAACTCAATCTTATTTTTTATGCCAATTTTTGTGGTTAATTTGAATATTAAATACAACCAAATTATAGTATTAGCTATAAAAAAGGGGACTTAGTCAGAATTAGTAAAGAGCCGTAGAGGAGTAATGTGTTGGAGTAACTTCAAAGTTCAAAGATCAGACTTGTTAATTTTGTTCTGTTATTACGTGGATTAGAATGACTGGTTTGGATCAAATTGACAGATTGGTTCAGATTGCGGTCAAGACTCCAACTTCCAACCATCGCACTGTGCTCATTGACCTTTTTTAATAGCTGAGCCACGTTTCTCCATTATTTCGGATTCTCAGAGTCCCCTTTTTTTTAAACTTCCAACGAGTCAATTTAATTATTTTTTAAATATACCCATTCTTAACACTTTTTTTTCCTACTCCTTGGGTGTGAGTTAGAGATGGCCTTGGCAAATCCAAGTGTCGTTGCTTCTGTCTTATTTCTTCTTCTTCTTCTTCAACCTCTGTCTGCTTCCATTGATTTCTTGGCTCCTCTGTTCGCTCCTATAGCCGGTTTGTGACTCTCTCTCTCTCTCTCACTGTTGTCTCCCTTGCTGCTTCATTGCCTATCTTTTGAATCTTGATTTATATGATCTGTTTTTATGGATTTTCTTATTGGGATCCTTTGTCTATTTTAATTTCTGGATTTGAGATTTCTTGACTGTTTACCTGTTTCTGGTTTATTTGTTTTCATAAGATTTATAGCTTAAAAATCTAAAGAATCTTCTCATCCTGTTCTATTCTAAACGTGAATCGATGATTTTCAGAGGATATTTGCAAACAAGTTCGATGTGGAAAAGGTACTTGCAAGTCTTCGAGCAATAGCTCTCTTTACGAATGCGAGTGTGAGCCAGGTTGGAAACAGACTCGTAGTTCTGACGACGACAATTTGAAGTTTCTTCCTTGCATAATTCCCAATTGTAAGAAGTCTCTCCCCCTTAAATGTTTGTGTGTACTACTAATTTGTAGTCACAGAAATTTGTTGCTAATTTCAGGAAACGTTATTGACCATAGTGTACTGTGTTTATTTTGGCTGCATGTGTTTAAAAGGTCAAAGTATTTGGTGAAAACTTTGTGGAACTGTCTAAATCACATAAAACTTGAAGCAATTGACTTTCAACCAGGAAGGTGGCAAAACAAATAATTTTAAACTACGAAGATAAAATTCATTTCTTGCTTGTAACTTAGAGATTGTCTGCACCTGTTAGGAGCCTTTTAAAGCGTGACTGTGTGATCTTTTGATTGAGATATTGAAGTAAGATCGAAGAATAAGATTCTAAACATGAGGCGTGCTAAATTTAAAGTGATTTTGGACTCATTTGATTCCTAAGACAGTGTGGTCCCATATAAAATTATAAACAAGAGGATTTCTGCAACTATGTGATACTCCATTCAAGCTTTTCCTTTCCAAAGATGCAGTTCGCTTAGAGCATGAAGTCAAATCAATTAATTGTAATACACTGCTTGAACAGACTTCCAATAATTAAATAGTAATTTCAGGCTGATGAGATCTCAAATTGCTCATGGATCTCTTAAAGTAGAGAACTAAATTTTATGGCAAGATATTAGAAGCGTTTGTTTCAATTGTTTTTTTGATAAGTGGAATCTTAAAATAAACAAGCCTACCGATCTACAAAAAGAGCAATGTTGATCTTTCAGATTCAGACAACTTTCAGGTGTACCTGTCTATCCACGTTGTTAGCAAAATGCTTCAATCTGTGTATTTCATTTACTTCTGAATGTTGGAATCCTAAGCAAACCTAAAAATAAACGGAAGTACTAGTATATTTTGACAATTGGAATCTCCACAGATCTGCTAATAAAGGAAAAGAGTGATGTTGGTATTGCAGTCGGAAAATATTTAGGTGCAACCTCAAATTAACTACAATGAAAAATCGACATGTGAATTTTTTGTTGATCATGATATAGTTCTTGATGTACTAGACAATCTTTCAGCGCAGTTTTGTTTGTTTTCTGGGGTACTGACAGATTTGTATGATATGCTTTATAGGTACTCTTGAACGCTCTTGCTCCAACGCACCTTCCCCTGCTCAAGAGAAAGCAAAAAATGTCACTGGGTCAATATTGAATGGTAATTGACAGATGTAGCTAATGGATCTCATTTTTCTGTTTTTCTTTATGTTTTTTATGTGTAAAATTATTTTCATATGATCATGTAGTTTGTCATTGGGTTGATTGTGGAGGCGGATCATGCAACAAGACATCTATGTTCTCCTACAATTGTGTCTGCGATGCTGGCTTTTACAATCTTCTTAATATGACTGCCTTCCCTTGCTTCAGAGAATGTAAGATTACAAATATAAAATACTCTGTTTAGTTTATCAGCTTGAGATTTATGATTAGATTAAATGGAAAACTTTCTTCTCTGTGCTCACATTTTGCCCTCCATAAGATAGACAGCTTATTTTGAACCTTGAATTTGGGTTGAAGGTTCTCTTGGCTTCGATTGCAAGGATTTAGGATTATCATTGTCAAACTCATCGAGTGCTCCACCACCGGCATTGGATAGCAACAGTAACGACGGTAAGGATCAAGTCTGAACTCCTGGGTCTCTGCATTTAAGTTTTTCGAAATGTAGGTTGTGTTCTATTCTCATATAGAGATTATATGCTTTTTTTCTTTCATTTTCCTGCTGAACCATGATTTCAAAACTTGGTAAAATCAGTAATTTGATGCTTCTTGACAGATTCATCGTGTGTTTATCATTTTTGAAATCAGTTAGCTGTCTTGTCTTGTAGATTTTAATTCACTAAGGCTGTTTTCCTTCTAACAATATTATTCTTAACAAGATTGATGTTTTCAAAGCTACTCTCTCCTGTCCTTTATATAAGAGCTGGATAACTAATTTGTGGATATTAAAAAAATTAATTTAGTTATCTATAACACGTGCATTGGTTTCCCCAAAATAAACTTTCTAATCTTGTGCATTGTAACTATCCTTGAATGGAATGCCTATACTATGTGCAATTAATAGGGATACTATAGGAGAATATTATAAATTTAGGAGACAAAATGAATTAAAATCTTATATTTAGGACTAGCGGTAGTGCCATTGTAAACTATTCTTCAAACTACTATAACATGCTACAATTTTCTTTTGGACCTTATTTGCACGTGGTTGTTTCATATTATTTTATTTTTTTTCTTGGTGTTTATCAGCTAGCTCGGTTGTACAAGGAAGCTTCTTTTGGATGTTGGCGCTGGTTCTGTACATGGCTCAGATTCAGTTGCAATAGGACTCATCAGTGGCTTATAGTTTTTGGGAGAGTATCTGATTTTGTTTTTGGTGAGCCACGGGTGTGTTTGTAAAAAGGATCTTCTAAATTACTTAACAGTGAAGCTAGAGAGAGATATGAAGAGAGAAATTGGCATCATTCTTGTGAGATACTTCATTTTTATCTCTCTTTAATTTTACTGCATTAAATTACTTTAAGGATCTACATTCGGATGTTTTGTTAAATAAGCAGTAGTGATTATAAGCTGCTGCAACTCTCTGTTTTGTAGTATTAATTTGTTTAGATGAAACATCCTAGTGATTTTATTTTCTATAGTCACGCATAGATGTATATAATAATTCGTGCTATATGATTTTAATGTGGATTTTTTATTATTATTATTTAGAAGATCAAATTAATTCATTTTCTTCACCTTCATTTATGAAAATCCTCAAGGCTTATTGAAGTGGTTTATCCAAATTAATGAAGATTCTAAATCTTAATCCATAAGGCTTATTCAGGCTCTTTTCATCCTGTTGATGGGGAAAAAAAAGACTTAATCTCTCACCAAAATGTCAAAAACTTCTTCCACTCTCAATTGATAGCTAAACAAAAATCATGCCAACATTGATATATAGTTGGTCTATCAATGCAAAGCTGTCAGATCTCTTCGGGTTTTAAGTTCCAAAGGAGGCTCCTATATTGGGAGAGGTAACCCCAAAACTAGAATAGTCGATTACTCATAGTGGTGGAAATAAGTTAGGCCTCTTCAGACAGCTTAAAGTTTAGCCTATTTAGGGCCTGGTTAGGCCTGGCCTGTTTGTCAAAAAAGTCAAGTCAAGGCCTATTTAAAAGCCTAAATATGTAAATAGGTTAAGCCTATTTTGTTAAGGCCTGGCCTGTTTACATATTAAATAAATATAATTAAATGTATATCATATAAAGGAAAAAGTACGGAAAAAACCTTAATTAATTAATTAATAACCAAAATGCCACTGAGGCAAAAGTATTAACTCATCTACCCCCTATAATCTATTACATCTATTACATGCCTTATGTAATCGATTACAGGGGGTCAGATCTCTTTTTTTTTTTCTTCATTTTTTGCACTATGTAATCGATTACGTCACTGTTTAGTAATCGATTACATAAAAATTGGCACTATGTAATCGATTACGATGAGTGGTGTAATTGATTACATAAAATCAAAAGGCAAATTTGGCAGTTACCACGCAATGTAATCGATTACAGCATGAGCCGTAATCGATTACATTGCGCGGTTTCAGTTTTTTAAAAGGCCTAAACCACCCGAAACCCTTCATTTTCGTTTCTCATACCCGATTAGCCTCCCCCACTCTCCTCCATTGACATTTTCGACCACAAAGCTTCAGAATCAAGGCGTGGGTTGAGAAAAAATCAAAGATTTGCTCTCATTTACGTTGATTTCGATAGGCTTTCGGTTCCCATTGCGAATTTGTCTCTATTTTCTCCGTTTTTCTGAAGATATGGTTCATGTAATTGATTAGGGTTTGTTTTCTTTGGGTATGTAGTGTTTTGATCATTGATTTGAATTGTTTGTTGTTGTTTTTGAACAAGTAATAGATTAAATTGATGTTTTTGTGCGTTTCGGAAACAATGTGTGTATCTTTGCATGTGAAACTGATGTAAACAGTGGGATTGAAGCACAAATTACATGTTATTGTGTGTATGGATGTTGAAAATTATTGATTACGTTTGGTTTGATTGTTGATTGTGCATTTTTCTTTCAATTACATTGTCTCCGTTGACCGATATTGATTATGCATTGTGATTATGCCATTAATTATGTTTGTTTCATGTTTGTTGATGGTTTATATTGTATCTTTGTGGGTATTTGTTGTCATCATGCCTCCACGTAGACGAGTTGACCCTCAGAGCGAGAGACGTTCGAAGGCACGGATGGAGGGTGATACATCCGGCTTTCAGGCACAGCCGGCAGATCTCCGATACGGAATTCTCTTGGGCAATAATGCAGCATCCCACAGAGCATTCGTTCAGCACTTTGCGGGCAGAAACATGATCAAGCCCAAGTCACTGGACATGGCGTTTTTTGCAGAGGAGGGATTTGATATAGTCCCACTGTTGGAGACTTCGCATCTACATGACTTGGCGGAGTTCGTCAGTCCCTACTCAAAGGATATGGTTAGAGCCTTCTCCCATAACCTCAGTCCCAGACGAGAGCCTGATTATGGCAGGTGTGATCTTGACCCCATTTACGAATCAGCCAACAATTTCCATTCTTGGGGACCATTGCCCTCATGTACCAAGGACAACCGTCGACATGGTTTTGACACCTCATGACAAACCTATGGTCATTGCTTTTCTCAACTATGCATGTGCGACAAGACTTCACGCAATATAATTTCACGGCATGTTGCATTTCAGACTTTGAAGGAAACTATTGATACAAATAGCATGGATCACCTAAATGCCAATCACCTTGCATGTCATCATCACCATACAACATCTCCGTCTCATCATCACATTACGCCCAATTAATGCTAGAATAGTGCGGGCTTTCGTTCCAAAATTGCTCAATATCAGTCCTGACAGCTGTACAAATGATTCTTTGTCAAAACCACTGAATACGAATTACAGATACAATACAAATTTACTAACTTACCACTGCTAATTGGGTCCACACGAAGCGGTGACGGTGAATCACCCTCGACATCAGTGTCTAACGAGTCACCTAATGGAACCACACTGTCAAGTTCTCCCTCCTCGCTGTGAATATCCTCATCTTCCTCACACTCGTCTTCGTGATCCTCCTCCTCCTCCGTCAATCTCAGCTAACTTAATACTTGTAACGGTGCAGATAAACTGACGGCTCTATCTTTTTTACTATAATATTGTGGAGATCTTGTATACATGGGAACAGGCGATGCTTCACCGGATTCAACCTCAACATAAATCTCAATGAAATTTTGTGATTTCCGATTGTCAAAGGCATCTATAATGCACTCTACATCTTCATCATCACACACATCGTTACTAATGTAGTATACACTATCAAAACCGACAATAGTCTCCACTTTGGCAATCAACCGATGAATTAAGTAGCTGCCATGTAACCCCAATTTTCGACAAATCCTTTCTTTGAGCTGGTTGTACATGGTGGCCCAATTGATTTTCATCATTTTGGTTTTTCCTTCAAATTGAACACCATTAGGTCCTTCAAAATGCCTCCCACTATGGTAGATTACGGCAACGTAGTTGTTAGAACTTAAACTCATCATTCACAATAGAAATTGGGAGCTACAAGGGGGTGGGTTTCAGATTCTACACAAAAACAAAGGTGAATGAAGTTAAACTACAAAGATTACACAACAATACCACATTCAAAGAGGAGAATGGCCTTACACTTTGATGGGTCGCACAAAAACCGTCCAAAACACGAGCAACCAGAAGCTTTAGGGTAGAAACGGAGAAATGATCACGACTGAACTCAACTTGTCTTTTAAAAAACACATCTATCGAAATGTAATCGATTACGCACTGTAGCGTAATCGATTACATAAAAATTTCACTATGTAATCGATTACGCCACTCATCATAATTGATTACATAGTGCCAAATTTTATGTAATCAATTACTAAGCAGTGACATAATCAATTACATAGTGCAAAAAATGAAAAAAAGAAGAAGAAGAAGAAGAGAGATCTGACCCTCTGTAATCAATTACATAAGGCATGTATTTGATTACAAAGAGGTAGATGGGTTATACTTTTGCCTCAGTGGCATTTTGGTAATTAATTAATTAATTAAGGTTTTTCCCGTACTTTTGCCTCATATAAATAACATAATATTTATTATTTTTCATTCTTATATTCTAATTTCAAATTATATTTATATAGATTTTGATAAATTCAAAGTGTATAAAGTCTATTTATGGCCTTCAAAGCCTATAATATGAGGCCTTTTTAAAGGCCTACATTGTAAGTAGGCCTTTAAAAAGACTTTAGGCCCAACCAGACTTTATGAAGGCTCAGGCCTAAGTCTAAAAAAAATTCTGAATTCAGGCTCAGGCCTTCTGCCCCCATTACAAGCTCAGATCTATTTAGCCAAAGCCTGAACTGGCCTGATCTATTTCTATGCCTAATTATTTACTCAAATATATGTTAATAAGATCTAGAAAAGTCGCCCCATATCAATTGATAGTATTAAGAAAAACAATGATCCTACAAACAAGTAGTAGAAACTTAAGGCTTTTTTATTGGGTTAAGGTGCAAAAATACACATGTGCTTTGGTCAGAGGAGCATCTAGTGACAAGTGTTTTTTTGAGGTGTAAAAGTACACACGTGGTTACAAATGAGGTGCAAAAATACCGTTTGACCGTTAAGTTTGACTTTGACTATTAAGTTTGACTTTTTTTACTTTCAAAGGTGCAAAAATACACATGTGCTTTAGCAAAAAGAGCACCTAACACCAAATATTTTTTTTAATTTAATAATTTTATTTTAATTAAAGAAAAATTATTATTTCTCTAAGTATAATTCCTAGAAAGTTAAATTTTTTATTTCCATAATTTAATTTATTATTTTTTTAAATCCTTATTAAATTTTCTTATTAAATTTCCTTTGCAATGTCAATTTTCAAGAATTGCCCTTCGGTGGTCAATTTTCATTTTTTTAAAAAATTCTTTTTTTAATCATTTGAGCGAGTTTCTCCTGCATGTATTAATATTTTATCCTTTTCCAAAATAATTTCAAATATAAAATTATTCAAAAAAATAAATAAGAATAATTATTCAATGAAGAATATAACTAATTCTTAAGCAAGTTATTAAGCTTCTTTTAAATTTAAGTTTAAATAACACATAAGAAGTTAAGATAGTGGTAAAAAAATAATAAAATTAAATGAGAATTCTGTATCTAAAATGCAAAATAAGTTTAATTTGTCTATACAACATTTTGACAAATTATTTTCTAACCGATAATTTTAAAATCCAAAAAATATAAAAATTTTATTTAATTTTTTTCCCGAACTACATAAATTTAATAAGAAAATTTAATAAGGATTTAAAAAAAAGAAATTAAATTATGGAAATAAGAAATTTAATTTTCTAGGAATTATACTTAGAGAAATAATAATTTTCCTTTAATTAAAATAAAATTATTAAATAAAAAAATACTTGATGTTAGGTGCTCTTTTGCTAAAGCACATGTATATTTTTGCACCTTTGAAAGTAAAAAAAGTCAAACTTAACGATCAAAGTCAAACTTAACAGACAAACGGTATTTTTGCACCTAATTTGTAACCACGTGTGTACTTTTGCACCTCAAAAAAGCACTTGTCACTGGACGCTCCTCTGACCAAAACACATGTGTATTTTTGCACCTTAACCCCTTTTTTATTCTATTCTTTGTTTTTTTTTTGGTTCTTAAGCAATTTTATAAAATTGTTTTTGGAAACAAGTTTTGAATTTTTTTTTTTAAAAAAATGCTTGAATGGTTGTTTTAAAAATTTTGTTTTTGAAGTGACGTGGCCTTTGGAGGTGATGTGGCAATGGTAGTCAACGGTAATTTGGTGTTAGCAGGGGTAGGTGCCGGGCTTTAAAAATAAAAAAGAGGAAAAAGAAATGAAAACAACTGTTTTTATTTTTAAGTTTTTGGAAACAAGTTATTTCAGTTGTAAAAAAAAACTGTTTTAAAAAATAAAATCAAGCAAGTCCTTAGTTTTTCTTTTGTAGATGTCAAACTGTGGGTTAAAATAAAATTTAAATCGATGATTCAATTACTTTCTAGGAAAAATCCCATGTTAAAAATTTAACTGGTGAATTGACTATAATATAAAAGGGTTTTAGTGACATGAGAAACATTAATCCCAATATAAAAATATAATTATCTGCTTCACAAAAAAAAGAAAATCAACAATCATATTTTCGATTTTTCTTAAAAAAATATGTTGCATTTTTTTTGCCACATATATATAGGGTTAAAGGACTAAAATACCCTTAAAGTTTTCTCGAATGGGCACTACGCATCAGGAAGTTTTTAAGGAAACAGTTTCATCCCAGAAGTTTAAAAAGCAAGGCAATATTACCTTAACAAATCTAAATTGTAAACAGTTAATTGACTAATTTTGTTGAGGTGGCATGTTCATATGGCAACCACATCAGCTTTTTTGTTTAGGTTGAGGGACATCATTGTCCTAGAAGTTTCCATGAAAGAGCTGTGGGTATCAGGAAGTTTTTCAGGAGGTAATAATGCTTAAAAAGTTACAGATTTTTTGTTGATATTTTTCATTTTTGGGACGCAACTATCGAGTACTTACAATCAAATAAATTGAAAAATTACTAAAAATTAAAAACCTATAAATCAAAACAAATGCATATGAGTAGTGAAGCCTATAAACCATAAACAAGAAAATTCAAAATCAAACGAAAAACGAAAAATCCTCAAACAAAAAAAAAAAGGAGGAAATTTTATGTTCTTGAAACGAGAAGCTACAATAGAAGAAAATGGAGAATGTCAAAAAGGAGAAAGCCACTCACTAGAAAATGCTTCACAAAACAAAATTGTGAAGAGTTTTTCAATAAGTGGCCTTCCATCCTTCTGTCTTCTCTATTTTCTTCTAAATATATGAGTAGTGAGTGGCCTTTCTTTGTTCTGTCTTCTTCATCTTTTAGTTTTCTAAATCCAAAATTTCCATTTACTTTTTTGGACTTAAGGATTTTTTATTTTGATTTTGAATTTATGGTTTATGAGTTCCTCTACTCATAAGTTTTGATTTATGGGTTCTTAGTTTTTGTTAATTTTTCATTTTATTTGATCATTTGTTGCTTGATGTCAACATCATAAATGTGAAATAAATCAACAACAAAAATGTATGTGACTCCTCGGTCATTATTGCCCCCTTAAAATATTTCTTGGTGCTTACAACTTTTCTACAAAAACTTTTAAAACAAAAATACGCTTTAGTCAAAGTGATGTGGATTCTACATAAGTGTACCATCTCAGTATAGTTGGTCAACTAAAAGTTAACTGTTTAGATCAATTAGGTGAAGGCATTATTACCTCATTTTTTAAACTTCGGGGCAAAGTTCCCCGCTCCAAAACTTCCTAATATATAGTGTCCATTGGTGGAAATTTCCAAATGCTTTTTTTTTTTGGATGCAAAAATGCATTTTACTTAACCTCTGTGTGTTCAGTTTCTTTTTGCTACAGAAATAATGCTTTTTTTACAGAAGAGAACTGCTACACTTCTTAATGGGCTTCTTATCGTGAACCACTGGGCCACAACAGATCCAATGGGCTGACAACGGTCAATGGATCATTACACCGTTTTATTATTAGCTGAAATGTTTTACTCCCTCCGGTCCTAATTATAAGACAACATTTGAAGATTGGTTTTGGTCCTAATTATAGGACAACTTTTTAGTTTTTACCAATTTCTTTCTAAAATACCCTTATTTTATTATCTCAAAGTGTGTTTAGTTTTTGGTAAGTATATATGTATATGGGTTGCAACACACACACATGTGTATGTCTATAAACATATATATGTATGTATATATGTGTGTGTTTATATATATGTGTTTGTGTGTGTGTGTACATGTGTGTGTAGTTATATATATCAGACTTCTTTGACACACACACACATATGTATATATATATATATGTGTGTGTGTGTCTATATATATGTGTTTGTGTGTGTGTGTGTATATGTATGTATAGTTATATGTGTGTGTTGTCTATAAACATATATATGTATGTGTATATGTGTGTCTATATATATGTGTTTTTGTGTGTGTGTGTCAATATATATATCTTTGTGTAGATACATGGTTGTGTGTGTGCGCGCGCATGATAAATCTATATGTATACATATACACGCACATATATGTATATCTAACAAGACCATTATTTCAATTAGAAAGCATGTGGAAAGGAAAATTGGTTGGAGAGATATATGGTAGAGTTGTTGATGAACTTTTACTTATGTCATTTTAAATGTATATAAGGACATTTTAGGAAAATAAGTAAAATTAACTAATTTAACTCATCTCCTTAATTTTTCCAAAATCTGTTAAATATATTTTATAATTAGGACCGGAGGGAGTATTATCATTTGGTTCCCTTTATTGACCATTGACATAACACTATATACAGTTTTGGGAAATTTTATTCTCTTATAAGATAGCTCAAGTCCAGGGGCGGATTTAGACAGTTAGGGGTGGCCCCTAGCCGCACCACCCCCCCCCCCCCCCCCAAATCCAAATATATATATATATATATATATATATATAGAGACACACACATATATATAGAATCCAACCTAATTTTTTTTTTAAATTACCTTTTAGCCTATAAAACTTTTATGGTTTTTACTTTAGTCTCTATGTAAAATTATGTGGGGGCAGCTACGGTCCACTGTAGTACACTGTTCATTGCCCCCATATGCAGTGTAATTTTTTTTTTAAAAAAAGCTCTATCCCTCTATGTTTTGGGAGGCAGTGAACGGTCCACTACAGTGGACCGTAGCTGCCCCTAAGTTATGTGCAAGGACTAGAAAGATAATACTGAAATTATTATGAGACTAAAATATAGTTTCATGAATATTTAGATTTCATTCTATAATTTTTGTCTTCTAATTGTAATTCCTGACTTCATCCCTACTTGAGTTTTAATTCAAGTCTGAATTCACCATACATTATATAGGACAAATTGTATTAAAAAATTTTAATCTATTCTATAGAAAAAATTGAATCGACTCAATTATTAATTAATTTTTTCATTGACATCGTCAGTTTGATTTAAATAGTAATAATAAGAGAAAATATTTTCTTATAATATTACCTAATATTCATAATTATTGTGTCAGACATGAGTATTGTTAATTTTAATCGATAATAGTTCTTTGAACACAATCTTCTTTTATTCCATTAAACATTTCAATTTGTTTAAGAAAACAAATTAAACATAGATGAATGGAAGGAGAGGCTGGTTGGTTCAAATGATTAAGGCTATGAATGAGTTAGTTGGTGGCCTTAAAACCACTGCTTATACTTATGATTCACACTCAAAAATTGGTCAATTCTTTCACATCATATCTCTCCCTAATCTATCTTTCTATTTTTTCTTTTAATAATGCTTCTGAAATTTAAATTGTCAATAGAGAAATTATAACATCTTCACCAGCAAAGACTCTTATATAGGATTTAGAAACCTTCCAAAACTTAAATTTTATGTAATATAAGGTAAATATATACTCCTTTTGGCCCTTATTATAAGGCACTAACTAATAAATCACACAAACCAATAAAAATAGTTAAAGTTAATAAAGTTGTCCTATAAAGTAATTTCTAATATTATCCCTACTATTTACACTAAATTCTAATATTATATTATTATTACTCTCACTTACAACCCCTATTAATTATGGGCATATATGAAAAAAAAAATAATCAATGCTCTTTAGAAATAAGTAAATGTTTTATAAAAAGGATTAAATACATTTGGTAGTTACTGCCTTATAATAAAAACCAGAAGGAGTAAGAGAAATTTTATCTCAACTTATGGAAAACTTAGGTTTTGATTTTGAGAAATTTTCAAACAATCACTTATCCTACGTCTGAATAAAGACTCCTACTCCCTAATCTATCTGCTTACTACTTTCATCTCACCTTTTCATTTCTTTTCTTTTATAAGGATTATGGTCAAATCTTATATTAAAATTAGGGGGAAAAATGTTATCATACCCTACCAATAACTAAATAGGTGTGGCATTTTATGCAGTCGTACGGTTCCACGTGTGACTGTACTTTAAAGATTAAGTAGTAAATCTGCTCTGAAAGTATACATTGAAGAGTAATGTTGCCCTAAAAATTTTTTTAGGCTCAATTTTTCCCTGGAAGTCTAAAAGTGGAGTAATGTTGTCATTTTCCGTTAAAAAACTAACGTTGACCGTTAAAAAATTGTCGTTAACTATTAAAAAATTGACGTTGACCATTAACGTTTTAACAGAAAAGAGCAACATTGCTTCACTTTTAAACTTCCAGGAAAAATTTGAGTTTAAAAAAACTTTTAGAGCAATATTACTCTTCAATGTATACTTTCAGAACAGATTTACTACTTAATCTTAAAATCAAACATTAGAGTAGGGGTCTAAGACTCAAACAAAATCTGAGACATAAGTGACTTACCCGCCGCCGGGGGGTTTGTCAATGGAAAAGAACAAATACTCCCTCCTCTCAATACTAAACAAAAAATTCTGAGCAAAAAAAAAAAAAAAAAAATACTAAACAAAAAATAAAATGGATGTTTTTCATAGATTAAAAAATTTACATAAATTATTTAATTATTTTATATGTTATAAATTATTAGATTATATATCTATTTATAAGTTAGACAAAATAATTTAGAGAAAAAAGTGAAAAATATAAATATTTTAAATAATTTAATTAACTTTCTTAATTTATTAAAAAAATTAAATTTCTTATATTTAGGGTTGGAACGAATATTCATTATTTATATTATGAACACATTCAGCAAGCAATACAGCATAGTTATTGATGGATTGCTTGAATTTGGGTGCTAATCATTTTACAATGAGCACTAAATTTGAATCATTCAAGTTCAAACACGACAATCCAAATTCAGTGTTATTTTATTTTTTTTATTTTTAATTATTTTTATTTTAAAACATAAAATCTAAAGTAAACATGATCTTTTTGTTACCATTAAGTAATTAAAAATTAAAAATTCAAATCTTTCAATCTTAACTATATAATATAGATGTCAATGGCTTACAATTTCAATTGTTTCAATGAACACATAAACTCATCCTATTAATGGTAGACATCCTTAATATTCATTTTTTAAGTCTAACATAATTTTTTTTCAAATTTTAAAAATATGTTCATAAAATTACATCCGGGGCCACGGTGCAACAGCTCTCATTCATTACTTACAGACAACAACCTAGCATTAATACAATTTTTTTGTTGATCTATGTTCAAAAAAAATATGTAAAACTGAAAAAAAAATAACAGTAATAAATATTGCTCCTATAGTTTTGCTTCAATGGTAACTAGATCCTAAAATTTTAATTATGTGCAACCTAATCCCTACAATTTTGATTCACCTTAAACTTTGTCCCTAAATTTTGACTTAATACCCCCTCAGTCTTTATAATTTTAATCACTTAAAATGTCAATCTTTATGATTAAAAATATAACTTTAATCCTTATAATTTTATTTTCTAAAATGTTAGGATCAACATTTAAAATATTTAAACTACGAGATTTGAATTGCACATAATCAAAGTTTGAGGATTAAATTTCAACCCAACCAAAACTATAAGTTGTAAAATTAAGAGAATAAATTACAATTAAGGAAAAACTGTAAGAACAAAATGATTAATTAAAAAAAACAAAAAGAAATTGAAGATCGTATCTGCAGAGTGACATGCAGTGAAACTGAAGGGGCTATAAATGGGGAGATGTTATAAATACAAAACTGATTGAAATCAATCAGTCATCATTAATGTAAGAGGCTTTCAAAAATCAAAAGTGAGAGAGTGATTACTTGCGAGGTATCCTGCTCTAAATGTGATGTGATAAGCCCCAGAATATTTGATGAGATGTCAGCCCGTTTAAATTTAACCTTAATGATATAAATTTAAAACTTCTAATTTGTAATTTTAAATAATAAATTTATTTTTATAAGGAGGGATAGTTATTTTAGATTTTATATAAATAAAAATAAAAACTTATTTAAAATATAAAAGTTAAATTAAATTAAATCTGAACCATAAAAAATTAATCTAACGATTAATGAGTGATGAGAACATTTTAGATCATCAAATTGATGAGTACAAAATGTGCTCTGAATGCAAGATATATTACCAAATATACTTAAGGATCTAGGTTCTTAAATAGAGCCGGGAAAACGGGTCAGACCCATTAGACCGGCCTGTTTAAGCTTAACCCTTTAAAGGTCAAGTTTGAAAAATGGACAAGATATTTAAAATTAACCTTGGAGGGCCCACTTTGATGGGTCTCGGGTTTAAACGAGCCGGCCCTGGAGGGCCTCGGGCTAGCCCTGAAGGCCATTTTCACTGTAGCTTTTTCTTTTTTTCTTTTATATATATATATATATATATATATATATATATATATATATATATATATATATATAGTATTTGTTATAGAGTTATTTATCCATTTAACTACAAATACATAATAACTATACTCTAATTTTATGAGTTGATTTATTATTTGTTGCAAATAAATATTAGGATGTGTTCATAATGTGGGAGAAGAATTTCATGATATTTTTACTTATGAGCTAGAGGCTATTACTCAAAGTGAAGAACAATCAAATGTCGTTAAAATCGATGATAGTGACGAAAATGACGATAATAATAGTCATCGTACTAATGTCGCTTAGTGATATGTTTTTTATGTTTTATGTAAGCTATTTGTGAATATAGTTTGCTTTTAATTATAAATTGATGACTGTGCTTATTTATTTGATGATTCGTGTTGTAATTTACTAATTATATTTTTTGAGAAAAAAGTGGAAGAAAAATAGTTAAAATTTAGAATAGTAATTTTTGGTTCCTATGGGCCGGCCTTGGCCCTGGCCCTGGTGCTCTCGGGCTAGACTTTAAAAAACATATGTTTTTCTTACTCCGAGCCCTAGAGGGCCAACCTTGTTAGGTCCTTACCCTTCACGGGCCAACCCTGATTCCTAGCTCTATTCTTAAGCCTAGTTCGGTATTTAAACCTGGATTTTGATGTATTGGGATTGAGATTGAGATGGGGAGTCCATTTGAACTTAGTTCTTAGAGATTGGTTTTTGAGATTTATAAGGTAAAATGACTTTTTTAGAATAGATTTTTGCAAAATAGATTATTAAAAAAAGTGATTTCGATAAAATGATAATGTTTAAACATTGTTATAAAAATAATTTTTTTAGAGTTGAATTTACCAAAAAAATAATAATTAGCTTTTGGTATAATTGAATATAAAGGATAAGATTGTATTTTAAAATTATGTTAAGTACAAAGCAATATTAGTAGAAAATACTTGCATTAATTTTATTTTATAATCAATCATATATTAATAAAAGACTATAATATTCTTGCTGTTTAAAAAATTAAAAAAAATAATGCTATGCAACTGAACCCGAATTCTCATGACGCACTGCACCTCATAGCTCCAATCAAATTTATAAGGAACTCTAGAAGCCAAGGAGAGCATTTTTTTAAGATTGCAATTGCAACTCAATCCCAATTCTCGTGATACACAACAACACCGGAGAGAAAAGAGATGACCGGAGAAGAAGGAGATGTGAGAAGAACCTGTGAACACGATTATGGAAGGCTAGGTGTAGAGTGATACAAACGGGGATAATTTTGTCGCTTAAATATGCAATCTTAGGATTGAGAAAACCATGTGGGAAGTGGCTTTGCAGTAATCTCATTTTCATAGTACTCCCAATCACAAGTTATTCCCAGTTTCTCATACCAAACAATATTATCAACGTGATCCTTAATTCAATCCTAATCCCTATCCCCCCAGTGCCTCGTACCAATAAGGATCTTAAATGTCTTCCCTTAACACAGAGTTAAAGATATGTTACACACAATTAAAGAAGAATTACACTTGCCAAAAATAGTCGCACTCGAGTCTTTAAACAAATTTCAGGTATTTAGACAATACATTTTGTAAAAGAGGATTTTTCACCCATTTTTTCATTATAAAAATATTTCAATTTCATTTTATTAATACATATAAAAAAATTATTCATTTGACGTCTATAAACTTGTCTCAATTATAATTAGGCCTCTTGAAAAATAGATAAAACTTGTGGGCAAAATTATCAAATTCTTGAGTTTAAATAAACTCATGATAAAGACTTAAATGTAGATCATAGACTCAAATTGTAAATTCGTATTATTATATAGTTGATCCATAGCTATTAAAATTATGTAATTAAAGTATAAAAATGATAACATTTTAGTTTAGATATATCTCAAATGCGAATAATTGAAATTAAATCTAGCAATATTTACAATTTATCATGCTCAATAAAGAAATTTTTTGAGATTTATTTATGAAGTTAATAAACATAATCAAATCCAAAAGATTAACATGAGTTTAAGACAAGTTTACATGATTTTGTTGTAAACTAGAAACCTAAAACCAATAAGATTCATTATTGAACTAGAAAGTTCAACTGAGATTGAAGCTAACACAGGTTTCATAGTGAATTGACACGATTTTGCAGATTGAAAATGATAAATGATAAACTCATGAAATCAACTCGTAAGTTTAATAACGATAATATATGTTTGGATCAAATTATATTGAGTTAAAATTTTAGAGACAGAATGTAACTAAATTTAAATTATATATGAATTTAATGATTAAATTTTCAATAAATACCCAATCTAGTCACAGATATAAGTCACTAACAAAGGAAAGAATGTCTCCATTCAAATGTACCAATAAAAAGAGTTAAACATATTAATTTCATCTAAAATTGAAGTGATTTTTAATATTTTTCTTATTAACTACACTAAACTCTAACATTATATTAATTTTTACTCTCTCGTATTACTCTTATCAAATAGGAGCATATTTTTTTAAAAAAAATACGAAAAATTGAAATAAATGACCTAGATAAAAAATATATTTAATATAAAAGACCATAAAAATTGTAATTAATTATAAGGACCCAATATCATAATATAAATTTAAAATTACTAAATTTTCCGTAACTAAACCTCTTATGCTCTCTCTTGTATTCATAATTAAAAATAACTAAAATTAAAACTAGAATATTCCATCATGATATAATCATATTTTTTAATATGTTATTTAATTAACAACAACTAAACTCAAATTTTTAAGTTTTTAATTTTTAACCAATTTAAATCATCAAGTTGGTTGATTTATATTGTCTAATATCAATTAAGCTCTTTTTTTATAAAAATAAAAAATAAACTCATTTCATAAATTTGAAGATATAATAGATTTTACTTAGTTTTTTTTATTTTATTAACATTAAATGAATTTTTTAACCCCCGTAAATTTTTCTAAAACAAAATTAAATCATATAAAATTTCATGTTTTAACATATAGGATAAATTGTAAAATATTTTGATTTTTATTAGAATTATATAGTTCTATTTTGATTTTGTTTACGAAATTGAAGAATGGGTAATTTTCTTCTATAGATAAATGTGCAAGTTGTGAAAAATAAAAATTGAAAAATATTATTTAATTTAGTGAAACTTGGAATTTTATATTAATTTTAAAAATAAAATGTGGGAGATAATGTAGGAGAGAATATTGCACAAGATTGTTAGGAACTTTTTAGCATTTCAATATTTGGTCTTTCTAAATTGCTACAATTTTTATGGTCCTTTCCCATAAATATTTTTTTCTCTCTAGGTCCTTCATTCTAATTTTTCCTACAAAAATTTAATACTCTTTAAAACTAACAAATGTCTTATAAAAAGATTCAGACCACTATCTTAAAAACACCATATAATAATAAGTTTCAAAGGGGTGTTGGGGTTAAAATTGGAAATAGTGAATCGACATCCTTTTGTTACGACAATTGGTTTGAAATCAATAGACCCCTTATTGATCTTATCCCTGATCATGAAGCTTTCGCGGACAAGATTGAGAAAGTTTTTAATTATATTGACTATTGGAGAGAGTGGGATCAAAACAAATTAATCAGGTGGTTCCAACCGCAAGTTATAGATCAGATCATGTGTGCACATCCTCCCTAGGAGAAAAGAATGGAGGATAAATACTACTGGAAACCTTCATTTGATGTTGTTTTTCTGCAAGTTTGCATACACTTTTTTTTTTTGCAAGTACACTTCGAGGCGAAAACTCTGTATGGAAGATGCTGTGGAGATGGGATGTCCTAGAGAAAATTAAATCTTTTATATGGACCTTTGCACATAGGAGAGTACATACAACGTGACTAAGAGTTCAGAGAGCCATTAAGGAGTCAACAAGATGCTCGTTTGGATGCAATCAAAAGAAGGACTTAATGCACTTAATGAGGGATTGTAGCAACGCGAAAGAAAAATGGATTTAGTAGTTACCAAGAAAATCTCATGGGCTATACTGTTCAATTATATCTACTAAGACATTTTGGTAGATTCTTGCACAAAATTATTTGGTGAGGACCTCACCAAAGACAACACAAATGCACATGCTAGCCTTTTCAAGGTGAGCAAGAATTTAATAACAAAATGTCAATTTTACTCTAACTAAAATATTGCAAGACATGTCAGTCGATAACGTCTTTATTACTTTCGAGGTGGATGCTTAGTTCTAGAGTCAGGCAAAAGTAGATGTCGAGGGGCTATTAGTGGAGGCAATGGACGATGCATATGCAGATTCATGTGTAAACTCACAAAAGTCCCCCAACAACAACAAAAATCATCACGGTCACCTAAGGTCTTCAAATATGTTAGAATAAATGATACAAAAATGATACCAACATGTAGTTGGTCCAGCGGATGTGGCACTGGATTCTCTTAAGAGGTCTAGGGGTTTAAACTACGATAAAACCACTTATAATCCATTTTGTATGGAACTATCATTATTGAGAGGGTCGTCCTTACTACTACAAAATCCAAAATGGTTGCACACTTGTCACCATTTTGTGTATATATAAAAAAAAAAAAGATACAAAAACGATGTTGTATTATTGGATTTTGTTAAAGTTGTTAATGTTTTGAATATGAGTTGTGATGATTCTCATCCCTTTAGGATATATTATAGTTCATCCTAGGTTGTGGTTATTAAAAAAATGGCAAGTTTCAGTTTGTTATATTCCTAAGAACAAAATAGTTTAATTAATCATTTGACTAAACTAGCTCATAATATCGTAAGAAAATTTTGTCTCATTAATCACCTACCACCTTCATACTAAGAGGCCGTAGTTGGTGAAGGATAGTAAACTATAATTTTCTATATTGTAGATGTTTTTTTTTTTTTTGAATTATTAATGGAT